>JAHWFO010043418.1:836804-909948 GCA_023313115.1 Rhysida immarginata
GGACGATATTTTCCAAAATGCACATCGCATTTATCAATGGACGAGATAGTCCATCCAGATCCATTTTTTTGAAACGTTTCGAATTTGTTTACCAAATTTTTTATCACATCATCGATAGTCGATGAAATTTCTGTTTTTAATAAAACTAATCTTGTTCCTGAACACAAAGTATAATGGCAACGATTCAATTGTTTCGTCAGATTTTTTCTCTAATGTAACTGCTAAACAAATCAAAAACTTAACTTGATCGAGATTCACCATCACAGTTTCAAAAATGCTTTCTAAACTTTTTCTTATTTCATGAAAATACGTGTAAATATCAGTCGTATCGTGCTTATACGTATAAGAATATCGGTGAAAAAAATTCCTATGCGCTGTTACATGTTGTTGGAAAGAAGGGGCGTCATTATCTGTTGATCTGATTGATGATGTTCCTTCAGTGGGGAGAGGAGAGGAGGGTGCACTTGGTGATAAGCTTTGGAGAATTTGTCTGGAGGTTGATGGCTCATTGTCAAGGATAATGTCTTTTGAGGAGGATGAAGATGAAGGGGGATGAGAAGGAAGAAACGAGGTCGAGCTTGAATTCCGTTGCTCGTTAATGCCCTGCGGTAATACTGAGGTTGATGACAAAGGCTCATGGAGAGATGAGTTTGAGGGACTTTGATGAACAGCAGCAGTGTGCGCTTGTAATTCCTTCTTGGTATGGAACGCTTGCTTGCAAATTAAACAAGTGAAGTTTAACGAAATTTTGCACACCGTGTTTTTTCCTGCGATGAGTCGTAAAATTTCTTTTGTAGCTATACACTTGTCCACATATGTCGCATTTAAACATTTTTTTTTATCTCTGTGTGAAAGAAAAAAATAATACAAAAAATTATCATCTAATTTTTTTTTTTAATTAAATAATGTATTATAATGACATTTATTAATAATAATTTTTCATTTTATTCTATTTTTGCCCTCCCCTGTTTGTGCAAAAAAGAAATAAAAAATAAAATAATAATCATCACACATTTTTTTCTTAAATATTTTACTTAATGATTTTATTCACGTAAAGATATACGTATGCATCTGGATTAGGGACTGATTTCAGCTCGTTTACAATACGTTTAGGTAACAATCCTTGACATCTTTTTAATATGTAATAAACGCAATAATGTCCACATACGATGCTCGTGTAACTCTGTAAACGTACGTTATTATACCAAAATCGTCTCTTGCAGTTCGATAAATAATTCAAAATAGAGAGTTTGTCCGGCATAAGTCCGTAGCTTTCGAAATATTCTCCACGACTTCCAAGCACAATCCAGTGACTGCCTTCGAGATGACACTCGTCCAAATTAACCACCAAAAACTCATCTTTTTGTCGAGGTGCACGAGGTACGTGATTCATCTTTTTCTCCTGCAAATTGTTTGCAACGCGGTTTCAATATTGCATATATTTGTTGAGCATCCATTTTTTTTTAATTTTTTTTTAATTTTTGCAAATCACATTTCGTTCTTTATCGATTTGAAATAAGGAATCCATTTCGCTGTAAATCATTATGTTAATGTTCTGTGGTAGCTTTTCAGCGAAGCGCATATCGATACGTAGGACACCTTGTCTAATTAACGATATGTGGGAGTCGTCATCGCCGCATCCATCTGGTGTTAAATCGTAGCAGAAGAGAGTATCGCCTGTAAATCCCCAGCGTTTATAACTGATCGTGTTTCCACTGTTATGATACAGCATGCCTAAGCCGACAAAAGTATTCAAGTAAGCTAAAGCATAATTTTTATTTTTGAAGTCCATTTCCAACGGTTTTCCGTCAATTATTTCTCCATCGATCGATACGGATAAAGAAGAGAGATTATAGTTGTCGAAATGCATGGGATTGTCTTTATATGATCCGTTAAATGCATCGTGTTTTAGAGTCCGATTACGATTCATGAAGGAATTTGCCCTTGAAAAACGTTATCGATATGAGCAGAAGTCGTCCCTTGAATTACTGTATGAACTTTTACGTCGGTCTTCCTGTATGGATACTTTGCAGTTGCTGTATCTAAGGCATGGGAATGAGCGAATAATATGGTCGGTGATGGCTTTACTTTCTTAACGTATAACAATACATCTTCAAATACGATTACAGGTCGAAGTGGAATCGCTCCTCCACCTTCCAATCCTTTTATTTCGATTGCAAATTCGGGTTTATGAGGAATCAATCTAAATTTGCACGATACGTTGTTCAAAAGGAGTTTATTTTGTAAGCAGGGGTCAACGTGAATTCTTCCGACGAGATCGAGACTCGCACTTTCTGCAGAAGCATTTTGTCTGTCCTCTTTAGTCAACCATAACGATCCGGTTAACATTGAATTTTTCGCATCGTTCCCATAGTTCAGAAGCGTCTGAATGTAACTCTTATAAGAATAATCGTTGCCAGTGCTAACTTGTTTACCGTTAAGAAATACATCGATCTGCTTAAATAGCATTTGCAGCAACAACTTTCGTGGTATGACAGTTTTGCTCTCGTCATTCGTTAAAGGAGTGTTCGCATCCTTTTTAATTTTTACACGAGCATATAATATGTTTTCGGAAAGATTAATGTATTCTTCAGCATTTCCAGAGATAAGAAATTCGATTGTTCCTCCTGACGATAGGGAAGCAACGGGACGATACTCCGCATACCTGGATTTTTCAATGGATGTTTGGGTGGGTGGAACAGAAAACTCATCCAATTCGCTTTTTAAACACGTACACGATGTTGGATGAAGGAACGACATGGTTACGAATGATGAGACGCACTTAAATGTTGATCTTTTTATCGAGAAATTTTTTAAAACAAAGGGGGGATAATTTTTTTTGTTTAATCAAAATATCGTTTTCTCACGAGAGTTTTTTTTTCCTCCGTTTAATTTTCATTCCTTTACTTCCAAAGTTGTTTTTACGTTTCCGCCCGCACCCCCTTTGAATTCTCATGTTAACATCATCAAAAATTTCTTTCCCAGTATCTTGTAATCTTCGTTTGACAGATTCTTTGATGTTTGCTCCTTGAATGACATCACCTACAACGTTTTTTCCTACATCGATGATCTTTGGAGCAAAATAACTTGCGGCACTTTTTAAGAATGGCAAAGCAAATTTTCCGAGGGAACTGAAAAGGCTACCAAGTCCACTTCCACGTTGATGAAATCGTCCGTAAAATACAGGTAAGTTGCCTCCGGCTTGGGATATACAGGGTGTAAATTTTAAGTTGACAAAGCAGAATAACTCGAAAAATAAGCTTCACACGAAAAAATGCGTAGAATCCAAAGTTGATTATTTTCGAGGGGGCATCTGCTGGTGCTAAAATTAGCCCACCCCCCCCCGGCCCCGGGGGGTGGGGCGGGGGGCAACTTTAAAATTTCAAATGGGAACCCCTATTTTTTATTGCAGATTCAGGTCCTACATAAAAAACTACGTACATTTTGTCTGAAACATTTTTTTTATTTTTGGTAGATGGCGCTGTAATTCAAGAAAATCCATTTTCTCATTTTTGCGTGGAAATAACTAATTTATTATTCATTTCGATTCCTACATTGTTTTAACTACAATGTAATTTGAAGACATTTCGTCAACAAACAAATAACGTAAACATTGGCATTTTTTTCAGAATGTTTACATTTTAAATTCTGATCTTTAGAAGAAAAGATTGTAATTTTTCAACTGTTTTTGTGAGTGTACAACGCCGTATTGCTTTTGAATTTACATTATGAATTATCTTTCTGTGGAAGAAAAAATTGAGATGGTGTACATTTATGGAGAAAGTGGGAGAAATTTTGATAATGCAGTCGCGCTTTATGCTCAGCGTTTTCCTGGCCAAACGCGATCACGGTCTTCTTTTGTTCGAGTTATTAAACAATTTACTGCGGAAGGTAGTGTGAACCAGAAAAAAAGAACCCGTGCAGCTACTGTTTGTGGAGAAAACAATCAAGTGTCAGTCCTAGCTGCTGTGGCTCATAATCCACATGCGAGCACAAGAGAAATATCAAGGCAATCAGGAATTTCACATATGAGTGTTTGGAAAATGCTGAAGCTCCACAAATTTCATCCATATCATGTATCTATGCATCAGGAACTACATGGCAATGACCACCAAAACCGTCTAACGTTTTGTCACTGGGCACTTCAGCAGATGCAAACAAACCAACATTTTTTTGCACGAGTTCTTTTCTCCGATGAGTCAACATTCACAAACCACGGGGAAGTTAATCGACATAACATGCATTACTGGAGTGAACAGAACCCACACTGGATTCGAGAAGTCAACCATCAGCGACCTTGGTCAATTAATGTTTGGTGTGGGATAATTGGCGATAAACTTATCGGTCCATATTTTATAGACGGTAATTTGAATGGCAACAAATATCGTAACCTACTTGAAAATGAACTACCAGATCTACTTGAAGACCTGAGTATTGAACTTCGACAACACATGTGGTTTCAACATGATGGTTGTCCAGCGCATTATTCATTAGTAGCGCGCGAAGTACTACATCGACTTTACCATGGTCGCTGGATCGGCAGGGAAGGTCCTGTGAATTGGCCAGCCAGATCGCCTGACCTTACATCGCCAGATTTTTTCTTATGGGGTTACCTCAAAGATATCGTTTATAAGGAAACGCCAACCACTCGCGAAAACATGATTCAAAGAATAAGAGATGCTTGCGCTGCAATTACACCAGACATGTTATCAAGATGTGTTCAGGAATTTACAAAACGAGTCAATAAATGCATCGAAGTTGGAGGTCATCAATTTGAACATTTAATTTCATAAAACGGCGAGATGCAAGGGATTTAAGGACAACAAGCAGGCCGAAAGTGAGAGGCGAGGGGACTCACTGGAAATACAAGCACCCCGAAATTCATTTACTTGCAAGTATTTGCAAATAAGAAAAAATAAAACGAAAACAATCGGTCCTTTTAAGGACCACCAAATCTTAAACGGGAATAACTTCATCTTTACACAGTCTTTTACTTTTTTACTCTGTTAGTTAATGAGTTCACTCGTTAGTACGTAGGATGTTCGGTTAGTTAGTTAGCTAATCAGTTGATTTGTTTGATAATTATAAAGTTGTGTGGCCTCATGACCACGAAACAAAACAAAATTATCCTAATCCGCGGCAAAAAATAATAAAATAATAACTTTGCGGCAAAATTTACGAAGTAAATAAGTATTTTTTATTTCTCCGTAACCATTTCCACGCAAAAATGAGAAAATGGATTTTCTTGAATTACAGCGCCATCTACCAAAAATAAAAAAAAATGTTTCAGACAAAATGTACGTAGTTTTTTATGTAGGACCTGAATCTGCAATAAAAAATAGGGGTTCCCATTTGAAATTTTAAAGTTGCCCCCCGCCCCACCCCCAGGGGCCGGGGGGGGTGGGCTAATTTTAGCACCAGCAGATGCCCCCTCGAAAATAATCAACTTTGGATTATACGCATTTTTTCGTGTGAAGCTTATTTTTCGAGTTATTCTGCTTTGTCAACTTAAAATTTACACCCTGTATAATAAGCAGAATATGGCTCGCAGCAATCCGCCCTCATCTTTTCTTTGGTCTGAGATGAACTACGCACACCACGCATCCTGTGTTTGCAAATGGCACTCGCTCTCCCGTGTGCAATCTTAAGTCCAATTCAAGTGTGCGGAAAGAAGTTTTAATCACGGGTAAATAATACAAACGATGAAAGGATACAAACGTATTCTCACAGTCTTGACCTTCTATATTGACAATCCTCATCAACGGTGCTTTGACATCACTGATAAATTGCGGTGCGACGAGGTCGATGTATATGTACAAGCTATCAACCGATTTCAGCGGGTAAGGTCGAACGATTTGACGAGCGAAGAGCTTTAAAGGAAACCCTATTTCACATAAGAAAAACGGAAATTGTCTGTCTTCGAATCCAATTCTTTTAAGGATCGATTTTCCTAAAAACAATCGCACTTTATGATCAACGTCTAAGTGATTGTAAACGATAAATTTGTGATAACGTTTGTCGTAAACCAAGCGTACAACCGCTTTAACCAATTTTGGATCCTTAAAGCCGTCGGCGTACACACTGAGTACTTTTTTAATGTCACCGTTAATGGCAAGGCTAAGCTCGTGTAAGCTGTTGTAAGTATGAGTTCTGCGAGTGCAATCGAGAGGAATTTCAAATTCTTTTGCTTTTATCAGCGGTTTATTGCATCCGTGAATCATTATACAAGCTTGATCGTCTTCACCATTGGGATGCAAAGTAAATGAGGTGTCTGTAAATGAATTTGGAAAACTTATTTTTGTTAAGGCTGCTTCATATTCTCCGTCCAGCTCGACTTGTTCTGGCAAATAAGTAGTATAGTTTTGAAGTGTATTATCGGGGAACACATTCATAGACGAGTTGCTTGGAAGTGTTAAGTAAAAGCCTTCCATTGTCATTCAACTTTTTGTAGTTCTTGCGCGTAAAACGTACCGATGATGGATTGATTTTGGAGATCGCGTACTGTATAGGTTGTAATCTTTTGATTTCGATTAACTGTATCGATAAGGAAAATTTCCTCTGTCCATGAAGGCGTGTATCCCCTTTGAAAAGCTTCTTTCTTTACGAAAAGACGAACGCGATCACCCTGCTTAAATCGTGATGTCGTATCGCGAGTTCTTTTTACTTCGATGAATTTGCTCCTCCCACTCTTCCTCACGCTATCACCGTACAGATTCTGAAAGACAAGATGTTTATTTGTTTCCATTCGTGCTTCCATCGGCGTCATTTTTATAGATCTGTGATAACTGTGATTGTAGGCATTGACTAAATCAGGCAGAACATGTAAGTAATTTTTTGTATTATTTGCATGCAAGTAACGATGTAAACTGTCTCGCAAAGTACGATGGAATCGCTCGCTGATGCACGCTTTCGTTTCTTCGTTTTTCACAGAATAGTGTTCGACATTGTACTTTCTAAAAACCTTTTCTACGTTGACATTATAAAATTCCGTACCGTTGTCGGTCCATATTTTTGTCGGCTTTTCAAAAGATAAAACGACGTCGAAGGCAGCAGCGACCGTTCTTCCCAACTTGTTTTGTAAAGGAAAAATTACAGCTCGTTTTGACATCACATCCACTATAGTTAACAGAAAACGAACATTGTCATTGTACCTTGATAGATTAGACACATCTAATAAATCAGCTGACCATATTTCGTCGACGCTGTGCACAATCACGCGATTCCGTGGGAATTTTCTCTTTGCGTATTTATGAAGCATGTAAGTGTCCTTCGTAGATAACCATTTTTTAATTTCATTTAATGTGAATCTCTTGTGTGAAGCGACTGCCGTCCTATATAAACGTTTAGCACCTCCGTAACTGCCGGGTGATGAAGGGGAAAAATAAATTTGTTCTAAAATATTATTTCTTCTTGAAGACATCCCACTTGAATCGATAAGGCAGATTGGATTTTCTTCGTACACTTCTTTTCTCGACTTCGTCAGGATCGATTAACGCGCTAATTTCCGTCCATCCCGGTTCGCTCTCGTAAATTGCCTTTTCAGGGTCTTTGCTAACCACGCCCATGAGCAGTCGATCTATTTTCGAACCTGGCACGGGTCGACCGTCATAAATCAAACTTCGATCTTTATCCCATGCCAATCGAGTGGAATTTAAGACTTTTTTAACTGGCGACTTATATTTTAGAGGGACACGGTTTAATATTTCTTCGACCTCCGTTTGTAGAGGAAGAGAAGATGCGACATCAGCATCGGAAATTGGAAAATGAGAATGAAGTAGTACGAGATTTACGAATGAAGGCGATTGATGCAACACGGTCTCGAACCACGATGCAGGCACTGAAAGATTGAAGTATTCTTTGCTTGGACCACGCTCGAAAGAAGTCACCTTGGACGAAAGGAATGAAGACGGAAGAACTTCTTTTTCACGCGTCGTCAGCTGGTGATGGTGGTGCGCATGAGAGACGGTGGCGGTGACAGATGGATCAACATCATCGTCTTCCAATGGGTCTTTCTCTTCTTGAAAAAATTCGTTTTTTAATTTTGATAATAATTTAAATACCTTTGCAAGGTGAGATTATAGAGTTTAGCTTTGGTTCTATCATCCAGATCATTCCTCTCTAAAATAATTTTCATTTCATTGTCTAATGCAGACAACGGCTTTTCGAGCGGATGATGAAGGGTTTGAGGTACGAGGACCATTTTTTTGTACATTATTTTTGCGTGAACAGTCCGCCTAATAAGCCTATTAACGGAGGAAGGAGAGCTGTGAAAAATCCACCACCTTTTTGGTTAATGATGTTCGTTTTTCTTTTGTGAGAAAACTTTTTCGACGCCAAACATTTCACGACGTGTCGATACCGCTTCAGTTTGTGCATTTGCTCGCTCGTTAACGAAATTCGTCCTTTTAATACATTGAGACAACATTCAGAAAGGACATTTAAAATATCGGGGCATAAGAGGAGTGATTTTTTAACGTGTTTTTTTATACTTTTACCAGCCAACAGTTGTAAAATGGGAAAATAAGCTTTCACTTTTTTTGACATTTTTTTTTGCTTTCTTTTCTCCTTTTCAGTCTCTTTTCAAATAAACGTGCGAATGTGTGTCAAAAATATTGTTTCTGAACTTTAAACGTTCGTCTACGTTAAGTCTTAGATCCAGGAGCAAATGTGAGAAAGGTTTACGAGTGCAATCTTTATATATATAAATATTGAGCACCCACCCCGATTTGATTACCCGAAATCTTCAGATGATTAACATCTCGACACGCACTCATTATAACGAAGATTTGACAGTTCAAACTTACTGTGCGCAAATTTTTTTTGAACAGATTATGACACAATAAAACTTGCATTAAATTTTTATGATGATGATCTTTGATCACAATATTCATTAAATCTTTAGAATTTATATTGTGAACTACGTCATCTAGAATTACCAATGTCAAAGGTTGGAGAGTGTCATAAATTTCGATATTGAAATTTCTGATAAACGTGATAGGAATTGGAGAATCACGTCGGAGACGATCATAAGCTGGTTGATCTTCAGAGTAAATAAAGACGCACTGCTTCGGTGCGGGATTACACAGTTCCATCGATCGTATTATGAACTTCTCAGTAAATGATGTCTTGCCGGAGTTTGTAGCTCCGCAGATTAAAAAATTAGATGGAAATATAAATCTTGCGTCCATGTTAGTTGTACTAGTTTAAACCAACTGAATCTGTGCGCTCAAAACTTTCATATATAACGAGTGTGTGTCGATTATGAAAAAATAAAGAATAAAAAGTGCTTTTTATTAATGTTTTTTTTTTTTTTAAGACTTCAGGAACTTTACAGACATGTAATTAAAAATCACTTATGAACAATTTGTGTAACCTTTTTTAATTGTTATTCAGTTCTTATTGAATAGAGTCCAAAATGACGCGAAATTGAGTCATCCAATAAAATGCTCTTTGTTCCGTCGGATTTCTCCAGCTTAATCATCATGGTCCCATTTTCATCCACCGAAAAGACAATGAGTTTGCTACTTTCGTACAAATAGCATGGATTCGTTTCCGTCTCAAATTGTTGTAAAATGGATTCACGTCGAGCTGAAAATGCTTTCCATTCGTTCACTGTCAAAGCAATGCCGGACTGCGTTGGTACATATTTACGTGCCGAGAGCACATATTGTCATACGTGAATTAAGGTATGCTGGTTAAATCGATTGACAACCAAAAAAACTTCGTTCCCTAATGATAATGAGTTCTCGGGCATTAATGGCAGAGGTTCTCATGAAAAATATGCTTGCGAAATCATAGTTTTATTTCTCGTGTGAATAGATCTAAAAAAGAAGATGTAAAAAAGGAAGAGAAAAAAATATGCAATCTTCCTTCTTTTTTTCTGTCTTTCTCTCATAAAATTCTCGAAAATTTTTTTTTTTTAAATTATATAAAAAAAGTTGAATAATAAAAATAAAAAATAAAAAAAAACTTACCAGAAAAACTGTGAAAAGTGTGATGATGATTTCTTTTCTTTGATCAAAAGCTGCAGACTGAAAAAAACGTTATTTCTTACAAGTATATATACTAAAAAGTTAAAAAAAAAATTATTTAAGATACCCAATGGCGTATCTACATTAACAACAAAACCCCCCAGAGTGATTTTTTATTCTTTTTTAATTTTTTATAGTCCATCCCCTTATGTCCTCATTCTTTGTAACCTAATTAAGACCCATTCGCCTTGAGAAGGCATCAACCCCTGGGTCCCTGAGGCTAACAAGAAAGACTTTCTCCTTAATAGCCTCGCTCAGCCCCCCCTCTTCTCAATAGAACTCTCTCATTTCCCTCAATGACCCCGACAGTGGCATAAGCTGAAATAACAGCTTATTTTGAGTTTTATCAATCGGATGAATATTGTCAAGAAAAATAATACGAGAGTATCTTTTATACCATGTGAGTATTCTAAAAGAATTCCATCTTATTAAAAAAAACGATAATTTACTAAAAGTGAAAGGCCACCTATTTTTTTCCTTCTCTCTCTCTCTCTCTCTCTCTCTCTCTCTCTCTCTGTCTTAGCTCATCATGTCAACTAATCAAGAAAATATGAAAAGATGCGTTCCTGTAATTACGTTTTATTTTATTTATTTATTTACTACCATCGATTATTTTCTTTTTTGTGTTATTTCAAAAACAAACGAATTATCGTGTTAAAAAGTATATATATAATTATATTATATTTTAATAATTTCTAGCAGAGTAATTGCCGTGATTCATCAAAGAACAATTACAAATTTTTTTAGTATCAATGATATAAAAACACATTAATTGTATAAAGTTTTGGAAGAAAAAAAAATTACTCCATATTCTTATTTTCAAATAAATTTTATTCTCTTTTGGGATGAACAAAAAAAAAAAAAAAAAAAGGTGAATCTGTCTAATAAAAATAAAAATGATTCTTTGGGGGGTTTGTATTATTTTTTTTTTCATTTTCACCTCAGTTCTTTTTTCTTTTCATCTTTGTGTGTATTCTGTTCTTCATAACTAAATTATTCTGCACATAATTGTCTGAAACCTTCTTTCCAAGCATCGTACACGGAATAAAATAGATTAAAGTCGTCTACTGTACGAAAACGTTCATCTAAATGCGTATCTCCGTTTATAAATCGTAAAGCAGAATAATTTATGTATAAACAGTTTGGAGACCATTGCAAATGCTCTTGGTCGACGACGTCTCCATTGTCCCAATCATATAAGATTTTGTGACAGTACTGACAAACTGTAATATCACTATAACCAGTGTAAATAAATCCAGAACGATATAAATGACGGACATCGATGAAATCATGCGGCCAATAGAGGTAAGTGCTTAATCTTTGCGTATATTCCCGGATAAACCTTAAATGTCTCGGTACCCAAAACGAGACTGTTGTTGCATTGATCATCTCGTAACATAAGTCGAATTTGATCAATAAAGAATAATGCACCACGCTTTTATAATCTTTTATCATCATTAAAAAAAAAATACAAAGTCGGAATAAAGATTTTTTTAAATAATGACACTTTTACAACTGGTTATTAATTAATTATTACGATGGTAAAAATTCATTTAAATTCTGAAAAAATTCACCGGGGTAAAAAAAATCAAAAAAAACCGGCTGGACCGGCAAACCAATGACAGAAAACGTAATCAGAAACATCATCTAATACTTTGTTTGATACAAAAGAGTTGCTAATTAAATATTCATGCGTAAATACAAGTAATTAATACATCATTAATTGATCTCATTAAACATGTAATTGTATCGATTGATTGGTAATATTCATCGAAAAAGTCGTATTTTTCATAAATATTTATCTTTGAGAAAAAATAAGTGTCGGAACCCCATCTA
Organism: Rhysida immarginata; assembly: GCA_023313115.1. Taxonomy (NCBI): domain Eukaryota; kingdom Metazoa; phylum Arthropoda; class Chilopoda; order Scolopendromorpha; family Scolopendridae; genus Rhysida; species Rhysida immarginata. Next base: position 848,672 of record JAHWFO010043418.1, read on the forward strand.
GTGCCAAAATAGGTAACTAAAACGTTTGATACAAAATGAAACTGAAAACATCAAAAAGGTTGGAGTGCCATCTAGTGGCAGAAAACGTAACTAAAACGTGTGACAAAATGAAACTGAAAACGACATCAAAAAAAGGTTGGAGTGCCATCTAGTGGCAGAAAAAGGAAACTAAAACGTCAACTACTCATTATTATGAAAAAAAAAAGGTTGCAAATTAACTATTCAACTAAATTGCATGTAATTAATAGGATCATCATTAATTCTCGTCATTAAATAAAAACATCTGAATATATCGATTTTGAAGATGAAGGGATGTATTAACAGTTCATTGATTTTGAAGAAAATAAATCTGGTGGCAAAATATGAAACTACAAAACAGATATACAAAACTACAGACATCTAATCATTATCGATTTTGAAGATAATGGAAATACGAAACTAAAAACGAAATCTAATAGTAACTATGATAAAAAAGAGTTGCTAATTAAATATTCATGCTTAATAACATGTAATTAATAGTTTGGATGATTATAATCATCGATAATTCATAATTTTTCATTAATATTTACCAATATATCATTGATATTTATGATTTTGATAACAAACTCGATAAATATGCATGAAATCTCATTAAAAATCACTATATTTCATTAATATTTACGCTGATTGGACATTAATAGTCACGGTGATTGGTTTTATTGATTTTATTGACAGCTGAAGGTATTGACAGCTCATCGATTTTGAAGATGATGGGTGCTGAAAGGCCATATATTAACTACTCACGACCATCGCTGTGCAGGAGGGCTTGGAGGACCTCCTGATCCTTCCCGTGGATTTAAATATCCATTCAGTTTCCCGAATGAACCCTGATTACTTTTAATGCCTGTCACTTATAGTGAGATTCACAATGCATTGGGCCATCCGTCATCAAACAAACTCCCTGCAGCTGTTAAACACCATAGAATTCTCGGTATTGAATGATTTTGCCGCCATTAATTGATTACCAAGCATGTGTTGCATGCCTTCAGGCACGATTATGCAACGCCCCTCACAACATTGGATACAGTGGGACCAATGCTTACCACTTCTATCTATGGAAACAAAATCCTATTAGTAGCAGTCGATGATTTCTCACGAAAAACTTTCGTTTGTGCTACTCCGACAAAAAGTGAAGTGCCAAAAGCGTTAATAGACTGAATACTAAATCTTACAACGCTCTACATGAAAAAATCTGGCGTATATACATTCCGATAATGGAACAGAATTGTGTACAAAGCGAGGCATATCTCAACAATTCACCGTTCCTGAGAACCCCCAGTCAAATGGTGTTGCTGAGAGAACCGTACGCTGCATTTGCAATGGAATTAGAGTTCTTCTTGCATCGTCAAAAGTTCCGCACCAATTCTGGAACCATGCTGCGACTACAGCAGCATTTAATCTGAATTCTTTGCCTAGACGAGGTCAAACTAAGTCCCCTGAAGAGATATTTTCCAAAAAGAAACAGACCATCAAATATCGAGCTTCTTTCGGTTGCCTGTTATACTACTATATACCCAAGTCGCACCGATCAAAATTAGATGCTCGCGCCAAAATTGGTGTTTTTATGGGATACTCCGCTTCATCTCCTGGGTGCCTTTTTTATGCGTTCAATGAGAGCAAGTTTTTACGAGCACGTATTGTTCATTTCTTTCCTGAGGCATTTCCAGAGTTCACAAGAAAATCAGATCATCTGTTACTCTGGTATTTCCAATTCACATAGAACCCCCAGTGTTTGAAGCCCCACAGCTGATGAACCACATATCATTCAGAGCGTACCGCCAATCTCACCCACTTTAACTTTAGACGAGACAAGAATGCAGTTCCTGTCTGATTCTAAGGGCACACTAGTGGTCACACATCCATCAGAAACCACATCGATGGAAGATGCTCCAGTTTGTTCGTCTAAATCACCAGTGAACCAACCACCCATTGAAGTCCCACACCCAGTATTTCGACGTTCACAAAGATTAAAAGAGAAAGCAGAAAAACAACGTGCCACCTTATGTCATCCTGACTTTACTGACTCCGACTTGCTAATCACTCCGCCAATCACACCCCAGTCTTATGAACAAGCACTCGCTTCTCCCCAACATCATCAATGGGAAGAGGCCATGCAAGATGATTTAAATTCACTCATGCTTCATTATGTCTCGGATTTAGAGCTTCCAGCACCAAATGTCAAAATTTTAAATAGCAAATGGATATAGAGCATCAAATACAATCCTGATGGTTTGGTGTCCAGATTCAAGGCAAGTTGTTGGCTATCGGCTCGTCACAAGTCTACGGGAGCCAGTATGAGTTAACTTTCTCACCTGTCATCAGAATGGAATCCCTCTGCGTACTGTTTGCCATAGCTGAAAATACAGGGATGTAACTGCACCAGTATGACGTCAAATGTGCATATCTTTACGCACCGATACACCACACCATGTATCTATCGCCACCCAAGGGATTATCAACGCCAGTTAATCACGTCTACAAATTGCGTAAATCACTTTTCCACCTCAAACAAAGTGGAAAATGCTGGTACGTAAAATTGTGTCAGCTTATTACCCGATTAAAATTCACTCCATTTAAAGCAGACGATTGTTTTTTCTACTACACCAATGCGGGGTGCACCATTCTCTTAACGGTCTACGTGGATGACATCGTGGCAGCAACAACAAATGTCTCCATCCTAACCTCCACCATGGACAAAGTGAAACAAGAAATCGACCTCGTGGAGTTAGGAGTAGTAAAGCATCTGCTAGGTATGAGTGTGTCACAAGTGAATGGTTCAATTCATCTGTCACAGGCACATTATATCAAGCAAATCCTGCATGATTATGGCCTTCAAGACATCAAACCAAAGACCATGCCACTAAGCCCTCATGTGAAACTTGATGATACTGCAGTTTCACAACCGGTTGATTCCACCAATACCAATCTCTTCTCGGTTCCTTAATGTATGTAATGACTTGCACGCGGCCGGATATAGGTTTTGCAATTACTAGGCTGTCGAGTTATGCTAAATCGCCTACACATTTGCATATGACTGCTCTTAAGGGCGTCGCTTCTTATCTTAAACAAACCTGCGAAACGTCACTCGTTTTTACCCCATCTACGGGTCCTTTGTGCGCATTCGTTGACGCAAGCTACTGTGTCACCCCGCAGAGTAAAGGATACTCTGGAATTTTGATCAAAATGAGGAAAAATCCCATAACCTGTTCATCTAAGAAGCAACGTTTAGTCGCCCTGAGCAGCTGGGAAGCCGAAATAATTGCTATAAACTAATACGTGAAGGCACTGAAATGTCTTTAAGACCTCATAACTTAGTTAGGACAAGGGGAGTTTGTTTCTTTCCCCACAATCATTTATACTGACTCAACGTCTGTCATTGCATGTCTGGGAGCATTAGAATCGAAGAGTAGGACAAGACACATCTTGAGATTGCATAATTTAATCGCGTGAGAAATTAATCTTCAGAATGTGATTCTTACCTACTGTTCTTCCCCCGACATGCTGCCAGACGCACTAACTAAACCTTTACCTGCCCCTGCTTTACGCAGATTCCTGTATTTGTTATCCTTATCTGAGCAGGATAAGTAATTACTTATATTAAATTACTTAACTCATTGGTTTGCTGGCCAAAACGAGGGCATTTACAAAGTTATCTTGTTCCTTTAAACTTCATAATTGCAAAGTTATTTACTTTGCGGGATGAGAGGGGTTCTAAACTCAATATTTTTTGTTAAATGACTCTAGTTTTAAAATCACAAAAGGATATTTTTTGGGCTTGTTCTTACCTTACGTGAAGGCAGTAACCACATTGTTTTTTATACTACATGATATGTTGTTTTGTTTTTTTTTACATTTATTAACGTATTGTATGTTTAATATACATTTTAATTATGGTATACCAAAAATGCAAAATATACTTTTGTCTTCTTTTGCTAAAAAAGCAGAACATACTGTGTGCGCACACAAAAATGAAAGGAAATAATAAAGGCATAAATGTTTATTTCTTTATTGTAACTTAGACAATTTTTTTTGAATCTGTATATGTAACTTCAGTACCTAAACTTCTATTAGTACAAATGATCGTCATTTTTTTTTGTGTGTGTTCAAGAAAATTACAGGGGGTTTGTTCGGGTAAACTCAGATTTTTTATGTAAAAATAGATATAATTTTATTTGTAATTAATTATTCTATTTTTTTTTTATTGTTTTGCAGACAGTGATTGTTGAGTATATATTGTTTTAATAAATGTTAATTAACAAATCTTTACGTGATTATCACTGTCTGCAGCTAGTTGTCCCTCGCGAATAATTTTCGTGATCACGAGGATGTGTGTCCCACTATTGTTGATGTTCTTTCCGTGGTTACTGTTTTTTTTTGGTTTTTTTTTATTTCAGACAGGCCACTCCCAGCTTCTGGCTTGACCAGTCGTCTTTCCTTCAGGTCCTCCACGTCCTCACTTGCCTGCAGCATGGCGTTCAACTTCCATTTATCATTTTCATTCCAATGCTCTGCAAATCACTCCTACCTTGCCGTTCGATGTTTAGTTTCTTATTGAATTTCTCACTTTCTCGCGGCAGCCATGATTCTTTACCGAGCAGTATTGTTTTGCAGGTTTACCCATAAGGTAATAATGAAATTTCTTTTAATGCTATTTCAACAATAACGCGCATAAGGGACGCCATGCTGCACATTTCAATTCTTATTTCCTATTAATAATTATGATTTCACAGTCTTTCTTTTGATATTAAATGGGAATTTGAAATTTCTTTTCCTTATTCTTTATAAGGAATTGGTCTGTCTCAATTCTTTTTATATTTAATCTCAATTAGCTAAATGTAGTGGTTAATATTTCTCGTTACAGTGTTTTGCTGTATTTAACGTACATTTAAGCATTTCTTTATTTTATTCCGAGAAATGTTTTCTTTTGTAATTGAGATCGCAATGCCTATTCCTCAAATCATATTGTATAGAACATTCTTTTGTACAGAATTTTTGTATTTTGTAAATAAATATCGCAATTTTTAAACCAAAATAAAAGTCGTTTAACGAACCACGTTTACTCTTAAGTTTTGGGGTTCTTTCTTTTAAAGTACCACCCATTAAATTCTATTTATTTTGCTTCCCCCTCTGAACACATAGCCTACACCATTCCCCGTGTTCCCTGTCACGCACCCCCCTCCATTCCACCTCGACCACGTCCTTCTGGTACCCCTTTTATGTCCTTAAATCTAAATCCTTTGACTTGTACCCAACCTTTCCCATCGACCGCACAAATTTCAAATGGCCCTATCCATCTGGTCTCACCACTTCTATTCCTCTTAATCCCCCTCCCAGGCACTCTCACCATCAAACCACTAGAGTACGGATGCCTCCATCCACCTCTCATATCTTCAACAGTTCCCCTTGTTAAATCTGCATCCCTATACTCACCATTTTGCATCCCGATACTGCCTGGACACGTTCCATTCTCCACCACCCTTTTCACTGGTAGAACATTTGCCTCCCCAACCACCTGGGTGTAAGCACACTGGAAGGTTAGCCCCTTCAATATGTCCATGCCCTTAAATAATCCTTTCAACTAATAAAATATGCAAGAAAGTGGACGACTCTAAACTTTTTTCCATCTTGCAAAAGAGTAGGTTGGCATAATGGCTGTTAATTTGCATTTGATTCCTTTTTCTTTGTTAAATGCTCCTGGAAACAATGCTTTGTATCATCTATATAGGCGATCAGCGAACGAGTGCAGTAAGAACGTTAGCGTGCCCATATGGTGGCCCTGGACAGTTAAATCTAACATTCCCTCTTGCTTGAGGTTCAAACAACTGCCATTGATGCCCTTAATCGTCAGGTCCATAGGTTGCAGTGGAGGGCCTCCAAGCAGGTGGTACGCCTCGCCTTCCATTAATGATACCTGCGAGCCTGTGTCGAATAAGATGGTGACAAGCTGCCCCTGCAAAAACACGGTTGTGCTGCAGGTGCCGCCTTCACGACACAGGGTCAATACCGGACCCTCAGGCTGACCGCTTGCATTTACACTGCGAGGACGTGGGGCAGGCTGCGGACAATTCCTAGCTAGGTGACCTAGTTCCCTGCAGTGTTAGCACCCAGTATTCATTCCTGCTCCTCGAGACACCACGGCTCTAGATTCATTCCGAGTTGGTGCTACCCAGGCTTTCATTTGGGCCTCCACCAGTTTCTCCACTGACTTGGACAAGCCCTCCACAATTCCCTCCAGTTTAAAAATTGATTCCGAGAATCCACAGTTTTTGCTCTGAGATTTTGGTTAAATCAAAATTGGGACTGCTCCCCTTAACCCCTTTTGGATAATATCGACCTGCATTCGGCCCTCCATCGCCACCCGAGGCAACCTCCCTGGCCTCCACGACATTTGTCGCCCTCTTATATTTTTTTCCAGGTCTTCTAACCTCATAACCAGCACCACTGCCTCTTTATAGGTCTTCGGGTTGGGTATCATCAGCACCCTCCTATGAGCTAAGAAGCAGCTGTTACTGAAACGTAAACGTACCGTTTCACGTATCGGGACTGCCTCAGGAGTGGCACTGATGTATCTTTCCATGCCAACTCGAGTTGACCAGCGATGTGGCTACTGGCTCGTTCGGGCCCTGGATAGTGTCGTGGAGTTTCTGGGAGAAGTCCCGGGTCACTTTCAGTCTCCCAACCGCGCTCCAAACACACACGCAGTTGCCTCGACCCCCTTAAGTTTAGAGGGGATAATGGTCACTTTGACCTCGGGTGTCCATTTGGCAAACATACCTATACTCTCTATGCTTATCAAAAAGGCCTTTATTGTTATTCCACCCTCTTCGCCAATGAATGCCGGCACTGCCCCGGTATAACTGGCGAGCTCTTTGGCTACTACTGTCCCCACGTCGCCTTCGTTACCTGGCATTGTAGATCAATACTTACAATATCTCAGCTACACTGTCTATCAAAATACACAGAACAGCACATTCTTCTCACTGCCACAGAAACTTTCTTTAATCTTCAACACGTTTACAAACTTACGAACATCTTAACAGACCAACAGTATCACAGTATCAGGGTGCCCTCAAAATTCCGGAATTTCCGGATGTTTCGTCCCTGTTCAGGCACCAGAGTAGCGATCCCCACCTCCACAGTAGCAATGGTGTCGCGACCGCAGATGCGATTTGTGTCGGGGAAGTGAATGCTAAGGGTTTGGGACCAAACAAATAAGGGACAACCTGGCACAGAGATAATTACAGTTTGTCAACGATTTATTCTAACCTGTCATTTTCAATAACCATGGTGCATCTCATATACATCAATACAACTCTACACTAACGAGGGGCCCCTTAAGTCACAACTAACAGTCAAAATTAACGTTTAACAGAGCAGCGCTCACTCTTAGAAAACTACTGGTACTCCTGCATGTGCTTTATGATTTGCCTTGCAAGCTGAGGGTGCATTCAGGATACGACGAGAGCACAGATTATTTGCTCGGCTGGTGCATCTTAGATGAAGCACCCTGTGCCCTTGTATAAGTATCCCTTATTGAGGAATGCACAACGTCACACAGTGCCTCTTTTTAAGCGACCAGGGGGGAGGCATAGTAATTCCACTTAGCGGGCACGGAGGTTCCTGACACGGCAGCCACTGGTGAGCTTCCAAGATATATCACTGTTACGCCTGCTAATGTCTGACATTTAAACTCGGTATCGAGGCTCTTAGACGCTGGGCAACCCCCACTTGAACTGTGCGACACCATCACGGACACGATCAGGGTGCTTTATTAACCTACTTAAAGAGAAAGTAAAATTTAGTAAACCAAAAAAAATTGCAGTATTTCTTCCTAATACAACTACAAGCAGCTTGGGTATCTGTCCACAGTGCTAACGTTACATTAAGCACCACTCTCCTAGCGGACATCTTCGATTCGCTGTCTGCTCCAACCCAGTCGGGCGCTCTGCATTTCCATAGTGTACTTTCGCTCGAACATCGTGATAAACGACATCTCTGTTTAAACATTCGACAAGGAATAATTAAAAGGTAACGAATAATTTTCTAACTACTTACATTTTGCGATTTGTATTCCATGATCTCGCATTCGAACATGGAGGGAAAATCGCTAAGCACGACAAAGGTAAAAAGGAAAAATATCTAACAAATAACTTTCATAGACAATTGATGCATCTCTTTCTTTCTCAGAAAACATCGTAACAATCCCCTGTTGGAAGTTGAGGCGATCTTCTCAGAAAAACTCTTAAACACTGCTCCCACAGAGGACAAGCTACGATTGCTAATAATGCTCTCAACAATAACCTCTGACAACAAACGAATACACACGCAGCTCACTATCGCAAATAAACATCTAAATATTCAAATGATAAACACAACACTACAGAATACTCCTCAAATAGCTAATCAAGAACCAAATTGAAGAAACACAAACCAACACATAGATTCTCATACGATCCCCCCCCCCCTCCCACTCTCAAACGAAATCTAAATGTAAATAACATAAGCTATCGCTAAATAAAAAAATGTCCTTTGCCGGGCAGACATGCCACCTCAACTGAAATGGTATGTCACAATGGTATGGCACCAACTTAGTTTGTAATCTACAGTCATGCCAAGGAACTTATTACGTCTGATAGGGAGCCTAATGCCTTGCTAGAATATCGAGAGAAGGTGAGGGCCTCCTTTTGCTATCACATTACTACGGATTGTCCGGCGAGAAAGAGATGCCATTAACAAGGCCCTAGTCAGAGAGGGAGTCACAGGCCTCTTAAAGTTTGGACCGGATTTCTGGGATGGACTTGTCGGAATACCAGATAGCCATATCGTCAGCAAAGACACTTCGGCTGACCTCCGATGAGACGTTAAAGAAGGCGCCATCAGTAAAGATGTTTAAAAGGGTGAACTGAGGATGGACCCATGGGGGAGACCTTGACGCTCTTCTGCCCACGCTACGCCACCAGGTATTTCATTCCACCCGCCTTTTCTTAAGAAACGACATGATCCAGGGGCCTTCATGTCTTTTTCTAAGGGGACTTCTTGGGGCCTTCATGCTGATCAACTTGTCATACAACACTTCCTCAGGCAGTGAATCAAATGCCTTGTTAACATCTAGAAAAACGATCCCGATGTGCTCTCCCTTCTCACGGGCCAGGAGGGAATTGACTTCAAAAAAATGTTGTAGCCGGTTGTTAATAAGCTGCTCTAAGACATGAAGTGAGGGTGATAGGCCTATAGCTGGAAGGTGATGACAGTAACTTGTCGGCCTTCAAAACCGGATGAATGATGGACTCCTTCCATTTCAGTGGAATAATGCCAGTAGTCCAAGAGGTGTTTAAGGCTTCTAAGAGGAGGGTTAGATGTCCCCCCACCTAAGTTCACAAAAGTAGTATTCATAATTGTCTGGCCCTGGGGTAGAAAATTTCGTCCTAAAGGCTGATCTTAGAACGGCTCAGAAAATAGCTGTTCCCAAGGAGATATGAGACCCGGAGGGCGATAGAAGTCAGGCAATGGCTTATTGACGATTTAGATCCTACTGTGAAATGAAGGATCGTTTGAACAGACGCTATTGGTTAAAGGAAAGAATCATTACTACGGATTATCGGCGAGGAGAAAGCAGGGCGCTTAAGACTCTCCAGATGTTATTTTCGAAGTTTCTTGTTATTTCCAATACGTCCTTCGGGCCGTTTTTAACGATTTCTAACATCTCGCTTTCATTTTCTTCAATATCAGCCAGCATGTAGAACACTGACATTTAAAAATTCCCGATTCGATTTATTTCGGAACTATGTGGCCTCCTCACAATCACGGTCTTGACAGAAGCGGCTTTTTGGATCGCTTATTTCCTAGTAATTGCGTCTGGAAAACTTGAAAGAGGGTCTGAAATTCCAGGAACAGGGGTTGGGAGAGATTGGGATACTGCTGGATGTGACTGACCACTTAAGGGCAGAAGCAGGTGCCCCGGGGAGGAGAGATGGAGAAGAGGGCATTGCAACATCAGGATTAAGGAGAATTCGGTGACTGATAGACTGGTGGTCAATGCTAAAAGCACCCGGGACTGCCTGAGAGACCTCCGAGAAGGGGGAGAGCTGAGACCAGCAGATCTGGGAGAGCAGAGGGTCACCGTGAGACGGTGGGTTGCTGTGGGACAGGAGATCACTGTGGGATGGAATATCACCAAGGGAAGAAAGGTCACCATGAGGCAGACGAACACTGAGGCTGAAGATCATTGCGGGATGGAGAAGGAAGAATGGGGAATAACATGAGGCTGAAGATACGGAAAAATTGGAGAGAGGTCCTCGCATCAGCATGTCGAACTGGTGATGATCAAGGCATTATTTCGAGTATCAGCATCATTATTAAGAGCAAGTGGGTCAACTGCACCTGGAGCAGGCAGAAAGTAAGGCCCCACTTGATGGCACAGGCCGGCTTGTGGGTTCAAACTAGACACAGTGGCATATGACCTGTGGTTGGGTGCACTATTGCCCAGCTCCATGTCTGTGAGTTTAACTTCGTAGTAAGAGGCGTACAGGTCGACAATCTTACTAAGAATGAGGGACTTGTATCGAAACTTGTTACACCCCCTGTAATAAGAGGAGTGGCCACCTCTACAGTTGGTGCAAAGAAGGAGGAAGTACAATCGCTCCTACTGTGATCCGGAGACATGCACTTAGAGCAGTTAGGGGTGCTGCTACACCTTGTCTTTGTATGCCCCAGTCGTTGGTACACCATGCATTGCATAGGCCTGGGGGGAGGACGAGAGATAGGAAATGTAGCAGAAGTTTCCCGTAAAGGGCACCATCATAAGGACTAAAGTGTTTAATGTCAGTAATTATGCTGCCTAGATCATCATGGGCTTGGAGGTCTTCTAGAGTTACTGACCGCCGATTCCCGTAGATAAAGCCAATGGAAGAGATGAGAAATTTGGGGACCTCAAAGGCAAGAGTAAAAAGGCCGATATCTGAGAATTTTAGACCGGAGAGAGCTTGTGATTTTCAAGAAAATTTGACCAAAAACTTTCCTGAGCTTAGCCTGGTCACAGTAGGGGAAGAAACGATGAGGGAAGCAATAGTCCTTTGGAAGAGGCTTGGAGAGATGGAATCATTCGAGCTAGCAAGGGCTTCTTCAGAACGCGACGACAGGTCGGGAGGGTGCTTTTTTCCACTGGAGGAAGACACCGACATTATCAACCATGGATGGGCGGCCAATTCGAGTTGAGATTGAATCTCATTTCAATGGGACTCACGGCTCTGTGATGTTTCCATGGGCTGAGATTCTCTAAATGAACCTGATGCTGCTTGATGGGTTGGTGCAGGCTTGGACAATTCGGAGTATTCAGTTGACTCTGACACAGGGTTGCCAGGTTCAAGCACTATTCGGTCGCCCAATTGGGGAACTTTAGTAGCCCAAAATCGCCCAATGATGAAAATAGCCCATTTTCCCTGACTTGCCCTGACCAAGTTTCATTTCCCCGACTTTCCAGAATGTGGGAACTCTGCAAATCTACACTATGTCTATGATGTAAGCTTCCAACCATTGCTGAACATTATCAAAGTACAAATAAACTATACAATAAAAATATCCTGAAATTACAATTTTTTATTCTTCAGAAATTCTACAAAAAATACAAATCAAAATCAAAGATTAAAAGACATCGCTATAAATTGAATTGTTAAATCTTGTTAACATTTCAGTAGTTGGAATGAAAGAATTGCAACATTTGTTTTCACAGTTGTGTTCTTATCTCTTTTTAGTTCCTCTAACATAGATGGTGAAATCACCTTTGTCAATAAACGGGAGCATTTAGTTCGATGCAAGTTGAAGTTGGATGTCAGATCACATGGAAAAGACGATTTAATTATTTCTCCCAGATGATCTACTGTTTGTATTGCTGAGTGACAGGCAACACGCACTGCAGCAATACATTCAGCTTTTTTACTTGACATGGATTTCACAGTTATTCCTAAAGAATAGATTAACAAAATGATCAGAGTAAGAACAGATAAAATTATAAGATGTTACAAATATAGGTTCTATCTATGATGTAAGCTTCCAACCACATACATTTTTAGTGATCAACAAATATAAATTTACTTACCACATGATTCCAGTAATGGCTGGCGATGAGCAGATGGATTTGCTCTGGCATATTGCCTTTTATGCAGTGGAGTATCCTTGTGCTTTTTCAGGTCAGCATGGTGGGCCCTTCGATGTTCTTTGCATACTTTACAGAACGCATGCGAAGTATCATCTGAATCATTAAAAACAAGTTTTGGTCTTCAGCATAGTGCATAAGATAACAGGAAAAGAAAGCTTTTATGCAACTTACCTGAACATTATTCTAGCCATCCTATTAAGTCCTTTTCTTTTTCCCAGGATTTTTGTTAAATTTTTTTTATATTTCGTCCATTTAACCAGTATACTGTAGAAATAACCAACAATATTTGAATAAAATAACCACTTCTATTCCACTCCATTCGCATTATAAAATTAAATAAAAAATAACTACGTGCTAGCTTTTAAGCTATCGAAATGAAAAACACAGAGAAGATAAACTTAACAACCGTGAAGTCTACTTACAATTGTGAAGTCTTCTAAAATATTTAGCCTACTGCTTGTCGATCGACTACTGATACTGCTGCACGACAATCGACAATCGAACAGTGTAGTGTATCGGTATTTGTGTGGAACTTGAAGCATAGCTTCCATAATCTCACCCTTCATACTCGTATTCCAAGGGAAATACACTGAACTAGAAAAGAAGCCTGATGTATGAAAGGTCATCAAAAGTATGAAAGAAAATTGCCTCCTTTTGGTGGAGGAAAATTTGATTGACGATTGTCTGAACTAGGAGTATATTACATAGTAAGCGACAGAAAAAACGAAAGAATTTATGAAACCCAGTAATCTGGGAAGATGAAATTATCAATGTCATCAAAATTGACATCAAGGATATGTCTTGGATTACGATGCCTTTTTCTATGTAGAGAATGTTTTAGAATGCCAGAGACTAGATCATTATCATGATTTGCCATAATAAGCAGCACGGTTTTCATGAGCTCTTAAACATATTTCCCGACATGGGTCATATCAAAATCATTATGAATGGAGTAATTGCGAGCAATTCTGCTATCTAATTGTGCAATAGTCCTTAAGGTAATGTTCTGGAAAGTTTGGAGTTCCTTCCATCTTGTCTTGCAAATCGTAGCCCAGACGGGCATGCCATATAGCAAGATGATACGAACAATTATTTTGTATAACAGTAGTTTGTTATCAACACTGAGGGCACTGTTACGACCCAACAGAGCAATTAAGCTAAACTTTGCTTTTTTGGCTTTGTTCATCGCATAAGTCAAATGCATATTCCATGATAGTTTTGAATCAATAACAACGCCAAGGTATCTATAATTATCAACCCATTCCAAGTATTTGCCATATAACTTTAAGGAGTCAAGATTTCTCTTTTCCTTCTTAGTGATAAACATTGCTTTGCATTTGTTGACATTCAGTTTTAATCGCCACTTGCTAAACAAGATTTCACATTCTTTAAGGGCTTTCTGCAAACATGATACAACAACACTAGGCTGGCGTGCCCATGTCAGCATAGCAGCATCATCCGCATAAAAATATAGCTTGAAGTAAGAGATTTCAGGGAAGTCACGTATATAGTAATTGAACAGAACTGGCCCCAGCACTGATCCTTGTGGCACACTGCCATTTATCTCACAGGTATCAGATAATTCATCTTCAACCCTGGCCTGAAAAGACCTGTTGGACAGAAACAAATGAACTAGACAAATAAATCATGTGGGAAACCATCAGTTATCATTTTATAAATAAGGCCTTCATGCCAGACCTGATCAAATGCTTTATGAACATCTGTAAAGATGTCGCCGCAATACATCGAAAGATTAAGGGGAGTGTTAACATCCGCTATAATTCTCCAAACTTGGAGCTGGCAAGAATGTTCCGCCCGAAAACCAAATTGTTCTGCACGGATGAGATTATTGGTTGTGCAGAAATCTAAGAATCTTGTGAGGATTGCTCTCTCCAAGACTTTGGATGTAGAAGATAACAAACTGATGGGCCTGTAGCTTACAGGGTTTGCAGGATTTTAACCAGGTTTAGGGATACTTAGGACAACAGACTGTTTCCATGCATCCGGAAAGTAACAGTTATCCCAACAGTCGTTTATAATTTTAGTGATATCACCAGTTACATTTTGCGGTAAGTTTTTTAAGTCATTGTTATTAATAGTGTCTTTATCTGGTGCCTTCTTTTTCTCGAGTTTCTTAAAGCAATTTTGAATCTCAGCTACCTGTATTTTATGTTTGGCCACTGTGGCTATTGTTGTAATACTTTGTTATGCTGCCTTCTACCATTTCGGATATTTCTAGTCCTTCTGGACGATCATCTTCAAATTGTTTTTTAAGTGAATCAGCAATAAGCTGTGCTTTGTCTTGGTCATTAGTTATGGAATGTCCATTAGTGTCTAAGATGCTGCTACACCTCGACAATCGACAATCGAACAGTGAAGTGTACATTCGTTAGGATGGGACGAAAGCAGCGCTTTCACAAAGCTCATCCAACCAGAATAAACTCCAAAGGAAATACACTGAGGTAGTCAAGAAGCCTAACCAACCCAAGCGGTCTTCCATATTATACAAAAAAGAAAGTAAGATTGACGATTGTCAGAAACAAAAAACAAACGAAATAAAAAAATACAAGGAGAAATAAGATTATCACATCTTCCAGTAGTCTGGGAAAGAGACGTTGCTAATATCTTCAAAATTGATGTCAAGAACGTGCCTCGGTTTACGATACTTCGTATGCCAGTTCATATTCATTGAGTTTTCCAGTAACCCTTTCACAAGCTTATTGTCGTGAGTCTTCATCTTCTGTATCATAATCAAAAGGAGATCCTGTATAAACTTACCGATATGGGCCATGTTTAAATCGAGGTGGATGGATTGGTTTTTCACCGTCCTTCTGTCCAGCTGGGCAATGGTTCTCAGGGTAACATTCTGGAATGACTGTAGTTCACTCCATCTGCTTTTACAGATAGTCACCCACGCAGGCATGCCATAGAGGAGTATGGTCCGGATAATCGATTTGTACAGAAGTAGCTTGTCAATGCTGAGGGCACTGTTGCGACCCATAAGAACTATGATACTGTACTTAGCCCTCTTCGCTTTGTTCAGAGCATAGGACATATGCTGGTTCCATGAGAGTCTTGAGTCAATGATAACTCCCAGGTACTTGTAGTTGTCCACCCAGTCCAGTTTCTTATTGAACAGAACAAGAGAATCTGGGGGATGCTTGAGCTTCCTATTGAGGTATAAAGCCTTGCACTTTCCGACGTTAAGGTTCAACTTCCAGCAGTTAAACCAGTCTTCGAACTGCTTCAAGGCGCACTGCAGCCGAGTGATAACGTGAGCCGGCTGGTGTGCCCATGTCATAATGGCAGTGTCATCCGCATAAAAATACAGATTACAATTATCGGGTTTTGGGAAATCATGTACAAAGTAATTAAATAGCATAGGCCCGAGGACAGAACCCTGAGGGACACCAGCCTTTACAACACGGGGTGTGGAAAGATTTTCTCCAACCTTGTCTTGATAGGATCTGCCGTCAAGAAAGGATTTCACCATCAAGATCAAATCGGCAGGGAACCCGTCTCTGATCATTTTGTAGACAAGGCCCTCATGCCACACTTGGTCAAAAGCTTTACTGACATCGAGAAATACGACCCCACAGTACCTGGATAAGTTCAGGGGAGTGCTCAGGTCTTCAACGAGCCTCCATATCTGCATCGGACAAGAGTGGGCAGCACGAAAGCCAAACTGCTCTTCCCGTAAAAGGTCATTTGCTAGACAGTGATCTTGGAATCTGACAAGGATCGTTCTCTCCAACACCTTGGACATCGAGGGTAGCAAGCTAATAGGTCGGTAGCTCGCGGGAATTGCAGGATTTTGTCCCTGCTTTGGGATACTCAACACAATAGATTTCTTCCAAGCCACAGGGAAGTAAGAAAATTTCCAGCATTCGCTAATGATATTGGTGAGAAATTCAATAAAGTTCTTTGGGAAATTCATAATGGCGTTATTACTCACCTTGTCTTTTCCTGGAGCCTTCTTCTCTTTCAGTTTATTTATGATGTTGGCGATCTCACCAGCCTCGATGTTGTACTTCGTAAAATGGTTCGGGTCTTCATCAAAGTTGAAAATACCTTCTTCCACACGCCGAGACATGATTTGGCTCTCGGGCTTATCGTTGGTAGGAGTAACAAACTGCAGTTCCAGTGAATCTGCTATGACTTGGGCCTTGTCCTGATCAGTTTGCACATAGTTACCTTGTGGTGTACGGAGTGGAGGAAGCATAACATTCTTCTTCTTCTGTAAAGCTCTAACCATACTCCAAATGGAATTGTCGCGAGCCGACAAGCTTTTGAGTTTTTCATTCCATCTAGCGTCGCGAAGCTCTTTTATCTCCTCTTGAACTCTTCGCACTAACCTGTTGTACTTGGTTTTCAGCCAAGGTTCACGATAGCGTTGCCAAAGTCTACGGGTCCTGTTTCTTTCAGCAATTAGGCGTTGGATTCCAGAGAGAGTTGGATTCGATGAGAAGGTTTTTTCTCTGATGGATACTTACTGACTTCTATGGCACTGTTAATACATCTGGTGATGTCATCAACAAGTTGATCGATGTCCTCTGTACAGTAAGCAACGTCGGGATGGTAGCCATAGTCCTTAAGAATATCTTTGTAGAGCCTCCAGTCTTGATGATGTACGAGTTCCTCTTGGAAATTTATGTCAACATTGTCAAAGTACAACGCCACAGGCTTGTGGTCAAAAGAAAGGTCATCAATCGTGAAGATATTGTACGGTTTGAAGAAACCCTTCAAGAGCGAGATGTCCAAAACATCATCTACCTACACCTTGTTTATCAGCCTATATATACTCAATTGCGAATAAAGCACCAATGGGAGGCCAGCACCAAATTTCGAAAACTGATTGGCTAGTGTATCCAGTAAAAGAACAATGATATGATCTAATCACGCCTCTGGTCTTCCATTGGTCTTCTCTTCTCGTCCTCGTTTTAATAATTGTCGAAAACCAGTTTTTTTATTTTATTGGACAATAATTTCGCCCAAAAATCATCACAAAATTTGCACAAAAAGAATCGCCCAAAAATCGCAAATTTGAAATTTTAGTAGCCCAATTCAGTCGCAATCGCAAATTTGAAATTTGAGTCGCAATTTGAACAAAAAAGTAGCCCAATTTGCGATAAATTGCCCAACCTGGCAACCCTGCTCTGACAGGCATTCATCAGATCAAATTTTACAATCTTGAACAGAAGAGTCGTTTGAGAGATTTTTGTTTGATATATTCTTATTCCTTTTCTTATGTTTTGAAGACTTCACTGATGATGAGAGTTCCTCAAAACGCGTAGATTCGCAATAAAAATACTACCATATTGCTATTCCTGGACCTTTTTTTATTTCTAATTACAGCAATATTGAACAAATGCAACCGATAAAAGTGAAAGCTAATATAATTAAAAAAACTTCTCAAGAATATTTTTTAATTGAAAGAGTTTATTCTGTTGAACAAAACAAAATGCAATTTAAACACAACCTATACAAAATATGGAATTAGATAATGCAAAGCTTTAAGTAAACAATGTTCTGAAGATTAGAGTATATGTAAAGATCATGTGGACTGTCAGCACGTGAGCAACCAACATGCAGGTGACTATGAGAAAAGCAAGGAGACTTTAGATCAAGTCCAACAACCTTAAGACATGTTGATTGACATAGCAAAACTGAGCTTAAGAGGAAATTAGTCTCTTGAACTGAAATGGCAAATCTGTGTTTGATGGAATCAGTGGGATTCTTGTAGTAAACACAATTTCATTTTTGTATTTCCCTGTGATGATCATATCCTCGATAACATGAGGCTTTATTGGTTTTATGATTAATTTTTTTCCATTGCACAATCGTGGAGGGTCCAAGTTTCTCAGCAGCATGACTGGAGATTCTTCTTTAAGGATAAGGATGTGCAGTTGCATTCCAGGTAGGTGGACAAAATTTAGAAACATGGTTGGAAACTCTACAGCTTCATCCTGATTGATAATGGTGTCAATAGATCGTTAAGAACTTGCAGTTTCAGGCAACATTTTTAGCAGACCCAGATAGATTTTGTCAACTTCATAATTTTGTGGAGCCAAAATTGCATGCTCACACAAACAGTTGGTGTCTTTGTAGTTATTCATGTTAAAAAGACTTTTGCCTTGAGCTCGTCAATTGTGCCAACCATCTGTCCACAATGCAGTTGATCTGTTGGTGCAAAGGCTGTCTTCTGCTGCCAATGGCAAGCAGCTGTTGTGAAAACTGCTCAGCTGTTAAAACTCCAAACAGACAAGGTTTCATGCTGGTCTTCAGTTCCAGTTTCTGAACATGTTGCCAGAGAATGGAGGTCTTCAAAGAAGCACTCATCTCATCAGTCTTTGTTTGTGCTTTTTGGGATGTCGAAAGTCTCCTGCAAGTACTACAGTCACTCCTCCCATGAGATTGTCACTGCCTCTGGTGTTCTTTAAAGTCTTATCAATAGCTTCCAGCACCACAGATTAAAACACACAGATTTGAAACCATACTTTGTGATCGAGGCCGAAACGACATCTGCAATATAAGCGCCACCTCATCCAGTACGGATAATGTTCGGGAAAACTCAGATATAATGATATTTATTTGTAAATGCTTATTCTATTTTTTAATTAAGTTTTTTTTTAGTTTGCATTGTTTAAATAAATGATAATAAAAATCTCCACGTGATAATCGCTGTCTGCTGTAGTTGTCCGTCGCGAATAATTTTCGTGACCACCAAGATGTTGTTTCGCAGTATTGTTAGTGTCCTTTTTGTAATTACTGTTTTTTATTTCATTCAGGCAGACCATTTCCAGCTTCGGACTTGACCAGTCCTACTCCCTCTTGGTCCTCCACGTCTTTACCAGCACAGCCATGGCATTCAAGTTTCATTTCCTTACATAGGCCTTCAGTTGTTTCTTTAAACATGGAAACAGACCATGTTTTTTTGGTCCAGTCGATAACTGGCCAAAGGTTCCAATGCCTTGTATACTGCTCCTACCCTGCCGCTCGATGTTTAGTTCCTTACTATTGATTCAAACAGGTGAAATTCTCACTTTCTCGTGGCATCCGTGACTCTCTATCGAGCAGCATTTATTTATTTTTGCGGGTTTACTCATAAGGTAATAATGAAATTTCTTTTGATACTATTTCAACAATAACGCGTAGGGAACGCCATGCTGCACATTTACTTAATAGTCTTCCTTCAGACATAAATGGAATTTGAAATTTCTTTCTTATTCCTTATAGGGAATTAGTCTGTCTCAATGAATATTTAGATATTTAAACTCAAATCGCACAATGTAGCGATTGATATTTCTCATTACAGTATTTTGCTGTATTAACGTACATGAAATATTTTTTTTATTATTTGTTTTGAGATTTTTTTTTTTTGTAATGGATATCACAATGCCAATTCCTCAATTGAATCATATTGTATAGAATATTCTTTTGTACAGAATTTTTTGTATTTCAGAAATAAATGTCTCATTCTTATACAAAAATAAAAGTTTTTTTAACGAGCCACGTTTATTCTTATGCTTGGGGTTCTTTTTTAAGTATCACCTCTTAAATTATGTTCTATTTTTTGCTTCCCCCTCTGAAGAGTCTGGTAGTAGTGTGTGGTTGAATTTTTTTATTTTTTGGTTTAGTGTTTAATACAATATGGAGGAATAATATTTTGAAGATGGTCGTTCTCTCCTTAGGCCAATGAGTGCCAATTATATTCAATGGACGTACCGAGTTTTGACCTTTCTCGAAACCAAATACGTCCCAACAGAGATCTCACTCCCTACAGAAGCATCAGCCAGCTCATCCGTGCGCCTTGATTGGGCAAGAGTGCGGCATTACCTCCTAATGCTTCAAGATGACAATCCCTTTACATTGTGGGAAGCAATTAAGCGTCGATATGGAAAGCCGGATTCAGTGACACAGGCTGAAATAATGCGGCGTCTTTCAGCAATGCGTTTCTTAGACGCTGATGATCTGAATGCCTATGTAGCAAGAGCGCTACAAATCTGTGCTCAGGCCGGAGCCGTGTCCCTGGTTCGGGATGATAAAATTTTGATTGACCATATGGTCGCAGATCTGCCCTCTACCTATACTCCATTGAGACTAGCAGTCCAGTCAAACCCATCAATGTCAATTGAAACCTTCCTAACTCAACTGTTCGGGAAAACTCAGATTTTTTATGTAAAAGTAGATATAATTTTATTTGTAAATAATTATTCTATTTTCTTCTGTTCTTTAAGTTTTTTTTTTAGTGTTTTGCAAACGGTGATTATTGAGTTTATATTGTTTTAATAAATGTTAATTAAGAAATTTCCACGTGATTATCACGGTCTGCAGCTAGTAGTCCCTCGCGAATAATTTTCGTGATCACGAGGATTTGTGTCCCACTATTGTTGATGTTCTTTTCGCGGTTACTTTTTTTTTTGCGTTTTTTTTTTTTTTTTTTATTTCAGACAGACCACCTCCAGCTTCTGGCTTGACCAGTCCTCCTTCCGGTCCTCCACGTCCTTACTAGCCTGCAGCATGGCATTCAACTTCCATTTATCATTTTCATTCCAATGCTCTGCAAATTACTCCTACCCTACCGTTCTATGTTTAGTTTCTTATTGAATTTCTCACTTTCTCGCGGCAGCCATGATTCTTTACCGAGCAGCATTGTTTTGCGGGTTTACCCATAAGGTAATAATGAAATTTCTTTTAATGCTATTTCAACAAAAACGTGCATAAGGGATGCCATGCTGCACATTTTCAATCTTATTCCCCATTAATAATTAATTATTATTTCGCAGTCTTTTTTACACATTAAATGGGAATTTTGAAGTTTCTTTTCCTTATTTTTTATAAGGAATTGGTCTGTCTCAATTTTTTTTATATTTAATCTCAATTCGCTCAATGTAGCGAATAATATTTCTCGTTACAGTGTTTTGCTGTATTTAACGTACATTTAAGTATTTTCTTTATTTTATTCCAAGAAATATTTTCTTTTGTAAATGAGATCGCAATGCCTATTCCTAAATTAAATCATATTGTATAGAACATTCTTTTTTACAGAATTTTTGTATTTTATAAATAAATATCGCAATTTTTAAACCAAAATAAAAGTCTTTTAACGAGCCACGTTTACTCTTAAGCTTTGGGTTTTTTTTGTTTTTTTTTAAGTACCACCCATTAAATTCTATTTTGCTTCCCCCTCTGAATATATGGTAGCAGAGCGTGGTTTCTTTCTTTTATTTTAATACAATATGGAGGAATCGTATTTTGAAGAGGGTCGTTCCCTCCCTAGGCCAACGAGTGCCAACTACATTCAATGGACGTATCGAGTTTTAACCTTTCTCGAAACCAAAGAGCTAGTCAAATATATCTCTCTCCCAACGGAAGCATCAGCCAGCTCATCCAGGTGCCTTGATAGGGCAAGATTACGGCAGTACCTCCTGAGTATGGTGAGTGATGATATTGTCATCATGCTTCAAGATTACAATCCCCATAAATTGTGGAAAGCAATTAAGTGTTGATATGGAAGGCCGGATTCAGTGAGACAGGATGAAATAATATGGCGTCTCTCAGACTTGCGTTTCTTAGATGCTGATGATCCAAATGCCTATGTAGCAAGAGCGCTACAAATCCGTGCTCCGGCTAGAGCCGTGTCCCTGGTTCTGGATGATAAAATTTTGATTGACCATATGGTCGCAGGTCTTCCCTCAACTTATACTCCATTGAGACTCGCGGTCCAATTAAACCCATCAATGTCAATTGATACCTTCCTGAGTCAACTAAATGTGGTTTTTAAGGACCACACCACACTAAATTCCTCAATAAGTATAGCCTCGTGTGCCACCTCTGTTTCTTCCCCGCGTCCACATCCAAATGCCCGTCGAAGAAATGACATAACATGCCACAATTGTAGAGGCCGAGGACACGTAAAAACCGTTTGTCCGTCCAAAATGTATCCCACTAGTGCAGGTCCAGCTACTTCACACACTGCGATACCCTCTCGTTCGCAGGATCCTGCATCATCAAAGCGCATGCCTCATGCATCAGATTCACGTCCTTAGCAAAAGCCTCGCAAATCGGGTACAAAAGGATAAAGCAAGAAACCTGCAGCCTACTCTGTTGGTTGGTTTTCTAAACCAGGATTGGATAGTTGACACGGGCAGCTCATTTCACGTAATTAAAGAAAAACAGTTCTTTCATTCTTTTCAAAGCTGTCATAAGCGGATACATACTGCAGACGCTAAGAAAACAGTTGCTGCCATCAGTACTGGTGTGGCAAGTGTGTTATTAGATTCAGGAGCCGTTTTAAAAATCCATGACGCGCTTTATGCCCCAAACGCACGCCTTAATCTTGTCTCTGAGTCAATTATCAAAGCAGGGTTACAGTCTTCTTTTCGGCCCAACTGGTTATTCCATTACTTCACCCAAGGGCACGACGATCGCTGTGCAGGAGGGCGTGGAGGACCTCCCGTTCCTTCCCGTGGACTCAAATATCCATTCAGTTTCCCGAATGAACCCCGATTACTTTTAATGGCTGTCACTTATAGTGAGATTCACAATGCATTGGGCCATCCGTCATCAAAAAAACTCACCGCAGCCGTAAAACACCATAGCATTTGCGGTCTTGAAGTTTTGCCGCCATTAATTGATGACCAACCATGTGTTGCATGCCTTCAGGCACGATTATGCAACGCTTGTAAAATTGTCAGCTTTGTACATGGTCAACGGTCATGTGGATACAGTGGGACCAATGCCTACCACTTCTATCCATGGAAACAAATTCCTGTTAGTAGCCGTCGATGATTTCTCACGAAAAACTTTCGTTTGTGCTACTCTGAAAAAAGTGAAGTGCCAAACGCGTTAATAGACTTAATACTAAAGCTACAACGCTCTGCAGGACAAAATCTGGCGTATATACGTTCCTATAATGGAACAGTATTCACCAATGCGGAGCTAGGCGACTTCTGTACGAAGCAAGGCATATCTCAACAATTCACCGTTCCTGAGAACCCCCAGTCCAATGGTATTGCTGAGAGAACCGCTCCATTTGCGATGGAATTCGAGTTCTTCTTGCATCGTCCAAAGTTCCGCACCGATTCTGGGACCATGCTGCGATTACAGCAGCATTTAATCTGAATTCTTTGCCTAGACGAGGTCAAACTAAGTCCCCTGAAGAGATATGGTCCAAAAAGAAACCAACCATCAAATATCGAGCTCCTTTCGTACTATTATATACCCAAATTGCACCGATCAAAATTAGACGCTCACGCCAAAAATGGTGTTTTTATGGGATACTCCGCTTCATCTCCTGGATACCTTATTTATGCGCTCAATGAGAGCAAGTTTTTACGTGCACGTACCGTTCATTTCTTTCCTAAGATATTTCTAGAGTTCACAAGAAAATCAGATCCATCATCTGTTCCTCTGGTATTTCCAATTCACATGGAACCCCCAGTCTTTGAAGCACCACAGCCTGATGGACCACATATCATTCAGAACGTACCACCAATCTCATCGACTTTAACTTTAGACGAGACAAGAATGCAGGCCCTATCTGATACTGAGGACACGCTAGTGGTCATACCTCCATCAGAAACCACATCGATGGAAGATGCTCCAGTTTGTTCGTCTAAATCACCAGTGGACCAACCACCCATTGAAGTCCCACATCCAGTATTACAACGTTCACAAAGATTAAAAGAGAAAGCAGAAAAACAACGTACCACCTTATGTCATCCTGACTTTACTGACTCCGACTTGCTAATCACTCCGCCAATCACACCCCAGTCTTATGAACAAGCACTCGCTTATCCCCAACATCATCAATAGTAAGAGGCCATGCAAGATGAATTGAATTCACTCATGCTTCATTATGTCTCGGATTTAGAGCTTCCAGCACCAAATGTCAAAATTTTAAAGAGCAAATCGATCTACAGCATCAAATACAATCCTGATGGTTCGGTGTCTAGTTTCAAGGCAAGGTTGGTGGCTATCGGCTCGTCACATGTCTGTGGAAGCCTGTATGAGTTAACTTTCTCACCTGTCATCAGAATAGAATCCCTCTGCTTACTGTTTGCCATTGCTGCAAATACAGGGATGTCACTCCGCTAGTATGACGTCAAATGTGCATACCTTCACGCACCGATAGACCACACCATATATCTATCGCCATCCAAGGGATTATCCACGCCAGTTAATCACGTTTGCAAATTGCGTAAATCACTTTACGGCCTCAAACAAAGTGGAAGATGCTGGTACGTAAAATTGTGTCAGCTTCTTACCCAATTAAAATTCGCTCCATCCAGAGCAGACGATTGTTTTTTCTACTACACCAATGCTGGGTGCACCATTCTCTTAACAGTCTACGTGGATGACATCGTGGCAGCAACAACAAATGTCTCTATCCTAACCTCCATCATGGACAAAGTGAAACAAGAAATCGACCTCGTGGAGTTAGGAATGGTAAATCATCTGCTAGGTATGAATGTGTCACAAGTGAACGGTTCAATTCATCTGTCACAGGCACATTATATCAAGCAAATCCTGCATGATTATGGCCTTCAAGACATCAAACCAAAGACCAAGCCACTAAGCCCTCATATGAACCTTGATGATACTGCGGATTCACAACCGGTCGATTCTATTAATTACCAATCTCTTGTCGGTTCCTTAATGTATGTAATGACTTGCACGCGGCCGAATATAGCTTTTGCAATTACTAGGCTGTCGAGATATGCTAAATCGCCTACACATTTGCATATGACTGCTCTTAAGGGCGTCGCTTCTTATCTTAAACACACCTGCGACACATTACTCTTTTTTACCCCATCCACGAATCCTTTGTGCACATTCGCTGAGGCTAGCTGGTGTGTCACCCCACAGAGTAAAGAATACTCTGGAATTTTGATCAAAATGAGGAAAAATACGCTGAAAAAATAAGCTGGTCATCTAAGAAGCAACGTTTAGTTGCCCTGAGCTGCTGCGAAGCCGAAATAATCGCTATAAACGAATGCAGGAAGTCACTGAAATGTCTTTTGGACCTATTTTGTGAAGTGCAGTTTGTTTCTTTTCCCACAATCATTTATACTGACTCAACGTCTGCCATAGCGTGTCTGGGAGCATTAGAATCGAAGAGTAAGACAAGACATCTTGAAATTGCATAATTTCATCTTGAGGGCGCGAGAAATTAATCTTCAGAATGTGATTCTTACCTACTGTTCTTCCCCCGACATGCCGCCAGACGCACTAACTAAACCTTTACCTGCCCCTGCTTTACGCAGATTCCTGGATTCGTTACCTTTATCTGAGCAGGATAAGTAATTATTTATATTAAATTACTTAACTCATTGGTTTGCTGGCCTACACGAGAGCATTTACAAAGTTTATCTTGTTCCTTTAAACTTCATAATTGCAAAGTTATTTACTTCGCGGGATGAGAGGGGTTCTAAACGCAATATTTTTTGTTAAATGACTTTAGCTTTAAAATCACAAAAGGATATTTTTTGGGCTTGTTCTTACCTTACGTGAAGGCAGTAACCACATTATTTTTTATAGTACATGATATGTTGGTTTTTTTTTTTACATTTATTAACGTATTATATGTTTAACATACATTTTAATTATGATATACCAAAATGCAAAATATACTTTTTTGTCTTTTGCTAAAAAAAGCAAAACATACTGTGTGCGCACACAAAAATAAAAGGAAATAATAATGGCATAAATGTTATTTGTTTATTGTAACTTAGACAATTTTTTTTGAATCTGTATATGTAACGTCTGTACCTAAACTTCGATAAATACAAATGACAGTCATTTTTTTGTGTTCAAGAAAATTACAGGGGGCTTTGTTCGGGAAAACTCAGATTTTTAATGTAAAAATAGATATAATTTTATTTGTAATTAATTATTCTATTTTTTCTATTCTTTAAGTTTTTTTTACTGTTTTGCAGACAGTGATTGTTGAGTATATATTGTTTTAATAAATGTTAATTAAAAAATCTCCACGTGATTATCACTGTCTGCAGCTAGTTGCCCCTCGCGAATAATTTTCGTGATCACTCCCACTATTGTTGATGTTCTTTCCGTGGTTACTGTTTTTTTTTTATTATTTCAGCTTCTGGCTTGACCAGTCGTTTCTCCTTCTGGTCCTCCACGTCCTTACTAGCCTGCAGCATGACGTTCAATTTCCATTTATCATTTTCATTCCAATGCTCTGCAAATTACTCCTACCCTGCCGTTCGATGTTTAGTTTCTTATTGAATTTCTCACATTCTCGCGGCAGCCATGATTCTTTACCGAGCAGCATTGTTTTGCGGGTTTACCCATAAGGTAATAATGAAATTTCTTTTAATGCTATTTCAACAACAACGTACATAAGGGACGCCATGCTGCACATTTTCAATCTTATTCCCCATTAATAATTAATTATTATTTCGCAGTCTTTTTTACACATTAAATGGGAATTTTGAAGTTTCTTTTCCTTATTTTTTATAAGGAATTGGTCTGTCTCAATTTTTTTTATATTTAATCTCAATTCGCTCAATGTAGCGATTAATGTTTCTCGTTGCAGTGTTTTGCTGTATTTAACGTACATTTAAGTATTTCTTTATTTTATTCCGAGAAATATTTTCTTTTGTAATTGAGATCGCAATGCCTATACCTCAATTAAATCATATTATATAGAACATTCTTTTATACAGAATTTTTGTATTTTATAAATAAATATCGCAATTTTTAAACCAAAATAAGTCTTTTAACGAGCCACGTTTACTCTTAATTTTTGGGGTTCTTTCTTTTAAAGTGCCACCCATTAAATTCTATTTATTTTGCTTCCCCCTCTGAACAAAAATACATTTACAAACTGTGAAGGCGAATTTTTCTCACCAAGACAATAAACTTAGCCCACATAAATATGTCATAAAATCCTTAAATTTTGCGATATTAATGAAAGTTTGCATTCAACGAGGTATAATCCATCAACGAAGGTAACCAATCTGATGGCGCTGTGTTGCTAGAGAGACTTCTTTTGTCATTTTTGGACATTTGTAGTTAGTCTGTCTTCAAGGTTTCACTTTTGTAGTAAGTTAACTGAAAGGTTTTCTGTTTAACCATGGCAGGTAGGGGAGAACCAGTTCCATGGCCGGTGAATTCCCCGATCTTATGCCTTCGGATTTTTATCTCTGGGGCTACTTAAAACAATAAGTTTATGCAGGGACTCTTCAAGGAATATTTGAACGGGTGTGACAGTCAATGATCCAAAGAGGGCAGTTTGAACATTTGTTATAAATTTCTGAGGTGAGGTATAATACACTTTTTCAACATGCTTGAAATAATAAATAATACCAGAAGTACCCGATACGTCGTGTACTTCTATAAAAGATCTTTCAACCCAGATGACCTTCCAAGGATTTTAGTACCCTGTCCTTTGGTGAAATGAATTGATCGTTACATATTAATATTTTACTGAGTTATTGTTATTAAAAGCTTGGCATTCGGTATTCAAATATTTTTATATAAATTTTAACTTCAGGCATATAATTTAGTCTTATTTTTAAAAGCCAGACCGTCAGATCAAAACATTTATATTCAGAAAAAATCCAAGAAACTAGTATTATACTGTCGGTACAGTTATTCGATTATAATGCTAACATTGAAATTGGACTCAGAGTGGTAAGACCCTGAAATGATAAGACTGTGTCCAATTTTTTTTTTTTTCTGAGTTTCTGCGGCTCGTCCTTCTTTTCTTCTACATATGTCAACTGCTAAAATTGACTAATTTGATATTTTAAATCGGTCTGGCACCGTGATTTCAGCTGCTTCGAAATGCCAGACCGAATCATTCGTGAATGACAGGCAGTTAGATACAATTTGGTTCAAAAAGTAAAATTAGATCATTCCGGTTAAATGGATGTCAATTTTTACCAAACTTTGGATTGGTCTGGTAGCCATTTTCCGGCCGATTTCAAATGCCAGACCGATGAAATTTTAATTAGGGAGGAGTAATCTAAGAAAAAAACCATGAACCAAAAATAGATCGTACCGGTGAAAGTCAATTTTTCCGGATTTTGAACGGCCGCCATTTTTAAGTCCGGCCGCTTTGGACTGCCAGACCGACAGAATCTTATTTCCTACGGGCAAAACTGTGAAATGAGACAGTTAACTGAATTAGATCTTTCGGGTTAAATCTAACGGGGCTAGCTCCTGGTCTATTACATTTCTTATCATGATCAATATTTGTAGTGTGAACAGGGTATTAGCAGGTTATTGAGAAAGAGTGGAAAGGCAAGAGAGGAAGCAATCAGTTTGCTCTGTTTGATATTGATTTCTTTGTGAATGGGTTTGTTTCTTATAAATATCTACAGTTTTACTCAGATCTTGATGAAATTTTGCACAATTAATCTTCAAAGCAAGAGGAAGGTCACTGTCCACCTGAGATTTCGAAAAGATAATTATCGGTAATAAATCGATATTCATAATGATGGCAGGGAATATTAAGAAAAGGTATCTCATGACCAACAATGCAAGGCAAAATGTGTGCGACAATAGGCCCGTCGTGTTCGCATTAACATTGGTATCACCAATAACAATGAACACAAATTGATGATGCAATGATAAAGCAATCCTTTCTAAAAATTATAACGATGAGCATAAACTGATGATGCAATGATAGAAACGGGGTTCCCACAGAAAATCTGTATCTCATTTCCCTGATTATCCCTGACATCGACGGTCTCATTTCCCTGACCAAATTGTAATTTTTTTTAAAAAAACATGTCTCTACAACATCTTTTCAGACAATTTTATTATTATTATTAGTTGTCACATTATATAAATTTAATGTTAGTATCAGTATTACCAGGCTTGTTTAATAATTTTTGCCTCCTGGTCCGTAACTGGACATAAAAATGTAAGTATAGATGTCCCCAGTAATATCTATTTCCCTGACTTTTCCCAGGAAGAGTCTCATTTCCCTGATAAATGCATGAAAATAGCCCTTCTTCCCTGACCACGTTTCATTTCTCTGACTATCCCTGACTTTCCAGAATGTGGGAACCCTGTAGAAAGTTCTTTTCAAAGAATTATAAAAATGAACATAAAATGATAATGTAATGACAGAACATTCGTTTTCAAGAATTACTAACAATGAACAGGAAATGAATATAATAGACGATAAAGATAGGACAGTCTGTCTCGATAAGGCAAAGGAAATAGACATGTCTCCTTTCGGCTCCCTAACAAGCGTTCAGACGATTGGGGAAAGTGTCTTTGGCATGTTTGAGCAGCGCAAACCTATATTATTTTGGTAAATGGAATTTCAGATTATTTCTTAAATAGGGATGACCTGGCCAGAACCTGGTTATTTTTATTTTCTTCATCTCCATCTCTTTTGCTGGAGCATGATGCATTTACTAATCTTGTAATGCTTGAGACATTGAAATCACTTTGAGTGTTGTATTTTGTATGTTAACTGAATTTCAGAATATGTTGGGTTTTTCATGTTTATGGTGACATGAAAACATATACTGTAGGTCTACTGGAACCCATTTCTCCACCACCTATTGCATCTGTGATGGCCCTTAATCTAACAATCGCTCAAAATCTTATTTTCCACTGCAAGAGGCATCTACGGAAAACAGCGAGGTTAATTATGGTTTTTAATTCAGAAGGTTATCTTCGAATTTTTACATGAAGGACTCTAAAAGAGTGCCATCTTGCAGAGTACCATTTAGCGAGCACGCGCGCCGCAAGGCGGGTTTTCTAAACTTGATGTATCACGTGTCTTTGTATGTTGTATACTTGTAAATAAACGTTGCTTTGAAACCCGATGAATCATTTAGCCTAACCCTGTACTGAAAAACTCGTCGAAAGTGGCAGAAAATCAAAATGGCGGCTCCTTTTCCCTGTGTACTGACGTTTATTGCTTCAAAAATGCACACAAATAATTTAATGAATTAAATAAAGAATTTTATATTTTGTTTTTGAAGGCTACAACGTTTTATTAATTTTTCCTAGTTTACAAACAGTACGGACTCCATCGAACGTGAAATTGGCTCTAACGTGGTTTTTCCTTTGTTTCTGAATTCTACTTCTGGTTTAACGAAATAAATCGCTTGCCGATTATGGAATATTTAAATTTCAATTCACCCCATTTATAAGTACAGGGTGCGTAAGGTATTTGAGGACACACCTGCGTTTGGCTACTGCTGCACTATAGTAAATTGTGTGTCCTTTCAGTTTCCGGAAAGCAAAATGGCGGACCGTCAAGTAATACAAATCATGAAGAGACATGCAGTAATCGTGACAATAAAGGCAGAACAGCGATTAGGAGGTATCACGATTTCTAAAAGTCGCAAGATCAATTTTCCCACAAAGTGTGGAAGGAGTTGGAGACCGAAAATGGCAATGTTGCACCATTAGCAAAGCGTAAAAAGCATGCCTCACGCTCTGACATCATCAGAACACCTGAATTTATTCAGCAAGTGCAGCAGGCCATTGATGAGAATCCCAGAACGTCCATGAGGTTACTTGCCAAAGATCTCCATGTGTTAGAAGGAACAATCAGAAATGTTGTCAATGAAAACATCAGATACCACTCGTATGTTAATCGGATTGGTCAGTTTATGTCAGACAAAACACGGGAAAACCGCCTACTCAGATCTAAAAGGCTCTTAAGCTTAAAAATCTGTAGTGTGAAGCTGATTTACTGTGCATTTTCACCGACGAAAAACACTTTGACCAGGATCAGAAGGTGAACAGAAGAAATGACAGATGGTTAAGTGCAGACCCTTCGGAAGTGCCAGGAGTCATGCACACGAAATTTCCTGCAACTGTCATGGTTTTAGGGGTTGTCAGCAGTGAAGGACATGTGATGCCTCCACACTTTTTTCCCCAAGTTAACTCCTCGGTCTACATTGAGAGCCTTGAAACAACTGTAAAGCCTTGGATAGGCACGATATGCAACAGATGGCCTTACGTTTATCAGCAAGACTCTGCCCCAGCACACAAGTCTCGCATGACACAGGAATGAATGGCCGACAACTTCCATGATCACGCAACCGCTAACCTTTGCCCTACTAATCCCCTGATCTGAATCCGTTGGACTACTACGTATGGAGCGTTGTGGAGAGACAGGTCAATGAACATCCCCATAACACCAAAGATGAATTGAAAGCTACCATTGTTCGAGTAATGACCAATATGAACCATGACCATTTGATTTGGGCATTTCGATCTCGCATTGAAGCAGTTATAGAAGCTCAAGACGGATTCATTGAATAGTCATATAACAAGAAGGTTTCTTGTGTATGCTCGTGATTTGCTTCGATAATAAAGTTATTATCTCGACATATATCTCTGTTTTCTTTCTTGACCCTGTATGTATGTTGTTTGTTGGAAACTTTTCAATGAATTCACTTTTTATCAAATTTCTGTCGATTTGTCCATCGCGAAACGAAGCTAGCGCTATAGCAAAATTTGGAAAGCAAAATGTTAACAACCAATCTGAAGTCTGCAGCTTCTAAAAACTTACTAGCCATCTAGTAATTCTCCCATCTAGCTTCTATTTATTGAAAGCTCACAAAGTCGAAATTGATTTTCAATTTTTGTGTTCGCGTTCACTTTAGATTTGGACAACAGCAATGATTGCAGTCAACGGACATAAAAAAGAAATAAAAAATGCAATGAAGTGAATTCTATATGTGGTTTCAAAAGCACAGCATGTCTACATTCATTGTAAGTGTCCTGAGATGCAAAAATAAATGGGGAAATTTCAGAAAGGATGATATTTTTCAAAAATTTTGCTTAGTAGCATCCTTCCTTTTCTAATTGCTTGTTACCGTTTTGCTTTCATAATTTCGCTATGGCAGAAATAATATAGAATGGGAAGTGAAGCTCGTAACAGTTCCAATGCTAAATCAGTGAAATAAAAACGGCGCCCATTCCCTGCAATGGATGAGTCGATTTGGGGTCGACTTCCGCTGTTCCTTTCACTCCCTGTTGCCATGTTAATTGCTGTCATGTGAGAATGTCCTCCGCCGTTGTACCATGCCGTCTTTCTCTCCCTACATGATTTCTTAAAAATTTCCTTTCTGTTCGAAAGTTGCAAAAGGTTGCTACTTTAGAATCTGCCTTCCATGTGCTCTGCAGATCGATGTTAGTCATTAAGAACAAAATTTTTGATGAATTAGGCGTTATACAATTGAAAGGCAGACATTTGGAGTTACTTTCTATCATATTGTCCACTTGGCGATCACTCTTCATTATGTTTCGACTCATCCATAGGATCCTTAGTGTACTTTTTATTTCGCAATTTCTCGGGAGATTTACTTAGTGTACTTCGACTTCGCTTCATAAAATTGGCGGCGAAAAAAGTGTAAGAAAATTAAGAAAAAAAGTGAATTCCCTGTAAATTTTTTAAACATGCAACATGTATACGTGTATCAGAAATTTTATGAAATTAAAATAAAAATAAATGATCAAAAATAGCTCAGAGAAGAGTTTGGGAAAATTTTTGATATCCGGAAGAAGAATTTTTGGAAGCATTCCGGATTTAAGGAGTTTTATTGTGTATGTTCCAAGACACTTTCCTGATAGTAGGCAGCATTTATCTCTGTTTTTGATCCCATCTTTTTGATGGTCAGACATCCATTTTAACTGTAACTCGGTCAGATCGAGCCGTATTATTGATAAAAAAAATTGCTCGTGTCTTGCTATCTCTGAGTAAACAGACGCAAGCCTCATCCAAGGTGACTATGTTCTTCCATCTGTTGATTGCCAAATAACGCTCATACACTTTTCTACTGTTAGTTCTCCTCTCTGCAATGTGTCCTGGCATCAATGCATGAACCTGAACCTTATGACAATGTCCTAATTTAAAATCGTGACAAAAATGTGGTATACTGATGCAACATAGGTTCCAATCATGTTTGCAACGTTGTTGTGTTGGCGGATTTTTTTTAAGGACTGCTTTTTCACTGTTCAAATATTACATGGTTCGTACACTTGAACAAAGATAAAATTCCATGACTTTTCTAAAACTTTTCAAGGCAATTCAATACATTTTCCATGACCATAATCTTTTATCTTTTTTAAGAATAATATATTCATATCATTTATAAATAATTTTAAGTAAACAATAAATCAGTTCAAAAAACACTTTTTCAAAACTTAAGTCAGAAACCATTGATTTTCCAAAACTTTCCAGGCCAGGAATTTTTTTTCGATTTTCCAAGACTTTCCAGGTTTTTCATGACCCGTACGAACCCTGTATTAGCCTCAGTACAGGAAGAGTGGGGTGTGGTTTTCGTTCAGTAGTGCACACTATTGATTGTTCAGGTCCATTTGTCTTCTGCGTTTGATAATTTTTGTTATACAGGGTTTTTCAAAATGAATATCCGGATTTTCAGTCTTCATAGTATTTTATTACATTTAATTACAATTAGAAGTAATACATCAAATGAAAGAGTAACTCATACAGTTTTGTTGGTACACCTGTTCGCCTCCTCATGCACTCTTTCCTCTGTCTTACGGTCTGTAACTGGTGTTTCTTATATTGATGCACTAGAACTATGGATCTTTCCTCAGTGGAAGAAGCTGAACCAGTATTATTTTGCAGCTAGATGGTGTGCCGCCTCACTGGCATAACTCAGCATGCTTGGTTAAACGTTGTTTTACCCGAGCACTGGATTAGCCGCAACGAGTCGAATGACAGAGCTTCTTTCGCGTGGCCTACACGATCACCTGATTTGATGCCGTGCGAATTTTACCTTCGGGGATTCATAAGGATAATGTGTATGAGCCTCTGCTACTAGCTGAGCAACCTGATTTAGGAAACAGGATTGAAGCAGTTGTTGCAACAATTACTCCAGGCACACTGATCAAGGTTTGGGAAGAATTCGCCTATCAACTCGATGTGTGCCATGTGATGAATGGTGTTCACATTGAACACTTGTAGGGAAAACTGTTTGAGATGCTTTTTCATTTGATGTATTAATTATAACTGTAGGTTTTAATAAATACTACGAAGCCTCAAAATCCCGATATTCATTTTGAAACACCCTATACAGGGAGAAAAGTAATTCCACTTGGAGAGGTAGTAGGGATAGTCGAAACAACTTTCCTTCATACTAGTTTTGCGAGAAAAATTTATTTACCAACACAGAAGAGTTACAGCAGTTGTTCAAAGTTTTGTATCGTTCCACACATAGCGGTTGTGGCAATTGAAGAGACCATTCTTTGTGAACTGTGCTTTATCAGAAAACAAAACAAGTTCACCAAATGCGGGATTGACGGCAACATTCTGAAGATACCAGTCGGAAAAGTGCACACGTAGTTGGTGGTCGTTGGGTTGCAGTCTATTCATGGTACGCATGTTGACCATTGTTTGATTGGTCCTCACAGCTTGTGCGACTGCACGGGTGCTTGTTAAGGGATCCTCTGCAAACCGTTGCAGCATCTCCTCTTCCACGCGTCCTGTTCTCACATGTCTTGGAGTTCTGCTGTAACTGTTCTGCGTTGGTAAATAAATTCTTCTCGCAAAACTGGTATAAAGAAAAGTTGTTTATTCTGACTATTCCTACTACCTCTCCAAGTTTGGCAGTGGAATTACTTTTCACCCTGTATAAGGAGGTGCACAAATGAAAGAGTCTACGATTATATCTTACGAATATTTTGAGTACAGAATATTTGACATACAGTTAATGTGTAACATGACTCTTATACAAATTGTCTTTGGTAATGATGTACAAATTGCCTTTGAAATTCGTGGGTTGCATATGGGTCCTTTTTCCACACTGTTCTGCACTTCTTTGTCGCAGGTAGACTGATGACTTGTCATTGAGTTTTTTAAGGGACTAAAAATATGGGAGTCACATAGAGAGATGTCGGGGCTGTACGCAGGATGTTTGAGGACTTCCCAGTGAAACGTTTCTAGCAGGTGGAGGGTTTTGGACGTGGCAGAGTGAGCCGTTTTTTGACATGGGGTGCCAGGATGATGCTACATCTATCGACAAGCATATTTACCAACTTCGATTAGATACAACGGCGCTAAAGTGAAAGTCTCCTCTTCATTCTGACACACCATATCAAATTATTGGAAATAATGTAACTTATTCCTTTACACTCTTCTAATATTCTGGAATAAGAGTAACCAGCATCGTAAAGGACTATAATGTAGCCTTCCAAGAACGATTCACTATTTGAAAGCATTTTGGCAGTAAAACTTGAAAATGTAGAATAGAATGATAAGTTCGATTTTTACCGAACTCGTATAAAATTTTCACCAGCCTCGTTCATTTCAAACTCATGCTATGACGATTTAATAGTCATCACCATAAACATGAAACAATCCTCCATATTTGCTTCCATTTTTTATGATCTGTTTCCTTATACTTAATATTAATAATTAACTTGCTTACTTTTACATAGGTTATTAGAATTAAAGTTATTGAAGATACTACTGTTTTTCAAGTGTGGGATGGTGCACCTTCAATAAAGTAAGTAACTACCATAAAATAGATTGGATAGGGATGGTTTTCAAACATTATTCTGGAATATGTTCAGTTTTAAAGATACAACAATTCTGATATTTTAATAGTGCTTATATCAAGTACAGTAAACTCTCATTACAACGAATTTTAAAATAATGAACCTTTCAAATTAATGAAGTTTTTATAAATAATTTGCAAAACTTCCGGTTATTTTTCACTATCTGTACATCGTGCAATGACTGATAAAGCAACAAAGAGAAGTGAAATTTTTATTGATTTCACCATCACTGCTTAATATCTACTGTGACGAAATAGAAAAGGGGGTATAGAAAACTTAAATTCACTTACCCTGGTCGCACGATCAGTCATCGCGCGATGTGTGGATAGTGAAGATTAACCAAACTTCCTGTTTACCTCGTTAATTTATTTCAGTTTTACGATTTCAAAATAGTGAGCAATTCAAAATAAAATACTGTTTGATTATGCTTTTCATCATTAATTTACCCATTTAGCTGTGGGGAATGGGTTGTGATTATATTGAGAAATGACAACAATTAGTCAGGATTTTGGTTTAGAGAGGATAAAGTTTAATACATACTACGGAAAGTTTTATGTACTTAATATACAACAACTCGTGCTTAGATACCATATATTTGAGGGCAATCATATTAAATACCATAAATTAGACAAAGACAAGACTGCAGTATCAACTGGGCTCAAGATTAAGATCATCCCTCAACAATCTACTAATTAACAAAAAAGCCCCAACCGTTAAGATTCACTGATTTTATACATTCAGATAAATTAGATGAAAACTACAGAACAAATTCAAAATTATTTCCAAACGCAACTAAACTAAAAGGATGGTTACTAAGTTTTTCAAGTATCAATAGAATTCTAGACGAAAATATGCATAGTAATACAGTAAACTCCGTGTAATTCGAATTCAAACGAACCAACAAAAAAATTAGGCGATAATTCGAATTCTGCGATATTGTTCACACTAAACTAAAAACTATGGGTTTTGGATTATGGGTAATCAGTACTTACAAATTATACTAATTCCTGTATATCTATGTTACATTAAATCTATGGTAAATTGTACTTGTATTTTGTGTTTCAATAAAATAAAAAAATAATTACGTACTGGGTAGTTTTTAAGCTATCGAAATAAAAAACAAAGTTAATTGAGAGATAAACCTAATATCTGTATTTAAAATTCTGAAGTCTTAAAAAATAAATATTCCTGGTCACCTATGTGTGTTACAGTGTTAGGAGGTTGAAAACCAGAAAACCTCAATCACAGACCCCAAAATCCTCTAAAATCTTAAAACTTATAGTTTAGTGCTGTAAACACTCAAAAAGTCACAATTTAATCGTTACTTGCAAATATGTATTCTTGAGAGCTATAAATCGCATATTAAATGTCAAACGAACAAAAGAAAAAAAAAAAAATTGAAGCAACTAAGATATAATACTCTTATTAATTATCAAAAAAAAAGTTCATCTTCACAAACATCTTAAAATAAAAAAAATAATAATTACGTGCTAGCTTTTTAGCTATCGAAATGAATAACAAAGTTAATTGAGAGAGAAGAAAAACCTAAAAACTATAAGTCTACTTATAGTTGTAAAGTCTTCAAAACAAGGAACTAGGTTAGTGTGTGCTAAACGATTCCCATTTATCAGCTTATACAGGGTGTAAATGGACGACGTTTCACAAATTTAAGGATATGTAGAGGATGATGTGGTGAACATTTTTTATTAATAAACTCATAGTCCCAAACAAAAAGCTACGGAGCCACAGCATGTTTGATTAATCACCTTCCATCAAGTTGCTTCTTTGCAGATACGCTAAAGATTGTGCGATCGTGTATGAATGAGTAATACATAATAATAAGCAGATCACATTGTACACTGAGATAATTTGTGGCGATCTGAAATGGGACAGTCCAGTAACAGTTCTGTACGTAATTGGGTACGAAAGTTCTCGCTGTTTCCTGTCTCACAGTAAAGTCCCTTCCTGAACTCGTACAACACAAAACGTAGAGCGCAAAATCACCTTCACCTTTACGGAATGTTCCAAACTAACAAGATGCAATGACAGGGGACATCGTAGTAAACATGCCTAGTTATAGAGGTGAGCGATGCATCGATGTAACCATCGAAGACCGATGGTTTTTAACAATCAGTACGGCAACAATCGATAATTTTGACCCATCGATAGGGAACTGCCGATAGTTTTGAACAATCGATCAATCGATGGGTAAGCCACTATTACTATTGGTCCATTGTCCAATAAGTATTAGTAAACTTTTCTAAAAGATGATAACGTCATATCATTTTTTCTGCTCCGATGTTCTTATTGTAATGGTGTTGTGCATCTGCAATAAATTTTGTCAGTCGTGAATTGAAGAAAATCGAAGAAATTGCATTCGATCGTAATACAAATACAATGGATTCCGGTGATAATATTCCCAGTGAAGATGACTTGTGGGCTGTGAGACATTCGAGTCTGAAGCAGCCCAGCTGAACGCTTATGCAACTTCAGTACCAGCTGAACGCTTATTCTGAAAGGCTGGAAATGCTCTTAATAAGAAGAGAGCTGTAATCAGTCCAAAGCATCTTGAAAAGTTATTAATTTTAAATTCTCTACCTATTGATATTTTGCATCAAGTTAATATGAGTAATTGTTAATTGGCATTTTAATTATTTTTTATTTTTAATTCAATGAAAATAAAAACAGAAATCATTTATCGTATTGATAAAATTCTTAGAGACTTTACAACCAACAAAGGGAGAACAGAGTTTCCAACTAGTTTCGCCATTTATTCCCGGCTTTATCAAGGATACACACAATCGACAATCGAACAGTGTAGTGTATTGGTATTTGTGTGGAACTTGAAGCATAGCTTCCATAATCTCACCCTTCATAATCATATTCCAAAGGAAATACACTGAACTAGAAAAGAAGCCTGATGTACCCAAAAAGATCATCCAAAAAATGAAAGAAAATTGCCTCCTCCTGGCGGAGGAAAATTTGATTGACCATTGTTTGAACTAGGAGTATATTACATAGTAAGCCACAGAAAAAACGAAAGAATTTATGAAACCCAGTAATCTGGGAAGATGAAATTATCAATGTCATCAAAAAATTGACATCAAGGATATGTCTTGGATTACGATGCCTTTTTCTATGTAGAGAATGTTTTAGAATGCCAGAGACTAGATCATTATCATGATTTGCCATAATAGGCAGCACGGTTTTCATGAACTCTTGAACATATTTCCCCTATCTAATCGTGCAATAGTCCTTAAGGTAATGTTCTGGAAAGTTTGGAGTTCCTACCATCTTGTCTTGCAAATCGTAGCCCAGACGGGCATGCCATATAGCAAGATGGCACGGACAATTATTTTGTATAACCGCAGTTTGTTATCAACACTGAGGGCACTGTTTCGACCCAACAGAGCAATTAAGCTAAACTTTGCTTTTTTGGCCTTGTTCATCGCATAAGTCACATGCATATTCCATGATAGTTTTGAATCGATAATAACGCCAAGGTATCTATAATTATCAACCCATTCCAAGTATTTGCCATATAACTTTAAGGAGTCAAGATTTCTCTTTTTCTTCTTAGTGATAAACATTGCTTTGCATTTGTCGACATTCAGTTTTAATCGCTACTTGCTAAACCAGATTTCACATTCTTTAAGGGCTTTCTGCAAACGTGATACAACAAAACTAGGCTAGCGTGCCCATGTCAGTATAGCAGCATCATCCGCATAAAAATATAGCTTGCAGTAAGAGATTTCAGGGAAGTCACGTATATAGTAATTGAACAGAACTGGCCCCAGCACTGATCCTTGTGGGACACCGCCATTTATCTCACAGGTATCAGATAATTCATCTCCAACTCTGTCCTGAAAAGACCTGTTGGACAGAAACGAGTGAACTAGACTAATTAAATCATGTGGGAAACCATTAGTTATCATTTTATAAATAAGGCCTTCATGCCAGACCTGATCAAATGCTTTATGAACATCTATAAAGATGACGCTGCAATACATCGAAAGATTAGGGGGGAGTGTTAACATCCGCTATAAGTCTCCAAATTTGGAGCTGGCAAGAATGTTCCGCCCGAAAACCAAATTGTTCTGCACGGATGAGATTATTGGTTCTGCAGAAATCTAAGAATCTTGTGAGAATTGTACTCTCAAAGACTTTGGATGTAGAAGACAGCAAACTGATGGTCCTGTAGCTTACAGGGTTTGCAGGATTTTGACCAGGTTTAGAGATACTTAGGACAACAGACTGTTTCCATGTATCCGGAAAGTAACAGTTATCCCAACAGTCGTTTATAATTTTTGTGATATCACTAGTTACATTTTGCGGTAAGTTTTTTAAGGCATTGTTATTAATAGTGTCTTTACCTGGTGCCTACTTTTTCTTGAGTTTCTTAAAGCAATTTTGAATCTCAGCTACCTGTATTTTATGTTTGGCCACATGATGGCTATTGTTGTAATATTTTGTTATGCTGCTTTCTACCATTTTGGATATTTCTAGTCCTTCTGGACGATCATCCTTTGGAGTCACAAATTGTTGTTTAAGTGAACCAGCAATAAGCTGTGCTTTGTCTTGGTCATGAGTTATGAAATTGTGGCACGCCCCCACTTCATTAGCATGCACGATCCTATACCCGTCTTGAATATAGTCTCGGTGAGGCGCGCGTCAACTGAGTTCGGAACTGATTTAGAGGAGTGGAAATAATGACTCGGGCTACGCAGATTTCTAGATCAATTAAGAGCACAATAATTATTTATTCACAACTAATATCAGCTCGACATCTAACCTTATAAGGATGAACAAACATTGCATATTAGATACTACAATTCGCACCACCCATAAATAATGATCTAACTAGCTGCATAACCCACAGCAATCGCGATCCACTAAAGGGGCCCCTTAGCCATTGCGCGACTACTGCTTAAACGCCATCTGGCTTGCAGGACACATGCTGTCCCTTACAACAAGTTAAAAAAAAAAATTGAGAAAACAACAGTGAATATTTTTAATACAAGTTTACGTCCAGTTGGCACATCGGTCTAAAGTAAATAAATCATTAATGATGTGTGTTTGAGCATCTACACTCCGGGTCTGTCACGGGCCATCATTTTCCGTAGTGCCTATGGCTTAACGCCGGAAAGCGTCATGTGATTCTTTTAGTACTCGTCTCCTCGATGGGCGACCCGGGGAGAATCACAGAAACCCCGCCAACGATGGAGTTAGCAGCCATTATGTAGAATGCTAGATGGGCGCTTATATCAGGAATTACCCATGTCTCATATTAAAGAAAGAGTAAGCAAGGGATCCAAAGCGGCGACCCACACACCACAAGTTTATTTTACTACTCAGCCCGATGGTCTACTGGTTGACAACGAATCTTGTACTAATATTACAACTATAACCCAGGTAACGTTAAAATAGCTACCTCACTAGTTATATTAACATGACTTATCATTTTCCTACACATGTCCTCTTTTATTTTGTCCTATCCAAAACAGATACAACACATTGCTGTTGTCCACGGCGCAACACTACACATGCAGTTTGTCAGCCTTGACGCATAATTAATGGAACATGTATCCGTGGCCTCTATACACTCTTCGTCGGAGTTAAAGTAAGATAAAATTTTCACTCACCACGCAGACATCACTTATGGAATTGCATCAACTCAGCAACTTGGTTTAGATCCATACTTGTACTTTTATTGCCGTCCATTGACCTGCTCACGGCTCGTCACCCATCGAACACCCTCATACGATCATGCCATTCCGCATCTGTAATTCTCAAAATATTTGTCTAAAATAGGATTAGCCACAAGAAAGATTCAGTACTTTTTCAGTGTTGCTAAATATTATATATGGACTTATCTTTGGTGAACGCTCTGCAAGAACAGTGTCTCGTTTTCCTCAGCGCCATCATGATAACATACAATTGTTGTTCGACATATTTTTTTTACGTTCGTACCCGACGAAATTTTTTATTATCCAAAAAAAATATAACTTGAAATTCTTCTATCTTTAACAAGCAACACGTAGTTAACAATGAAGGGATGACTAGAACTCATCTTCCTAGAATTTCTAGCTCCCAACAATGCTATAACACAACAAAAGGGCCTCCTGTTGCGTTTCACTGTTGACGCAGCCAGATCGAAATTAATATTTACAAAAAAACAAACATTTTCCACATACAACGACAATAATAATATTCCAATAAAAAAAATATATATATTTACTACCAAAAATATCTAACATAATCACGATATCGAGCTGATATTTAATTAATTATACTAATCACACGAATTATTGCAGACTAAATATTACCGATTAAAAAAAATATTTCAATGATTTATTCCCCATATTTAAATTGCACACACAACAGGTGACTTGTCACATACGCCCACTAACAAACAAAAAAAAAATTTGTAAATAATTTAAAAAAAATAAAATAAACACCGACAATTAACTCTACTCCAAACCAAAAGTATTTAACAAAACACACATTAAAACAAACTAATATTGACACTTCATTTACAATTTATAATTCACAAAAGCCCAATTGTCTACCTTTATTTAGGAACTGTATACCTTCCCCGTCACAATATTCATCCCCTTCCTCATCATTTACTATACTCCTATCCTCCTCCATCTCATCCATCATATGAGTTGCGTTGGCCAAATTCACCGCCAACGGGTTCATGCGAATTTTCCTCCCTTTCTTTTTATAATTTCTATCATCCCATCCCTTGGGACGATAATTCCCCATCCATTTCAAACTACATTCCGGAACCTCCGACAACACTTCCACAAATACCACCATTCGAGTTTTTAGTAAGTGCCCTGTTCCGAGTCATTGTGCCTACATCCCTTACCTCCACGTGGTCTATATTCCCTCTATTTACCTGAACAGCCTTAGAGTGACCTTTTACGGCCCCACATTGTGTTGCTACGTTCTTATTTACCCGGATGGTCATCGTTGCAGTCTCTACACAAGCGTTCTT
This sequence comes from Rhysida immarginata, assembly GCA_023313115.1. Taxonomy (NCBI): domain Eukaryota; kingdom Metazoa; phylum Arthropoda; class Chilopoda; order Scolopendromorpha; family Scolopendridae; genus Rhysida; species Rhysida immarginata. The sequence continues at coordinate 891,403 of JAHWFO010043418.1, forward strand.
CATCACCACCGGAGTGTTGCTACAATTATCCCTCACCTGTCTTTCCGTTATTCCTACCCTCTCCTTCCGTTTACGCTCCCAGTCCCAATCGGGCTTCCATATAATACAAAAAAGAAAATAAGATTGACGATTGTCAGAAACAAAATACAAACGAAATAAAAAACACAAGGAGAAAGAAGATTATCACATCTTCCAGTAGTCCGGGAAAGAGACGTTGCTAATATCTTCAAAATTGACGTCAAGAACGTGCCTCGGTTTACGATACTTCGTATGCCAGTTCATATTCAATGAGTTCTTCAGTATTCCATTCACAAGTTTATTGTCGTGAGTCTTCATCTTCTGTATCATAATCAAAAGGAGATCCTGTATAAACTTACCGATATGGGCCATGTTTAAATCTATGGGGATGGATTGGTTTTTCACCGTCCTTCTGTCCAGCTGAGCACTGGTCCTCAGGGTAACATTCTGGAATGACTGTAGTTCACTCCATCTGGTTTTAAAGATAGTCGCCCACGCAGGCATGGGCGTATGGTCCGGATAATCGATTTGCACAGAAGTAGCTTGTTGTCAATGCTGAGGGCGCTGTTGCGACCCATGAGAGCTATGATACTGTACTTAGCCCTCTTCGCTTTGTTCAGAGCATAGGACATATGCCGGTTCCATGAGAGTCTTTAGTCAATGATAACTCCCAGATACTTGTAGTTGTCTACCCAATCCAGTTTCTTATTGAACAGAACAAGAGAATCTGGGGGACGCTTCAGCTTCCTATTGAGGTACAAAGCCTTGCACTTTCTGACGTAAAGGTTCAACTTCCAGCAGTTAAACCAGTCTTTGAACTGCTTCAAGGCGCACTGCAGCCGAGTGATAACGTGAGCCGGCTGGTGTGCCTATGTCATAATGGCAGTATCATCCGCATAAAAATACAGATTACAATTATCGGGTTTCGGAAAATCATGTACAAAGTAATTAAATAGCACAGGCCCGAGGACAGAACCCTGAGGCACACTGGCCTTTACAACACGGGGTGTGGAAAGATTTTCTCCAACTTTAACTTGATAGGATCTGTCGTCAAGAAAGAATTTCACCAACAAAATCAAATCGGCAGGAAACCCGTCTCTGATCATTTTGTAGACAAGGCCCTCATGCCACACTTGGTCAAAAGCTTTACTGACATCGAGAAATACCACCCCACAGTACCTGGAGAGGTTCAGGGGGGTGCTCAGGTCTTCAATGAGCCTCCATATCTGCATCGGACAAGAGTGGGCAGCACGAAAGCCAAACTGCTCTCCCCGAAAGAGGTCATTTGCTAGACAGTGGTCTTGGAATCTGACGAGAATCGTTTTCTCCAACACTTTGGACATCGTGGGTAGCAGGCTAATAGGTCGGTAACTCGCTGGAATCGCAGGATTTTGCCCCAGCTTGAGGATACTCAACACAATAGATTGCTTCCAAGCCACAGGGAATTAAGAAAATTTCCAGCAGACGTTAATGATATTAGTGAGATAGTCAATAAAGTTCTTCGGGAGATTTATAAGGGCGTTATTACTCACCTTGTCTCTTCCTGGAGCCTTCTTTTTCAGTTTACTTATGATGGTGGCGACCTCTCCAGCCTCGATTCTGTTCTTTGGTAAATGCTGTGGTACTTCATCAAAGTTGACAATACCTTCTTCCACACGCTGAGACATGATTTGGCTCTCGGGCTTATCGTTGGCAGGAGTAACAAACTGCATTTCTAGTGAATCTGCAATGAGTTGGGCTTTGTCCTGATCAGACCTTGTGGTGTACGGAGTGGAGGAAGCGTAACATTCTTCTTCTTCTGTAAAGCTCTGACCATACTCCAAATGGAATTGTCGCGAGCCGACAAGCTTTTGAGCTTTTCATTACATCTAGCATCGCGAAGCTCTTTTATCTCCTCTTGAACTCTTCACACTACCCTGTTGTACTTGGTTTTGAGCCAAGGTTCACGATAGCGTTGCCATAGTCTACGGGTGCTGTTTCTTTCAGCAATTAGGCTTTGGATTCCAGGAGAGAGTTGGATTCGATGGGAAGGTTTATTCTCTGATGGATACTTACTAGCTTCTATGGCACTGTTAATACATCTGCTGATGTCATCAACAAGTTGATCGATGTCCTCTGTACAGTAAGCAATGTCAGGATGGTAGCCATAGTCCTTAAGAATATCTTTGTAGAGCTTCCAGTCTTGATGATGTACGAGTTCCTCTCGGAAATTTATATCAACATTGTCAAATTTCAACGCCAGAGGCTTGTGTTCAGAAGAAAGGTCATCAATCGTGAAGATATTGTACGGTTTGAAGAAACCCTTCAAGAGCGAGATGTCCAAAACGTCACTACTAGGGGAGTGGTCGCAGTAATAGGTGTCCTCCACAGGTCCAGCAGCGATAATATCATCTCTACCTTGTATGTATCTATAGAGAATCATGCCGTTGTAATTCTGCGTTCTGGACTTCTAACTTGGATGCTTGGCATTTAGGTCACCAGCCAGGACGACTGGAGTGTCACCACTGAAGAGTTTATCATTCTCGCAAATGTCAAGATAATGTTTAGGTGAATTGTAGAGCGCTACGAACTTCACTTCACCACAGGAGACGTCATTGATAATGTTGGAGGCCGATTCCATACCTGCATAAGACCTGGATACTAATTCTTGGTGTTGAATTCCCTTCTTAATGATGATCGCAGCGACCCTAGACGCACATCTTGCAGCATTTGAAGCCATTCTATCTTTACGGTACACACAATAGCCAGATAGCTTGAAATCTTGGCTTGGTTTGAGGTGAGTTTCAGAGAGGAAAGCCACGTCGATTTCTTCATTTATCAGAAACTTGTGAAACTCGATACGCTTTCGGGGAATGCCCCTAGCGTTCCATATCACGCACCGAAGTTTACCTTTGTTGATTACAGTATAACGTTCTGCAGCCATACTAAAATTAGTTGGTCGTAAGGAGCCCACTCAACTGTAGGTAACTTTTGCCTAGATTAGAAAACAGATGAAAGATACTTCCTAATTGTTTATACATACCTGGTAGGTCGTTGATGTTGAGGCCTTTATCTTCCGGCATAGGCACAGCGGCAGCAAAGGATTTGCCTGCTGACACTTTAGAACTAGACGTCCTTTGAACCTGGGGGTATTTTGGACATTTCGTGTAGCTTGATGTGTGCTGTCCAACACATCTGATGCACTTTTTGGGGATCTTGTCGTTTGATCTTGGGGCAATCTCTTGATTGGTGCCCCTCAACATATTTATTACAACGAGGATCTTCCGTGCAGCCCATGGATACGTGTCCGAAGCGCAGGTAGTTGTCACACTGTAGTGGCTGCTTGTTCCTTCGAAAGGCCTTCACTGAAACTGCCAGCGGCCCAATACGTGTTATGTTTTTCAATGACTGGTTGTGTTCGGTGTTCGGGAGTAGAACCAAAACCATCGATATATCAATGGATCCTTTGGCTTTCCTCAATCGAAAAACTTTATCTGGGAAGTAGTTGGCTCTTTTTAGGTCTTCTTGGAAGTCATCGAGGTCATACGTCACATCCACATTACGAATTACGTATTTCAAGACCTTCTCCGACTTCAGTTGATGATGCTGAATTTTTAAAATATTTTCGGACCTAATTCCAGAGACTAACCTGTTGTGTGTTTCTTCATCTTCACATTTAACTTTGTCGGTTTCAGCTCTGCCCGTATGAACGGTGATCTTTTCCACTGGAACATGCTTCTCGAGCTCAGTTAAAATCGTCTTAAACGGGATGCCATGAGTCCGCACGATATATGGCCGTACATACCTCCTCGTGATCCTATAGTCTTTCTTAGCCGAGCGACCTTGTACATTCTTCGAATTCCTCATTCTAGTTGCGCTGCTGACTTCTTCGTTTACTCTGGAGACGGTCTTTAGGTTATCGATCCTCGTGCCTTTTCTGAATTTTTTATTAGTGACACCAATCCAGGTACAGTCGTCCACTTCTTCATCAGTTCTGTCAGAGTGATTCTCTTACAGCCACCTTTTGTCGAACAGTCACTATTTTTTATTATATCCATAGACTCCATACTATTAGATCAGGAAATCGTTTTTAAGACATTACTTACTTTGCTGGTATCAACTGGATTATCTTCCGTGGAGTTTCTTGCCTTCGGAGTCCCGAAGCATTTCCCAAAGGCTTCCTTAAGTTCGCTTATCTTGTCAATAACATCTCTACGAGAGTCCTTAATTTCCTTATTGATACCTTCGAATTTCTCCTCAAAACTTTTGTGTAGGGATTCGACTTTTTCCTCCAGTGCACTATACTTAGCGTTTATTTCATCCCGGAGGGCTTCTAACATTTTGTTGAACAGTAGGTGAAATGCAGCAAACCTAGCATCCAAGCAGGCTTCCCGGTAAACCTTTTTCGCAGGACACAGTTTTACCATCCTCCACTAGCAAATGCTCTTTAGCCGACTTCAGCTTGGTTAATTTGGACGAAGCCATCGTATATAAATGTACAGAACCAGCTAGGTGTGTGCTAAAGAAGCCGTCCTAAGAAGGACGCACCTAGCTCTAAGAACAAAGATCAAGTCAGGTTTGCGAGAAAATTAATTCTATGCCAGGGACCCGCTCGTGAATGATTAGAATAATAATAGATATGAGAAAATGTCCTTAGTTAGGTTTGCGAGGAAATTAATCGCAGCGCCAGGGACCCAGAAGGATAATGAGCGTCTTGTTGTACTGGTTTACGGGAATATTAATTCCAACGTCAGGGACCAGCACATAAGACATAACAGAAGGTGAATACTGCCCAGAAAAGGGCGCACCGTTAAATGAGAATAATGAAATAATACCTGAAAAGAGAGTAGAGTGATACCTTGAAGCTAGTCCGTTTTGATCGTCCTCAGCCTGGGGGAGCATATGATATGTTGATATGATATGATATGTTGATACATACAAGAGGACGTACGCCTTTATATACAGAAAATATGGTACAGAATGAGAACATGATTGGATGAAGAAATAACAAATCGTAAATAATATAAATTATACAGTGGCGACATTGAAAGGAGAATGGTTGGATAAGAAATCAATAACAATGAAATTATAAAGAAACCTTGAGAGGAAAATTATTTGAAATATAAAGGAAAAAAATTGATGTCATAACACAAACAAAATTGAAAACGCGGACCTTGTAGAAGACTCATTCAGAATTAACATAAACTAAGGTATCAATAAGAAATGGAAATGAAAGTAAATATACAAGCTTGAAAAATTACAAGATATTGGATAAAGAATTTAAAATTGAATAAATATCAAAAACGGTTTGACAATTGAGGAGGTGATCTGGAGAGGAGATCTTAGCTTTAAAGATCTCAATAGCTTCGAGAGTAGCGGTCTTGAATGGGTCGTTGCATAGATGGAGAATAGTCATAATTTCACTTTGCTCTTTTAAGGCATGTCCCGTGCGGGAAAGGTGGATCGCGTAGTGTGAATTATTATCTTATTTCTTGTAGGAGTCCATGTGTTCTTTGAATCGTTTGTTGAAATTGCGGGTCGACAGGCCTATAAAAATATTTATCGCAAAATCCACTGTTTAATCTATAAACTCCGGAGCGGGAGAAATTGTCTGTGTCTGTTTGGATGGGGGGATTAAGAGATCGAAAGCATGGGGTCGATGAGCCGTAGGAAACTTGGAGGCCGAGTGAGGAGAGGAAGGCGGAAAGGCGGTAAAAATGAGGACTAATGAATCGCAAGGACACCCAATTCTTGGATGGGGATGGGTGAAGAGGTTTTGAGTTCAAGGGGGCAAGTTTTCTTCGTTGGAGAATCCAGGAGAAGGTGGAAGTTGTGTAGCCATTCTTTAAGGCGAGGGCGCGTATAGTTAGGAATTCGCTGGCACGGGAAGGAGGACTAAGGGGTAACTTGAGGGCACGGTCGATGAAGAAACGGAGGGAGGCTTGTTTATGGATAGGAGGGTGTGAAGAGGAACAATGGATTAAATTATATGATGTGGTGGGTTTACGGTAGACACAGAAAGAAAAGCGGTGGTTGGAGGGGTCATTGGTGATGACAATATCGAGGTATGGAAGAGAGCAGTTAGATTCGGTTTCAAAGGTGAACTGTATGTGGGGTGAGAAAGTGTCGAAAAGGTTAGCAATGTGAACAAGTGAGGTAAAACGGGAATCAAAAATAATTAGGATATCATCAACGTATCGAAAGTATGAAATAATGGTGGAGTTAGAGAGGAGGGGAGAGACAAAGGTAAGTTCAAGGTTCTGGAGGAAGACTTCGGAAAGAAAGCTGCTTAATGGGAACACTATTCCTAAACCGGACGGTTGGGAATAGAAGGTATTATTAAAGGAAAGGTAATTCTGGTTAGAAATGACAGTGAGGATAGAGTTTAGGTCGACGTAGTCATGAGCGGGAAAGGAGGATGAGAGCAGGAGGTTTCCAAGGATATAGAGAGTTTCTGGGACAGGGATGTTAGTATATAGGTTAGTAATGTCAAGTGACATGAGAGAAAGGTTTTCATTTGTGTGAAAGGAGGAGAGAGATTCAGTAAGGGTAATAGAATTCTGGACATTATAGGTGTTTGGCAATAGTTTAAGGTTAAAAAGAAATGAGGAGAGGTACTTAGCAACGGCGATGGACAGGGGCGGGGGTGTAATTAATAACTGGTCTTTTAGGCATATTGGGCTTGTGGATTTTCATGAGGGCATTAAGGGTAGGAGAACGAGGGTTGCATGGAATAAGGTGTCTGAGGTATTTAAATCGGGGGCATTTGTTTATGGCAGAGATGATAGACGAATGATATTTAAAGATCGGAGGGTAAGATAATAAAATTGTTGGATGAAAGGAAGTCACAGACCTTGGAAATATATATGAATCGGTAGACGATAAAGGAAGCGTTTCCTTTTTTGGCCATGACGATGGGCGCATTGGCTTCGGCTAATTTCTTCTTTATGGTGGAGGCGGCAGCAGTATCATTGCGTTGTTGGCAGGATATCTTGGCGGACGTCGCATCGTTGTATGCTCTGCAGATGAGGTGTCCCGCAACGGCACGGGCTGGAGGGCGATCTTGTTGGGGTAGGAAAGTTATGGCTCGTTCGGTGTCCATGATGATAGAGTTGAGATCAGGTTGGGTCGGTCGTCTGTGGATGATGTGCTTAAGACCCTTGTTTAGAAGGGATAGCTAGTCGACTGAGAACTGGATCGGTGTCAAGTTGACAACGTTGTCGTGGAACTTGAAGTCACATGGAATATTGGAAGATTGTGTGGGAAGTAACGGTTGTGGAAGGTCTTCTAACCTCTGGCATAGCATCATGAACTTGTGTTCTTTGAACGTCTGAAGCCTGAGTTCATCTTCAATTAGTGGTATAAGAACATCGGGAGGTAGAATTGAAGAGATATGTAGATGGAGTTTGAAGACGACTTCGTTCAGGCGTTTCTTCTTAGAAAAAAGAATTGAAGTAGCTTGGCCTACCCAGGTTGGTATGGCGGTAGATCTCGCGGCTGGGACTGCGGTTGACTTATTCCGGATGATCACTCGTGCGTATTTCGGTTCAAGGCGTTCTCTGAGGCACATTCGGTTAAACCATATCTTTATCCGACACCTTGTAATTTTTCAAATTTGTATATTTACTTCCATTTCCATTTCTTATTGATACCTTAGTTTATATTAATTCTGAATGAGTCTTCTACTAGGTCCGCGTTTTCAGTTTTGTTTGTGTTATGACATCAATTTTTCCTTTATATTTCAAATAATATTCCTCTTAAGGTTTCTTTATAATTTCATTGTTATTCGTTCCTTATCCAACCATTCTCCTTTCAATGTCGCCACTGTATAATTTATATTATTTACGATTTGTTATTTTTTCATCCAATCATGTTCTCATTGTGTACCATATTTTATGTATATAAAGGCGTATGTCCTCTTGTGTGTGTATCGGATATATATACATCAGATTAGGCTGATCATCAGATCTAATGCAAGGACAGGACACAGGACTAGCTCTTCAAGGTATCACCTCTATTCTCTTTTCACGTTACATTTCTTTACTCTCATTTCAATGTGCTAGTCTCTGGCGTTGGAATTAATATTTCCGTAAACCAGTACATCAAGACGCTCATTATCCTTCTGGGTCCCTGGCGTTGGGATTAATTTTCTCACAAACCTAGCTAAGGACTTTTCATATCATCTATTATTATTCTAATCATTCACGAGTGGGTCCCTGGCGTAGAAATAACTTTCTCGCAAACCTGACTTGTTTTCTTTTTTCCTTAAAGCTAGGTGTGTCCTTCTTAGGACGGCTTCTTTAGCACACACCTAGCTGCGAGATTACTGCCCCCTTGGTTCTATACAATTATATTTTAGGATTATTATGGCTTCGTCCAAATTTACCACGTTGGAGTCAGCTAAAATGCCATTGCTAGTGGCAGATGGTAAAACTTTGTCCTGCGAAAAGGCCTACTGGGATGTCTGCTTGGATGCTAGGTTTCCTGCTTTTGACCTAGTGTTCAACAAAATGTTAGAAGCTCTCCGGGATGAAATAAATGCTAAGTATAGGCACTGGAAGAAAAAGTCGAATCCCTACACAAAATTTTGAGAAGTTCGAAGGTATCAATAAGGAAATTAAGGACTCTCGTAGAGATGTTATTGACAAGATAAGCGAACTGAAGGAAGTTTTTGGGAAATGCTCCGGGACTCCGAAGGCAGGTAACTCCAATGAAGATATACCTGTTGATAAAAGCAAGGTAAGTAATATTTTTAATAATATTGCCTATGGTAAGCTTAGAGTCTATGGATATAATTGAAAATAGTGACTGCTCGACAAGCGGTGGCTATAAGAGAAGTCACTCTGATGGAACTGATGAAGAAGTAGATAGCAGTCCCTGAATTGGTGTTGGTAATAAAAAATTCAGAAAAGGCACGAGGATCGATAACCTAAAGACCGTCTCCAGAGTAAACGGAGAAGTCGTCAGCGCGACTAAAATGAGGAATCCGAAGAATATACAAGGTCGCTCAGCTAATAAAGACCATAGGATCACGAAGGGGTATGTACCGCCAATTATTGTGCGGACTCATGGCATCCCGTTTAAGACTATTTTAACTGAGCTCGAGAAGCATGTTCCAGTGGAAAAGATCAGCGTTCATACGGGCAGAGCTGAAACCGTCAAAGTTAAATGTGAAGATAAAGAAACACACAACAGGTTAGTCTCTAGAATTAAGTCTGATAATATTTTAAAAATTCAGCATCATCAACTGAAGTCGGAGAAGGTCTTGAAATACGTAATTCGTAATGTGGATGTTACGTATGACCTCGATGACTTCCAAGTAGACCTAAAAAGAGCCAACTACTTCCCGGAAAAAGTTATTCGATTGAGGAATGCCAAAGGAAACATTGATATGCCAATGGGTTTGGTCCTACTCCCGAACACCAAACACAACCAGTCATTGAAAAACATAACACGTATTGGGCCGTTGGCAGTTTCAGTGTAGGCCTTTCGAGGGAACAAGAAGCCACTACAGTGTTACAACTGCCTGCGCTTCGGACACGTATCCATGGGCTACACGGAAGATCCACGTTGTAATAAATGTGCTGAGGGGCACCAGTCAAGAGATTGCCCCAAGATCAAAGGACAAGACCCCACAAAGTGCATCATGTGTGGTGGACAGCACACGTCAAGCTACACGAAATGTCCAAAATACCCTCAGGTTCAAAGGTGTCTAGCTCTAAAGTGACGGCAACCCTGGTTTTTATGATACTGAGCACAACCGCTAATTTACCTGCTTATACTTAAATCGCCAGTGGAAAGCTAGTACCAAATCTCGATAGCGGATTAGCTCCTGTATCCAGCCAGTCTTTTGAATAATCCAGTAGAAGAGGAATCTGCCAGTTATATTTTTACAATAAACTCCGCAGGTAGTTGGTAGAGGTGAGCGACTGTTGTAAAACCTTCATCGATGGTCCTAACCATCATCGAAGAAACTATCGTGGTTTATGAAAGCAATCGATTTTTATACAAAAATAAATTATTTTTTAAAATTTTTGGCCTTACCCTTTCTCAAAAATTAATTATGGTAAAAATAAAAAAAGGTATCCAAAGTAATACGATAAATGATTTCTGTTTTTATTTTCATTGAATTAAAAATAAAAGAAAATAAAAATGCCAATTGTTTGGTGTCAGTTTCAGTTTTGAATTTTGCAGTTGTTTCACGTTCTCTTTCTGGTTTTGATTTTACCCTTGTAGTCTTTGTTTTTTACCGGGTTTTAGAGAAACTGGATGTGGCTGAATAAAAAACATGGCGGAGCAAGATTTGCTCTAAAACAACTGTCTCATTTATCAGTGTTTAATTTAGTGTCATTAACATAGCAAGCATACATATTTTTTGGTCCTTCGAGCCGGATGTTCAGAAACAGTGATTTCTACAATGGAATTCGATTGTCAAGTGAGTGATTAGTTTGAGTAATCAAATACGTGCATTTCAACCCCATAACTTTCGATTTTTGACCCTAACACAATGTATCACTTAGTTAAACGGCGGGGTCTCATCAAGGCAAAAATAACGAGAATGAGTACTTATTTCAGCTCGGCGACTGCATCGTTATCCAGTGAACAGCCCATGGCCATTTCTATAGATGATTTTTGTGTGCGAGCAGATCATTTGGAGCAAGCATGGACTGAATACAATGAGGTGAACATAAAAATAATTGAATTGGCAACAGTGGAACAATTAGCAGCACATGAAGCAGAGGATATCGGAGTGGAGGAGAAGTACCTGAACACCAAGGCAGCCTTTCAGAAATTAATCCACCAGATACAACCCCAGAATGTAAGTCAAAATTAATGAACAATTCTGTTAACAACATGAATACGGAGGCAACTAGAATAACACCAGATGTTAAATTACCTCGCATGGATCTACCAAGATTTGCTGGTGATTATTTGACTTGGTCTACTTTTAAAGATTTATTTACTTCAATTGTCCATAACAATAACCAGATCACTGACGCTTTAAAATTACATTATTTGAAAAACTCTTTGCAAGGAGAAGCATCAACCCTCCTGCAGTCATTAGACACCACAGATGCAAATTACGCAGAAGCGTGGAAGTTACTGCAAGATCGATATGAAGATAACAGACAAATTATCTCTTGTTATATGCAGAACTTGTTTACCCAACCATCGGTTACAAGTGACTCACCAAGGGAATTACGAAAATTATTAGATACAACAACTAAACATGTTAGAGCATTAGGGGTACTGGACGTCCCTGTTGACCAATGGGATCACATTCTTGTCTATTTCACCAGTGAAAAATTGGACAGTAAATCCCGCAAACAGTGGGAGTTATCTATATCAGAGAAACGTTATCCAACCTTTAAAGAGATGCAGAATTTTTTTGATCAACGTTGTCGTGCACTAGAAAATTGGAATACAATCACACCCACTCCCTCCAAGATTCATGTCAAATCAACACACCGCAAGAGTGTTAAGGTGCATGCAGTTTCAATGGCATTGTCTTGCCCAGCCTGCGGTAAGGAACACTTCTTATTTAACTGCGATTGATTTTTAAAATTAAATGCTTAGGAACGTCAAGCCATGGCAAACTGTGCTTTGACTGCTTGAGACATAGTCATTACGTAAATAGTTGTTCATCAAAAAATAGATGTCTTAAATGTGACAAGAAGCACAATACATTGCTTCATGCTGATGAACCACCATCAGTGATTATAAATTCAATCACACCTGAACAGGAATGGCAAGGTCCTAGTGTAAATACGTTGTTGACAAACAAGAATCAGAAACAAGTGTTACTAGCAACTTTGGATATTAAGATAAAAGATGCAAGAGGAGGTTGGCACAATTGTCGAGCGCTTTTGGACAATGCCTCAGAAGCAACATTCATCACTGATTCTATGACGCAAAGCTTAGATCTTCGTCGTGCAAGAGCTTTAGAGCATGTTACAGGTATAGGTGCATCACAATTAGGTTCCACTCAAGGTTTTGTACAGCTAGATTTACAATCGGAATCAAGTGGATATATTTTGCAAGTTCATGCCTTTGTTTTGCACAAGATCAGTGGTTTCTTGCCAAAGCAAAAAATTGAAACTTTCGATCTGCAAGAACTGAATCATTTACAGCTGGCTGATCCCAACTTCTACATGCCAGGACAAATTGATATACTCATTGGTGCTGATCACTATCATGATATAGTTAAAACAGCTAAGTTCAAATTACAAAATAGACTCACATATGCAGTAGACACGAAATTTGGATGGGTTATCACAGGACCCATTGAAGAAGAGGCATCAAGATCCATTTCAGCGCATCTCTTAACTACTGATTTTCAGAAATTTTGGGAATTAGAAGAGGTACAACCTCAACCGTTTGTTACAGAAGAAGCCACACAGTGTGAAGAACATTTCCTAACAACACATTCACGGGACCAAGAGAATCGGTATATTGTATCACTACCCTTTAAGGAAAACATCAGCAAATTGGGTAATTCTCTGGAGTTGGCAACACAAAGGCTTAAGGCGACTGAAAGACGACTTAATATTTCAGAAGAACGAAGACAACAATATCAAACATTCATGGAACAATATGAACAATTAGGCCATATGACAGAGGTATCAAGTCAAGCAGAATCAAGCAATACACTCAATTATCTACCTCATCAGTTTGTTGTGAAGGAAGACAGCACTACTACAAAGTTACGTGTAGTGTTTGATGCCTCAGCAAAGACATCAACTGGCCTTTCTTTAAATGATACACTAATGATTGGAGGCAAATTGCAACATGACATACCTGAAATATTGTTAAGATTCAGATCTAATCGATTTGCAATGTTTACTGATATAGAAAAAATGTTTCGGCAGATATTGATCAAGCCTGAGGATCGTCAATGTCAACATATACTTTGGCGTCGGCATCCATCACTTCCAATCAAAATCTATCAGTTAAACACAGTAACGTTTGGAACAGCATGTGGGCCTTTTCTTTCGGTAAGAGCATTACAACAGCTCGCTAAAGATGAAGCTCATGATTTCCCTCAAGCGGCAAATGTAGTCATGCAAGATTTTTTTGTTGATGATTCTCTGACAGGAGCAGATACCATCAATGATGCACAACATTTGTACAGCGAACTTATTCAGCTACTTCAGCGTGGATGTTTCAATATAAGGAAGTGGTCAACAAATGAGCCACAAATATTACAGCATTTATCACCAGAGTTATGCGAAGATCATTCCTTGACACAGTTTGTGTTTGAAGATTCAGTCAAGACATTGGGTTTAGTATGGAACACCAAAAGTGACACCTTTATGTATCATGTTTGTACATCGGACAAGGAAGAAGAGACAAAGAGGAGCATCCTCGCGGAGATTTCACTTTTATATGATCCACTTGGTTGGTTATCTTCTGTTGTCATTCGAGCAAAAATCATAATATAGAGATTGTGGTTGTCAGGCGTTGACTGAGACCAGGAAATACCAGTCAACATACGCAAAGAGTGGAAACAATTGAAAAATGATTTACCATCAGTACAGAAAATTCGGATTCCAAGATTTGTTATTGATCGAAACGAGGAATTACAGTTACATTTATTTTGCGACGCATCTGAAGTAGCATATGGTGCAGTTTTTTACGTGAGACCAACAGATCTAAATGGAGAGGTGAATAATCATTTATTATGTGCCAAAACAAGGGTTGCACCGATAAAGCAAATTTAATTGACCAGATTGGAATTGTGTGCTGCAGCACTGTTAACTAATCTACAAAAGAGTGAAGGATTGTTTATTATCTTTGAACTGGCAGGTATTCTTCTGGAGTGACTCAAAGGTTGTGCTTGCATGGGCTAAGGGTCATCCATCTCGTTGGAAGTCATTTGTTGCCAATAGGGTTGCAGAGATCCAGGAAGCCATTTTTCCAGAGCAGTGGCATTATGTACCCACACAGAGTAACCCAGCAGATTTGTCATCTAGAGGAGCTTTTCCAACTCTGTTGCTACATGCAGATAAGTGGTGGCATGGACCAGAATTCATCCTAAGGGAAAGGTCTCACTGGCCTGCAATTCTTCAAGTACTAGATACACAAGATGAGGAAAGGAAACGTATCACAACACTCCTAGCTGTCAGCATGGATAATGAATTGTTAAATCGATATTCAACACTGCAGAGAGTACAAAGAATAACAGCTCTTATACTACGTTTTCTCCAAAAAACACGCGCCGTCCTGAGCCTGAACGTCGGAAGGGAATACTTTCTCCTCAAGAAACAGGTGTTGCACTCAATACATTGGTGATATTTGTTCAGAAGCAAGCCTTTTTTGAACTGATCAAGATCTTACAAGAAGGATCAACATGTAAGCATGAATATATGTCCCTTAGCCCTTTTGTAGACTCAAACGGTATCATCAGGGTGGGCGGCAGACTGATTAACTCAGATTTATCCTACGATCAGAAGCACCCAATGTTACTGCCAAAACGACATCGCTTGACCCAACTATTAATTGAATCTTATCATGAAAGGTTGTTACATCCTGGAACACAACTTTTGTTAGCAAATCTTCGTCAAATGTTCTGGGTGATTGATGGACGAAACACTGTTCGTTTCTACACTTATAAATGCATCAAGTGTTTTCGTACTAGAGCATCTGCATCCAAACAATACATGGCAGATCTTCCATGTTCTCGTGCTCAGCAGAATAGAGCATTTATGAAGGTTGGCATTGATTATGGTGGCCCGTTTACCATCAAGGAAGCTAGGGGAAGAGGCAGAAAGACATGGAAGGCTTATATGGCATTATTTGTATGTTTTTCTACGAAGGCAGTTCACATTGAGTTGGTTAGTGATCTGACAACAGAGGCATTTATTGCAGCACTTCATAGATTTATGGCCAGACGTGGACTATGTAAAGACATTTACAGCGATAATGGAACCAATTTTCATGGTGCTAACAATGCACTTAAGGAGCTTTACAAGCCTGTGAACAGTGACACTCACAATGAACTAATAGCCAAGGAACTAATTAAGCAACACGTAGAATGGCACTTTATACCACCTAGAGTTCCACATTTTGGTGGCTTATGGGAGGCCGGCATTAAATCTGCTAAACAACACTTACATCGAGTCATAGGTGAAACGGTGTTAACCTTTGAGGAGTTGTATACTGTATTCACACAAATAGAAGCCTGCTTAAATTCAAGACCGTTGTGTCCACTTTCATCAGAGCCTAATGATATTTCTGCTCTTACACCTGGCCATTTTCTCATCGGAATCTTCCAGACCCAAACCTTCTCCACTTACAGCAAAATAGACTTTCACGATGGCAAGTCATCCAACAAATCCAACAGTCTTTTTGGCAAAGATGGCATCAGGAATATTTGAATCAACTTCAACAACGACCAAAATAGCAAACACATCATCCAAACATGACTGTTGGACAGTTCTGTTGAAGGAGGATCATCTTCCACCACTTTCATGGATACTTGGACGCATTGTAAAAACTCATCCAGGCAAGCACAGTGTAGTGAGTGTGTGTTCTGTGCAAACTAAGGCTGGACTTATTAAACGTCCAATTGTTAAACTGTGTTTGTTACCCATTTATTAATTTTTGTTTTTTCTTGTTGTTTATCCTTATAGTCTCCAGCGATTTCTTAATGAACATTTAACGTAAACATAATGATATCAATTATTTTCTTGTTTTTTCAAATCATTTGAAATTAATTATTTCAAGGTGGGTGGGATATTTGGTGTCAGTTTCAGTTTTGACATGTAAGTTTCAGTTTTGAATTTTGCAGTTGTTTCACTTTCTCTTTCTGATGTTGATTTTACCCTTGTAGTCTTTGTTTTTTACCGGGTTTTAGAGAAACTGGATGTGGTTGAATAAAACACATGGCGGAGCAAGATTTGCTCTAAAACAACTGTCTCATTTATCAGTGTTTAATTTAGTGTCATTAACATAGCAAGCATACACCAATTAACAATTACTCGTATTAACTTGATGTAAAAAATCAATAGGTAGAGAATTAAAAATTAATAACTTTTCAAAATGCTTTGGATTGATTACAGCTCCCTTCTTATTAAGAGTGTTTCCAGCCTTTGAGAATAAGCGTTCAGCTGGTACTGAAGTTGCAGGTGATATACAATATTTAAAGGCTAGCGAACATATTATTGGAGTTAAGGTTTCTCCCGCACATTTCCAAAATTCTAAGGGGTCCTGATCATGGGGAGATAATGTTGCAGATAATGGAGCTGAAGGAACAGGTGAAGTAGTTGTAATTTTTGTAAGCATTAGCAATTAACCCTGATTTGGGATAACTTTGCTGATTGTGTTATGGTTTTCAGCAGAAATCTCCATAGTAACCGTGTAGAAGGGCTTCAAAATTTTCTGGCATTCTTCAATAATTTGCAGTTCCTTGCCTTATAACATATCTGGACCATCAGGGAACTTTTGGTAGAGCTGTGCGATATATTCGATGTCAACATCGAACCTCGATGTTTTTAGGTACATCGAGGTCAACACCTCGAGTAGTTTGAAAACATCGATAACCTCGATGTTTTTTCTATTTTTTTATATTCAATTTTTCATTCGTATGTTTTAGGCATGATATTGTTGGAAACTGCACACACAGCAGAAAATTTGAAGGTAAAGTTGGATGAACTGGTTGTTTTTGGGAAATTGATAAAGAAAAGATCTTGTGTTGTGTCACTGATAATGCTACAAACATGATTAAGTGCACTGAATCATTTTTGGGAAAGGGCAAGCATATAGCATGCTTTGCACATTCTCTGAATTTACTGGTCACTGAATCAATTAACCAAGAAGCTACTTTTTCAACATTAGTTGATAAAGTCAAGAGCATTGTAGCATGGTGCCATCGTAGCAATCTTGCATCTATTGCATTAGAAAAAGAGCAAATAGCACGATGTAAGCCCACACTAAAGGTCAAACAACACATTATAACAAGATGGAACTCAGTTTATTTAATAATGAACTGCTCTAATAATAGGTAACTGCTCTAACCAAGCCCTAAGGTCATGCAAATAGCGAAATGCTTTCATGGCCGCAGTGGCGCAATTGGTTAGCGCGTTGGCGGTCCGAGCCAAAGGTTCCTGGTTCGATCCCGGGCTGCGGAATTTTCTTTCCTATTTTTCATAATTAATTCTAACAGCTGAGGTAGGCGTACCATTAAAAACCCTCACAGACCATCGAATGATTTATTCAGTTTATTTAATGCTCGAGCAATTTTTAGAAGTCAAAGATGAAGTTTTGATTGTTATGCAAAATGTTGATAACAATTTGACTTCCATTTCATGTGGAGAATTTAAAATTTTACAAGATTGTTTGTCTGTCCTTATGCCATTTTACACAGTAACTAGTTTTTTAAGTGTTGAAAAATACGTTACAACAAGCATGGTAATACCATTTTTAATGTATAGCAGAGCAGCCATCCTGGATCCAAGATTCAAGAAGTGGGACTTCAAGAGCAGGTCTTGTTCTTCTCAAGCAATCAACAACACCAATGCTGAATTGATCGATCTACTTGGTAGTGATGTTGTGTCCAATCAAGGTAATGATATGGCCCTTGTGGATGCAGATGGAGATGACTTGTGGTCATATAGGAATGCTGATGTACTAGTTAAAAATACTATGCAATTTCAGAGCTCAAGTTTGCAACCTATCTTTAAAGCATACATAGATATTCTTGCTTCATTACCTACAGCAGATCCATTAAAGCTATGGAGTGAAATGCAACACTCCAACTATCATGTTTGTAAGATAGCAATAAATGCATTATCTGTTCCCTGTACTTCAGTACCTGCAGAACGTCTTTTTTCAAAAGCAGGAAATCTAATAAATGCTAAACGTTCCACTCTAAAACCAAAAACTATAGAAAAATATTTGATTCTAAGTTCGCTAACAGTTGAAGAGCTCAGTGATTTGCGTTAAATGCTTTACTTATTGTATAATTATTGAATTTTTTTTTCATTTAATTGTCATTAAAATTAAATACCGAAAATCGTTCAAAGTGAAGACCTTTCTTTTATTTGCTATTAACACCAACAGAAGAGGAGACAGATCTCCGAAATGTACATATGGGTTTTTAATTTTATAAATTCATTTATGCAGAATAGTGGTTTCTCTGACATCTATGTTAACCTCGATGTCTTTTCTGACATTGATGCTAATCTCGATATCGCGATGTTTCAAGCATCGCACGGCTCTAAGTTTTGCAGAACCAACCCTACTAAATCTGTTATCAATATAAACCTCTCTAACATCAGGTAAGTCGACTTCCACCTAGTGACCACATCTTGCTTCAGTTTCTGCATGATACGGTTCCTATTTAATGTCTGCACCAGTGTTGCCAGGTTTTGAAAACGGAAAATGCTACAGAGCCACCTGAATTATGCTACTTTATGCTATAGACCCATCTCAATTATGCTACGCGTTATGCTACATATATGCCTGTCATAAATTACAATTGTGATAGCTTAAAACAAAAGAAATAAACCACTACTTAAGTTCAGGGCCATACCCAGAATTTTCTTTCGG
>JAHWFO010043418.1:910048-943291 GCA_023313115.1 Rhysida immarginata
GCAAAATATGCTACAAAAGTGCTACAATTTCAATTATGCTGCGGTTTATGCTACGGCCTCTTTTTAGACCTCAAACATGCTACCGTAGCATCAAAAATGCTACATCTGGCAACTCTGGTCTGCACCTCTTCCAAATTTCCACCTGCACCACTTCAAAACCAGATTGGATACTGTACCCATTACAATAATAACATAGGAGCAGAAAAAAATGATATCACGTTATCTTTTAGAAAAGTTTACTAATACTTATTGGACAATGGACCAATAGTAATAGTGGTTTACCCATCGATTGATCGATTGTTCAAAACTATCGGCTGTACCCTATCGATTGGTCCAAATTATCGATTGTTGCCGTAACGATTGTTAAAAACCTTGTTCAGATCAATCTGGGAATCAGTCACAAATTATTTTCGGAGTAAGTATGGCGTTCGAATTAGGCGATGAAAAATACATTAGTTTGTACCAAATGTACTTGATCATTGATTCGAATTGGGCGATAATTCGAATTATGCGGTAATATTTTACAATAAATGTAAAAGATTTCAAACGTTCCTTGCAATTTATACGAATTAAGCGATAATTCGAATTTGGCGGATTCGAATTACACGGAGTTTATTGTAGCCGGATTTACCTTTGCCATGCTGGGTCTCTCTGGAGTCGTCTGGTCCTTGCATTTGCTGAGGAGTCGTTTTCTCATGGGAGCCTGTTTCAGAATGCCTATTTGATCGACAATCGACAATCTAACAGTGAAGTGAAAAAAAAGACGCGAGTGGTCCAGGAGCCAAGCTCACTTTGCACGCTCACCCAAAGAGTAAACCAGAGGAGGTACACTGAACTGGGTGAGAAGCCTGATGAACCTCTTAAGGCCTCCAGTGCCTATTTGATTTCCGCGCCCCACATTTATATCCGGGACCATTCCCGAAGAGAATTCTGGGATCGCCCTCAGGTGGCAAAGCCAGAAACGATCAGGTAGTGAGAGCGGGTGAAGCAGGAAAGGAAACCAGCGAAGCCAAGATTACCCAGCAGGCCAGGTGGTAACGCAATGTCGAACAAGACTAGTAACTATAAAGAAAATTAAATGAAAGCACTATTTTCTACATAAAATACTTCCATAATCTATTTCTACTTACTCCAGAATTCCTTTTACATGCACTGATTATGGATAACGATAAAGATTTTCACACAAATACTCTCTAAATAGATGAAGAGGCATTTCGTCGGGCGTTAGGCCTAACGGCCGCATGGTGCTTTCTTCGAAGCTACTCTTGGGGCTATTAGTAAGTTCACAAATCTTCAAGTGGAGAGTTGACACCAAAGGCACTGGAAAGTGTCGCGTAACCCTTTTGTAAGGATAATTACTGTAACGTTAAACGTCAATAATAACTGAATTTGTCACATAACGAGCTTAAAAAAATTTATTTTCAGTATGAAGATCTTGGTTTCTGTTTTCAGTAGCAGCCATTTTGAAATAGCAGCAAAGCACTGATCATGTTCCCAATGCCTATTCTATTTCATTTTTATAACCTAGTCTAACAATTAATTATTATCTAGATGGTGTATAAATAAAAATATATTCTGATTGCGATCGAGCGCTACATACATCTAAAAACTCCACGAACCCATCGTCTTTAATGACACTTAACTGATTACTTTCAGTTTGAGCCTATTCACTTTGCAATAACATGACCTACTCTGTCATTACTGACCTATTTTTCAACTGTTCAGGGCATTTCATGATTTGTATACTAGGAGTGCCACGTGCACCCCCACAACTAAAGCACTAGAAATAATAAAATAACCTTACTATCCAGTTTGATATCCAAAAAATATGAAAAATATTGTGCGAATTATTACTGTGTTGTACAAGCAGCTTTCATGTATGAAAATAAATTAGAAGTAATGGCCTCCCACTTAGACAAATCTAATACATTTTTCGCACTATTATGTCCAATTTCGCTGTCATTTTTTGATTAAATTTTAATAGAGATTATTAATTCCGAATTCTGTTATTTTGCTAGATTTGGATGAATTTTTGATAATTTATTATTTTAAAAAAACGAATATACTATTATGTAATCTTGTGTAGCTAACTTCTCTGAACGGAAAACAGCAGAGCAAATAAAAATTAATACGTATTAAAAAATTCGACATGAACAGATTCCTCTCATTGAGACAAATTTTTGTAAATAAGTTGGACTCTGAGGAGCCATTTGTGAGTTACTGAGGTTTTTATTGGTTGACTTCTCTCATGACGTGTTTTTTTGGCCAACCACTGTGGTCAACGTAGCAGTCTGGGTTTTGTTCACACGAACTCATTATTCTTTTTTCACAGAAATTGACTTTAAACTTGATTCGAGAAGATATTTCAGTTAAGCGAAGTTGTTTAAATTCCGTGCAGGTAACTCCGAAACGATTAAGTTGGTTGGTTGATTAGAAATTTTTGGCGTCGACTACTAAGATCTTTTTGCGCCTTTTACACAAGTTATAACAGTACGCAGCCCGAGACAAACACAAACATCCATGCCCACGGCGGGAATTCGAACCCACTACCAGGCGGACGCGAGTACTAGAAAGCCTACGCCCTAGCCCTATCGGTCACTTGGCCGGCAACTCCGAAACAACAAATAGCAGAACCAATAGAAATTAAAAAACATTTCGCAAGTTCAGTTAAAATTGGTTAAACCCTTTAAGAAATGTTAAATTCTTTTCTCCTGAAAGTCAAAAAAGCTGTCGCATTCTTTCCATTGAAGAAAAAAAATAAATTGGACATGTACGAAGGGTAGTGACTTCTCTCATTAAGATGTATAATTTTTGTAAAATAATTGTCTGACTGTGGTGAGCCATTTATGAGATAAGGGTTTTACTGCCCCCCTCCCCATTGACTGGTAGTGACCACGTAAATTCCAAATTTTATTTTCACTGGAATCCACGAGTTAAAAAATTCATGTTTCCAGAAAATGCGAAAAAATATTGTCTGTACCCATGTAACTATATGATCAATCTTTGTGCAGCTCAGATCTCTGAAATGGCAATCGGTAGAAGTAATTGAAATTAATAGACATTTAAAATTCGTCTTGACATTGCTTTTAATGATAATTGGTTAGGTCTTTTAATAGATAATGATTTACATCCATCTCATTGAGAAAATGTTTTTGAGTATAAATTAATGGGATCTAAAAACCAATTGAGACAGATTGGGATTATAATTTTTAACAAAACTGCCTGTAACCAGCGAAATAACAGAACTCTGAGCTTAATCTCTTTTAGAATTTATTCGATATTTGATATGGCGAAATTGAAGTGCGCAAGAAATACAGTCGTCCTTCAATCAGCCAGCACCCGTCGTTCCAGGGCCTTGCTATCTTGCAATTTTTCCCACCTACAAAATTTCACTTGACCTAATCAAGAGAAAGAAGATAATTCTTGATTTGTTGTTTACCACTCATGATTTTCGAACTTTCTTGGCCTCTGATTGGTCCATCTTTCCAAATCCCATTTTACACTGATTTCTCGCCCATTAGTTGACCCTTGTGAATATACAGGGTGATTTACATCGAATGTAAAATACTTAAAGGGGGTATTATAGAGGTTAAGATAAACACAAAACGTCCTATGAACATGGGTTCAAATATGAACGATAACTGAGATATGAACAGAAATAAAAATGCCGCCACCAAGATCAACAAGTTATAATAACTCAGATTCTGTAAAGCCTAGATTAATGAAATTTGGAGGAATAACAGAGTACATAAGACTGTGTATACCTTTAAAATTTGATCTAATTCTAACAAGAAGTTTCCAAGTTACTCATTCAACATCATAATACGTACGTGTTCACTTGTGAGTACTAACTAGAACTTGTCACAATTTTGACTGTGTAACTCGGAAACTTCTCGTTGGAATTCAATCAAATTTTAACGGTATACACAGTCTTATGCACCTTGTTATTCCCCCAAATTTCATTAATCTAGGCTTTACAGAACCTGAGTTATTAACTTGTTGATCTTGGTGGCGACATTTTTATTTCTGTTCATATCTCGGGTATCGTTCATATTTGAACCCATGTTCATACGACTTTTTGTGTTTATCTTATCCTCTATAATACCCCCTTTAAGTATTTTACATTCGATGTAAATCACCCTGTATATACACGGTAGTGCATTTAAGTGTGTGTTCGATCCGATCATATATGGTCTGTTGATTACATCAGGGGCATCGATATATCAGGAAGACGGAACCTAGGCTGAGGACGACCAGGACGATCTAAACGGACTAGCTCTTCAAGGTATCACTCTACTCTCTGTTCAGGTATCATTTCATTATTTTCATTTCGCGATGCGCCCTTTTCAGGGCGATATTCACCTTCTGTTACGTCTTATGTGCTGGTCCCTGGCGTTGGAATTAATATTCCCGTAAACCAGTACATCAAGACGCTCATTATCCTTCTGGGTCCCTGGCGTTGGGATTAATATCCTCGCAAACATAACTAAGGATATTTTCTCATATCATCTATTATTATTCTAATCATTCACGAGCGGGTCCCTGGCGTAGAATTAATTTTCTCGCAAACCTGACTTGTACTTTTTTCTTAGAGCTAGGTGCGTCCTTCTTAGGATGGCTTCTTTAGCACACACCTAGCTGCGAGGTTACTCCCCCCCCCCCCTGGTTCTATACATTTATATATGATGGCTTCGTCTAAATTAACCAAGCTGAAGTCGGCTAAAGAGCATTTGCTAGTGGCGGATGGTAAAACTGTGTCCTGCGAAAAGGCCTACCGGGATGCCTGCTTGGATGCTAGGTTTGCTGCTTTTGACCTAGTGTTCAACGAAATGTTAGAAGCCCTCCGGGATGAAATAAACGCTAAGTATAGTGCACTGGAGGAAAAAGTCGAATCCCTACACAAAAGTTTTGAGGAGAAGTTCGAAGGTATCAATAAGGAAATTAAGGACTCTCGTAGAGATGTCATTGACAAGATAAGTGAACTTAAGGAAGCCTTTGGGAAATGCTCCAGGACTCCAAAGGCAAGTAACTCCACGGAAGATGATCCAGTTGATAACAGCAAGGTAAGTAATGTCTTAAAAACTATTTCCTCTTCTAATAGTATGGAGTCTATGGATATAATAGAAAATAGTGACTGTTCGACGAACGGTGGCTGTAAGAGAAGTCACTCTGACGGAACTGATGAAGAAGTGGACCACAGTCCCTGGATTGGTGTCACTAATAAAAAATTCAGAAAAGGCACGAGGATCGATACCCTAAATACCGTCTCCAGAGTAAACGACGAAGTCGTCAGCGCGACTAGAATGAGGAATCCGAAGTATGTACAAGGTCGCTCGGCTAATAAAGACCATAGGATCACGAAGAGGTATGTACCGCCAAATATCGTGCGGACTCATGGCGTCCCGTTTAGGACGATTTTAACTGAGCTCGAGAAGCATGTTCCAGTCGAAAAGATTGCCGTTCATACGGGCAGAGCTGAAACCGTCAAGGTTAAATGTGAAGAGGAAGAAACACACAACAGGTTAGTCTCTGGCATTAAATCTAATAATATTTTAAAAATTCAGCATCATCAACTAAAGTCGGAGAAGGTCTTGAAATACGTAATTCGTAATGTGGATGTTACGTATGACCTCGATGACTTCCAAGAAGACCTAAAAAGAACCAACTACTTCCCGGAAAAAGTTATTCGATTGAGGAAAGCCAAAGGATCCATTGATATGCCAATGGTTTTGGTTCGACTCCCGAACACCGAACACAACCAATCATTGAAAAACGTAACACGTATTGGGCCGCTGGCAGTTTCAGTGGAGGCCTTTCGAGGGAACCAGAAGCCACTACAGTGTTACAACTGCAGGCGCTTCGGACACGTATCCAGTGGCTGCACGGAAGATCCTCGTTGTAATAAATGTGCTGAGGGGCACCAGTCAAGAGACTGCCCCAAGATCAAAGGACAAGACCCCCCAAAGTGCATCAGATGTGGTGGACAGCACACATCAAGCTACACGAAATGTCCAAAGTATCCCCAGGTTCAAAGGATGTCTAGTTCTAAAGTGACAGCAGGCAAATCCTATGCTGCCGCTGTGTCTACGCCGGAAGATAAAGGCCTCAACATCAACGACCTACCAGGTATGTATAAGCAATTAGGAGGTATCTTTAATCTGTTTTCTAATCTAGGCAAAAGTTACCCACAGTTGAGTGGGCTCCTTACGACCAACTAATTTTGGTATGGCTGCACAACGTTATACTGTAATCAACAAAGGTGAACTTCGGTGCGTGATATGGAACGCTAGGGGCATTCCCCGAAAGCGTATCGAGTTTCACAACTTTCTGATAAATCACGAAATTGACGTGGCTTTCCTCTGTGAAACTCACCTCAAACCAAGCCAAGACTTCAAGCTACCTGGCTATTGTGTGTACCGTAAGGATCGAATGGCTTCAAATGCTGCAAGATGTGCGCTGCGATCAAAATTAAGAGGGGAATTCAACACCAAGAATTAGTATCCAAGTCTTATGCAGGTATGGAATCAGCCTCCATCATTATCAATGATGTCTCCTGTGGTGAAGTGAAGTTCGTAGCGCTCTACAATTCACCTAAACATTATCTTGACATTTGCGAGCTTGATGAACTCTTCAGTAGTGACACTCCAGTCGTCCTGGCTGGTGACCTAAATGCCAAGCATCCAAGCTGGAACTCCAGAACGCAGAATTACAACGGCATGATTCTCTATAGGTACATACAAGGTACAGATGATATCATCGCTGCTGGACCTGTGGAGGACACCTACTACTGCGACCACTCCCCTAGTAGTGACGTTTTGGACATCTCGCTCTTGAAGGGTTTCTTCAAACCGTACAATATCTTCACGATTGATGACCTTTCTTCTGACCACAAGCCTGTGGCGTTGTACTTTGACAATGTTGACATAAATTTCCGAGAGGAACTCGTACATCATCAAGACTGGAGGCTCTACAAAGATATTCTTAAGGACTATGGCTACCATCCCGACGTTGCTTATTGTACAGAGGACATCGATCAACTTGTTGATGACATCACCAGATGTATTAACAGTGCCATAGAAGTCAGTAAGTATCCATCAGAGAAAAAACCTTCTCATCGACTCCAACTCTCTCCTGGAATCCAACGCCTAATTGCTGAAAGAAACAGGACCCGTAGACTTTGGCAACGCTATCGTGAACCTTGGCTCAAAACCAAGTACAACAGATTAGTGCGAGGAGTTCAAGAGGAGATAAAAGAGCTTCGCGACGCTAGTTGGAATGAAAAACTCAAAAGCTTGTCGGCTCGCGACAATTCCATTTGGAGTATGGTTAGAGCTTTACAGAAGAAGAAGAATGTTATGCTTCCTCCACTCCGTACACCAGAAGGTAACTATGTGCAAACTGATCAGGACAAGGCCCAAGTCATTGCAGATTCACTGGAACTGCAGTTTGTTACTCCTACCAACGATAAGCCCGAGAGCCAAATCATGTCTCGGCGTGTGGAAGAAGGTATTTACAACTTTGATGAAGTCCCGAAGCATTTTACGAAGTACAACATCGAGGCTGGTGAGATCGCCAACATCATAAATAATCTGAAAAAGAAGAAGGCTCCAGGAAAAGACAAGGTGAGTAATAACGCCCTTATGAATCTCCCAAAGAACTTTATTGAATTTCTCACCAATATCATTAGCGACTGCTGGAAATTTTCTTACTTCCCTGTGGCTTGGAAGAAATCTATTGTGTTGAGTATTCCAAAGCAGGGGCAAAATCCTGCAATTCCCGCGTTCTACCGACCTATTAGCTTGCTACCCTCGATGTCCAAGGTGTTGGAGAGAACGATCCTCGTCAGATTCCAAGATCACTGTCTAGCAAATGACCTTTTACGGGAAGAGCAGTTTGGCTTTCGTGCTGTCCACTCTTGTCCGATGCAGATATGGAGGCTCGTTGAAGACCTGAGCACCCCCCTGAACCTATTCAGGTACTGTGGGGTGGTATTTCTCGATGTCAGTAAGGCTTTTGACCAAGTGTGGCATGAGGGCCTTGTCTACAAAATGATCAGAGACGGGTTTTTGATTTCGATGGTGAAATCCTTTCTTGACGGCAGATCCTATCGAGCCAAAGTTGGAGAAAATCTTTCCACACCCCGTGTTGTAAAGGCCAGTGTCCCTTTGGGTTCTGTCCTTGGGCCTATGCTATTTAATTACTTTGTACATGATTTCCCAAAACCCGATAATTGTAATCTATATTTTTATGCGGATGACACTGCCATTATGACATGGGCACACCAGCTGGCTCACGTTATCACTCGGCTCCAGTGTGCCTTGAAGCAGTTCGAAGACTGGTTTAACTGCTGGAAGTTGAACCTTAACGTCGGAAAGTGCAAGTCTTTGTACCTCAATAGGAAGCTCAAGCATCCCCCAGATTCTATTGTTCTGTTCAATAAGAAACTGGACTGGGTGGACAACTACAAGTACCTGGGAGTTATCATTGACTCAAGACTCTCATGGAACCAGCATATGTCCTATGCTCTGAACAAAGCGAAGAGGGCTAAGTACAGTATCATAGCTCTTATGGGTCGCAACAGAAGGACGATTATCCGGACCATACTCCTCTATGGCATGCCTGCGTGGGCGACTATCTGTAAAACCAGATGGAGTGAACTACAGTCATTCCATAATGTTACCCTGAGGACCATTGCCCAGCTGGACAGAAGGACGGTGAAAAACCAATCCATCCACCTCGATTTAAACATGGCCCATATCGGTAAGTTTATACAGGATCTCCTTTTGATTATGATACAGAAGATGAAGACTCACGACAATAAGTTTGTGAAAGGGATACTGGAGAACTCAATGAATATGAACTGGCATACGAAGTATCGTAAACCGAGGCACGTTCTTGACAACAATTTTGATGATATTAGCAACGTCTCTTTCCCAGACTACTGGAAGATGTGATAATCTTATTTTTTTTTGCCTTGTATTTTTTATTTCGTTTGTTTTTTCTTTCAGACAATCGTCAATCTTATTTTCTTTTTTGTATAATATGGAAGACCGCTTGGGTTGGTTAGCCTTCTTGACTACCTCAGTGTATTTCATTTGGTGTTTTTTCTGGTTGGATGACCTTTGTGAAAGCGCTGCTTTCGTCCCATCCTAACAAATGTACACTTCACTGTTCGATTGTCGATTGTCGAAGTGTAGAGAATTCCAGTGGAAAAGATCACCGTTCATAGGGCAGAGCTGAAACAGTCAAAGTTAAATGTGAAGACGAAGAAACGCACAACAGGTTAGTCTCTGGAATTAAGTCTGATAATATTTTAAAAATTCAGCATCATCAACTGAAATCGGAGAAGGTCTTGAAATACGTGATACGTAATGTGGATATTACGTAGGAACTCGATGACTTCCAAGAAGACCTAAAGAGAGACAACTACTTCCCGGAAAAATTAATTCGCTTGAGGAAAGCCAAAGGATCCATTGATATGCCGATGGTTTTGGTTCTGCTCCCCAACTCCGAACACAACCAGCCATTGAAAAACATAACAGGTATTAGGCCGCTTGCAGTAAGAGTGGAGGCTTTTCGAGGGAACAAGAAGCCACTACAGTGCTACAACTGCCTGCGCTTTGGACACGTATCCATGGGCTGCACGGAAGATCCTCGTTGTAATAAATGTGCTGAGGGGCACCAGTCAAGAGATTGCCCCAGGATATAAGGACAAGACCCCCCACCCCAAAGTGCATCAGATGTGGTGGACAGCACACTTCAAGTTATACGAAATGTCCAAAATACCTCCAGATTCAAAGGATGCCTAGTTCTAAAGTGACAGTAGGCAAATCCTATGCTGCTCCTGTGTCTACGCCGGAAGACAAAGGCCTCAACATCAACGACCTACCAGTTATGATAAGCAATTAGGGCGTATCTTTCATTTGTTTTCTAATCTAGGCAAAAGATACCCACAGTTGAGTGGGCACCTTACGTCCAAGTAATTTTAGTATGGCTGCTCAACGTTATACTGTAATCAACAAAGGTGAACTTCGGTGCGTGATATGGAACGCTAGGGGCATTCCCCGAAAGCGTATCGAGTTTCACAATTTTCTGTTAAAGCAAGAAATCGACGTTGCTTTCCTGTGTTAAACTCATCTCAAACCAAGCCAAGATTTTAAGCTACCTGGATATTGTGTGTACCGTAAGAATCAAATGGCTTCAAATGCTGCAAGATGTGCTTCTGGGGGCGCTGCGATCATCATTAAGAAGGGAATTCAACACCAAGAATTAGTATCGAAGTCTTATGCAGGTATGGAATCAGCCTCCATCATTATCAATGACGTCTCCTGTGGTGAAGTGAAGTTCGTGGTGCTCTACAATTCACCTAAACATTATCTTGACATTAGTGAGCTTGATGAACTCTTCAGTGGTGACTCTCCAGTGGTCCTAGCTGGTGACCTAAATGCCTAACACCCAAGCTGGAACTCCAGAACGCAGAATTACAACGGCATGATTCTCTATAGATACATACAAGGTAGAGATGATATCATCGCTGCCGGACCTGTGGAGGACACCTACTACTGTGACCACTCCCCTAGTAGTGACGTTTTGGATATCTCGCTCTTGAAAGGTTTCTTCAAACCGTACAATATCTTCACGATTGATGCCCTTTCTTCTGACCACAAGCCTGTGGCATTGAACGTTGACAATGTCGACATAAATTTCCGAGGGGAACTGATACATCATCAAGACTGGAAGCTCTACAAAGATATTCTTAAGGAATATGGCTGCCATCCCGACGTTGCTTACTGTGCAGAGGACATCAATCAACGTGTTGAAGACATCACCAGATGTATTAACAGTGCCATAGAAGCTAGTAAGTATCCATCAGAGAATAAACCTTCTCATCGAATCCAACTCACTCCTGGAATCCAACGCCTGATTGCTGAAAGAAACAGGACCCGTTGACTATGGCAACGCTATTGTGAACCTTGGCTCAAAACCAAGTACAACAGGCTAGTGAGAAGAGTCCAAGAGGATATAAAAGAGTTTCGCGACGCTAGATGGAATGAAAAACTCAAGAGCTTGTTGTCTCGCGAAAATTCCATTTGGAGTATGGTCAGAGCTTTACAGAAAAAAAAGAATGATACGCTTCCTCCACTCCGTACACCACAAGGTGTCTATGTGCAAAGTGATCAGGACAAGGCCCAAGTCATTGCAGATTCACTGGAAATGCAGTTTGTTACTCATACCAATGATAAGCCCGAGAGCCAAATCATGTCTCAGCGTGTGGAAGAAGGTATTGTCAAGTTTGATGAAGTCCCGCAGCATTTAACGAAAAACAGCATCGAGGCTGGAGAGGTCGCCACCATCATAAGTAAACTGAAAAAAAAGAAGGCTCCAGGAAGAGACAAGGTAAGTAATAACGCCCTTATAAATCTCCCGAAGATCTTTATTGACTATCTCACTAATATCATGAACGTCTGCTGGAAATTTTCTTACTTCCCTGTGGCTTGGAAGCAATCTATTGTGTTGAGTATCCCTAAGCAGGGGCAAAATACTGCGATTCCGGCGAGTTACCGACCTATTAGTCAAAGACCAACTAATTTATACTATGGCTGCACGACGTTATACTATAACCAACAAAGGTAAACTTCGGTGCGTGATTTGGAACGCTAGGAGGATTCCCCGAAAGCGTACCGAGTTTCACAATTATCTGATAAAGCAGGAAATCGTCGTTGCTTTCGTCTGTGAAACGTACCTCAAACCAAGCCAAGACTTTAATCAACTTCGTTGTCGTGTGTACCGTAACGTTAGTATGGCTACAAACTCTGTAAGATGTGCTTTTGGGGGTGCTGTGATCATCATTAAGAAGGGAATTCAACACCAATAATTAGTCTTCAATTCTTATGCAGGTATGGAATCGGCCGCCATCATTATCAATGACGTCTCCCTTGGTGAAGTGAAGTTCGCGGCACTCTACTATTCACCTAAACATTCTCTCGACGTTAGCGAGCTCGACGAACTCTTCAGTGGTGACCTAAATGACAAACACTTAAGCTGGAACTCCAGAACGCAGAACTACAATCGCATGATTCTCTACAGGTATATACATGGTAACATGACATCATTGCTGCTGGACCTGTGGAGGACACCTATTACCGTGACTATTCACCTACTAGTGATGTTGTGGACATATCACTAATAAAGCGTGTTAAAATTGATTTAAATTTTATATGATGTGGGCTATTAAATACAGGGAGATAATATATGTAAAAATCTTTGGTACAATATAAATATGGAAATATTCATTGTATCAGAAATGTAAATTAAATATTTTGATATAATGTTTTAATTTTTTATTTTCTTAGTTTTAAAATGTGGGTTGTTTTTAAAAAATTATTAAAATTTTTAATTGGGAAATTAAATTAAACTGTTAATTATTGTCATCCCCACAAAATATAGTTAAAACTAATAAAGTTTCTTCAAGGCATACAACATCTTTACGACGGATGATTTTTCTTCTGACCACAAGCCTCTGGCGCTAAACTTCGACAATGTCGACATCAATTTCAGAGAAGTCATGCATCAGCAAGACTGGAAGCTCTTCAAAGAAATTTTCATGGACCGTGACTGCCATCTCCATGGAGCAAACAGTATGGATGACACCGATCAACATGTTGTAGACATCACCAGGCTAATAAACAGTGCCAATGAAGCTAGCGCTTATCCATTGATAAACAAACCCGTTCATCGAATTATGCTTACTCCTGGAATCCAACGCTTGATTTCAAAGAGAAAGGAGACCCGTAGGCTTTGGCAGCGCTATCGTTTATCTTGGGTAAAAACCAAATACAGCAGATTATTCCATTTGGAACATAGTTAGACTACTTCAGAAGAAGAAGAATGATACGCTTCCTTAACTTCGCACCCCTCAAGGTAATTACGTCCAAACTAATCAGGATAAAGTTCATATAATTGCCTAGAGATGCAATTTGTTGCCCCAGATAACAATAATCCCGAGATTCAGCTCATGTTCCAGACTGTGGAAAATGGTCTTGCCAACTTTTAAGAAGTCCCGCAGCCTACAACTAAGATCATCATCGATGCTGTTGAGATAGCTACCATCATAAGAAATCTGAAAAAGAGGAAGGCTTCGAGAAGAGATATGGTAAATAATAACACCTTGAAAAATCTCTCAAAGAACATCATTAACGACATCTCGAATATCACAGGCGACTGTTGGAAGTTTTTCTATTTCCCAACTGCTTGAATGCAGTTACGTATCCCCAAGCAGGGACAAAACCCTGCAATTCCTACGACCTACCGAGCTATCAGCCTACTCCCGTCGATGTCTAAAGTCTTGAAGAAAACAATCCTCACCAGGTTCAAAGACTACTGTCTCACCATTGGTTTAGTGTGGAAAGAACAGTTTGACTTTCGAGCCGCCCACTCGTATTGAAGGCTTGTTGAAGGTCTGAGACCCCACTAAACCTTTCCAGGTACTGTGGCGTGGTTTTTCTAGATATCAGTAAAGCTTTCAATCAGGTGCGGCACGAGGGACTAATCTACAAGATGATTAAAGACAGGTTCCCTCTTGATTTGGTTACGATGGTATATCCTTTCTTAGCGACAGGTTCTATTAAACCAAAGTTGGCGAAAACTTCTCCACGCTTCGCAAGGTAAAGGCCAGTGTTCCACAGGGTTCTGTATTCGGGTCCGTTCTCTTTAACTCCCAAAACCCGTGTAGTGTTATTTATATTCCTTTCTTGATGATACTGCCATCATGGCATGGGCGCACCAGCCATAACACGTTATCACTCGGCTGCAGAACGCCTTGAAGAAGTTCGAAGACTGGTTTAATTGCATAAAACTGAATCCTACCGTCAGAAAATGCAAAGCTGTGTACTTCAACAAAAAGCTTATGTGTCTCCGGATTCCCTGGTTCTATTCAATAAGAAACTCAAATGGGTTGACAACTGTAAATACCTTGGCGTTATCATCGACTCAAGACTCTCTTGGAATCGTCACGTAATTTACGCTTTGAACAAACTAAAGAGGGCTAAGTACAGTCTCATAGCTCTCCTGGGTAGAAACAGCGCCCTCAGCATCGACAGTAAATTACTACTGTACAAGACAGTGATTCGGACCATCATCCTTCATGGTGTGTGCGCATGGGCGACTGTAGGTAGAAGCAGATGGAGTAAACTCCAGTCGTTCCAGAATGTTACCCCGGGGACCATTGCCCAGCTTGGAAGAAGGACCGTAAAAAGCCATTACACCCATTCGGATCTGAACATAACTGACAGGCATTGGAAAGTGTATCCAAGATCTGAGGAACTTGGTGCAGACGACGAAGAGCCATGACAATGACCTGGTGGCTGGAATACTGAATAACCTGATGTAAATGAAGTGGTATACAAAGTATAGAAAAGCGAGGCATTTTCTTGATGTCAACTTCGAAGACATGGCAATGTTTCCTTCTCTCCCCGTCTCCCACTCTACTGACAATCTAATTTTTTTTCATAATGTGGAAGACCTTATTAGGCAAAAAATTAGCCCCTCCCCCCCTTGTGAGGATGGGGGGACCTTAAAATCTTAAATAGCAATCCCTATTTATATTGTATATTCATTTTGTACACAATATTCGAGAAATGTTTTACTGTTGGTATTTTTTTATTCGAGAAATGTTTTATTGATCTAACTGTTTAGGAGATAGCGGCCCTGAAAATGTGGAAGTTTTAAAATTTTGAACCCAATTTTATTGATGAAGAGAAGAGATAGAGGGTAGGTTTTGCAGACATTCCTATTCTACTGTTTGATGGTATTTAAGAATCCGAAGTCAGAATCTCAAAAATTTAAAATTTTTTAGTGCTCAAGGAAAGCCTTGCGGGCAGCAGTCCTATGGAGGCAGTGTCTGTGCGTGTGTATTGGAAAGTATTGAAAAAAAATATATGTATGTTTGGAAATGTTGGATATTGTATCATACCGAAGGTCACTTGATGACTGAAATATGCTTTCATATCAGCACAAGGAGAAGAAGTTGATACTGGTATCTGGTCCGAAAATAAAAATTTGCAGGAAATCCCTTTTCGTTTTCTTTATTTTTGAGAGCAATTCAAATTCAACTCATTCTAACGGCAATATCTTGCTGCATTTTCACAATATTTGCTTAGGCTTTTTATAAGGGTAGCTCTAATCATTTGGCTAATAAATTATGCAAAAGACATTTTAAAAACACTTGTGCTTGCGCAGTTAAACATTATTT
This sequence comes from Rhysida immarginata, assembly GCA_023313115.1. Classification (NCBI taxonomy): domain Eukaryota; kingdom Metazoa; phylum Arthropoda; class Chilopoda; order Scolopendromorpha; family Scolopendridae; genus Rhysida; species Rhysida immarginata. Next base: position 925,299 of record JAHWFO010043418.1, read on the forward strand.
AGTAAAAATGCTCATATTTTATCAAATATTTAACATTTTTGTATTCTGATTTCAGGGTGTTGTCTCTACTGTAGTTAGTCAAGTTTCCTGAAAATGTAATTGCATTGAGTTGAAAATCCTATATCTTATAAACAAAAAAATTCGGATAAAATTTTGAATATTTTATAGAAACCTTTATATCTCAATGAATATACGTGCTTTTTTCATATAAATGAACACATCTAACTAAAAGAAGCCTCATAATTATATGCTACACTTACAACGCATTTCAAGCATTATTTTTTACATGATGATCCCAAACATTATTTTTTTGTTCATTTTGTTGCTGGTCTCCTATTTCCCTTCAAGACATAACCTCATTGAAATATAACGGGTGATTCAGTCAATTTCTGACCATTTCACTCGAATGACGTGCATTAGGGATAAACAATTGAAAGAATATGAGCGCCATATCGAATTTTTAAATAGTTGGAGTTTGTATTGTTGCAACGGCACTGCATGAAAATCGTATTGTTGAAAAATAGCGCCCTCTTTATCAACAGAGCAGAAATGCAAGGTTGTCGAATGGTATTTATCAACAGAGCAGAAAAATGAGACAACATCACCTGTAACCATGCAAGGAAAGTTCCGGAAGGAGTGTAAGTGTCGAGACGCACCAGGCAGGCAAGCAATCATGGATTTTGTCAAGCAATTTCGTGCCACTGGATGTGTTAAAGGCAAGAAAAAAGGCGGGAGCGGAGCTCGTGTTCGAACGGCCGAAGTTGTCGAAAATGTTCGCACAAGGTTGGTTGATTCCCCTACCAAAAAGTCTGTTCACCGCCTATCCATTGAAGAAGAGCTGTCGTTTACTACGACGTGGCGAATTTTGAGAAAGGATTTACACCTGTTCCCGTATAAGATCCATGTTTATCAGGAATTAACAGACACTGGAAGACAGAAGCGACAACAATTTGCCATGGAGTTTGGAGCAGAAATGGAAGCCAATCAGGACATTCTGGACAACCTGTGGGTGTCAGATGAGGCCTTCTTCCATCTCTCAGGTGACGTTAATAAACACAACGTTCGATTTTGGGGTTCCCAGCATCCTCATGAGATCCATAAGTCACCTCTTCATCCACGAAAGATTATGGCTTGGTGCGCGATTTCCAAAAGAGGCATCATTGGTCCGTTCTTTTTTGAGAGCACCGTAACGTCACAGGCTTACCTTAACATGTTGGAAACTTTCTTCATCCCCGAGCTGCGAAGGAGGCGTATACCGCTCCGACATAAATGGTTTCAACAGGATGGGGTTTGGCTTCACACCACTAATGAAGTGCTAGACTTTCTCAATCAGAAATTCGGAAATCGTGTCATTTCAAACAGGTTTCCAGATCGATTCGGGGGTGGCTTTCTTTGGCCCCCTACAAGTCCTGACCTAAACCCATGTGATTTTTATCTCTGGGGGTTCCTTAAAGACTGTGTGTTCACTACAGCACCAAGAACCCTGGACCAGCTGTGACAAAGCAACGTCGACTGCTGTACCCTTGTGGATGCAGAAATCCTGCATAGAGTTATGAACAACTTCACCATTCGGCTGCGAGCAGTTCAAAACGTTCGTGGTGGCCACATTGAGCATATCATCAAGACTTTTCCACGGGAATAAAAACTCCGAACTGCCTAAAATATCATACTGAAATGCTAAGTTTGTAAACATTAATGGGTCAATAAATCATAGTACTGAAATGGTCAGAAATTGACTGAACCACCCTGTACGAGGTGTAACATGCTGTTTACATCACTGAAGTTTCATATATTCGTCAGGTATTTTTGTAGATGTTTAACAAAACATTTATACAGGGTGTAACTAAAGGTGTGTTACAAACTTTGGAGAATGATAGAACTGGTCAAAATAAGCATTTTTTGTTCTATGAACATTGGTCCACAACTGCATTGTTTAAGAGTTATAGCAACTGTTCAAAATGACGCCCTTCAGCGTCAATGCTACAAGAGACCCGTTGCAGCATCTGCTGGGAGTCCCTGATGTTGTCTGCTGCTACAGCCAATCGTGCGATGAGTTCCTCACTGAATTAACCATTGTTTCGTACATCAGGGACTTTAGGTGGCCCCACACAAAGAAATCCAATGCTGTTAGGTCTGGTGATCGTGGCGGCCAGGTAATTGGACCACCCCGTCCAATCCAACGATCGCCAAACGTATCAGTGAGGAAGGCCCGGACATGCTGTGAGAAATGTGGAGGTGCACCATCATGTTGGAACCACATTACTTGACGGATGTTAAGAGGTATGTCATCCAACAGTTCAGGCAGCACCTCCTGAAGAAAGACGAGGTAGGTTTGTGCATTCATACGAGCTGGGAGAATGTACGGCCCAATGAGGCGATTGCCAACAATACCAGCCCACACGTTGACAGAAAATCGTTGCTGGAAGCGCCTTGTCGAAATGGCATGTGGGTTGATACGGTCCCAAACATGGTTGAAAATGCCTTCCCTGGTGAAGGTTGCTTCATCAGTGAACAGCACCTGCTGTGGGAATGCTGGTTCCTCTCTACAACGTGCAAGAAACCATCTGCAGAATGCCATACGTGGTGCAAAGTCAGCAGCTCCAAATGCTTGCACTCGTTGCATACGAAACGGATGAAACAGTTGGTCATGCAGAACTCGCCAAACAGACATGTGATCTGTGTTCATGATGTGTGCAAGCGCACGGGTGCTACATGTTGGTCTTTCGTGAACTCTACGAAGCACAGCTTCTTCGAATTCTCCATGCATCACAGCTACACTTCCTGTTGCTCGTAGACGTCGCACAAGCCCTTCCATTACCGTCTGCAGCACCGTACACTAACAACATGTCAGTGCACTCGTTAAAGGTGTAGTCCATATCCGGATGCGATCACACACGTTAGATTTTTTAGTGTGCAGGATCTGCTTGCATGGTAATGTGATGGTGTGGTCATGTTACTTTAAAAATTTACATGACCATACCATAATTCAGAAAGGGGTGTGTCATAAGCCTGAAGACGTCATTTTGAACAGTGGCTATAACTCTTAAACGATGCAGTTGTGGACCAATGTTCATAGAACAAAAAATGCTTATTTTGACCAGTTCTATCATTCCCCAAAGTTTGTAACACATCTTTAGTTACACCCTGTATATTTAACAAAACAAGTATAGGAGTGTCCGGATACTTTCGCCAGGGTAGTTTACATATATGAAAAATAAATGTTTTTTGCAGACAAGTGGACTGACCTCCTCTCTTCTTTTGCGATTTATTCCATTATTTCTTAGCCTGAAGTTTCTATTTGCATGACTTTTTTTCGTTAAAATTTAAATTTTCGTTAAATTATTAGAATTTTTTTAAAAAATTAGAATTATGAGTTTCTTGATACAATAATGGGAAGGGTGATCATTTAGCCATTCCGAGCAATAATATGATCGATTGGTCATGGCAGTCCATGAAAAAGAAAAACACACCAGTCATTTTCAAACTTCCAAAAGCGAGACTAAGGATTTCATGGGGATTAATTTCTAATATGTAATTTGGGTTAGGAATTTAGAAAAACAGTGCACCTCAGAATTCTGGATAATGCCTGTTTATGGTAATTTTTATAATTCAACTTACATCGGTGTTTTTCAAAGTGGGCAATATCGCCCCCTAAAGGGCAGCAGGTTCATTAAAGTAGGCGTTAAGTAGTAAGTCGGCGGTAGGGGGATGTTAAATAAGAAGTGGGCATTGGGGGAGGGGTCGCGAATAATGCAAAAAATGTGTGGCTATGATTCAGTTGTGGGCTTATGCGAGACTGGTTTTTTCCAACCTTGGATAAAGCATAAATTAAAGACAATGTGAACAGCTAAATTACTTTTCGAAATAGTTACTGCAGAGATTGAGATAATTGTCATACTGGTAGATGAATTTTCCAATACTCTTTTTGCAAGAGTTTGCCACCACCATATTGAGATGTGTCTCCACGGCATCTTGGAGCTCTTTGTTGGTGCGAAAGTGCTGGTAAACTTCTATTTTACTAGGGACTTTCCACCATCTGTCATTCCGAAGAGAAGTTTTTTTTATAATTTCCTTCATATTTGCTTTAAGATGCGTGGAGGGGGGGTGGGCTTTACTAAATTTTGTATATGCTGAAGGGGTGTTCATGGAAATACGTTTGAGAAACACGGACTTAAATAATTAAATATAGCCTTACAAAAGTCTGGCCAATGGATTTGGGAATCAAGGCACTCAACGCCAATATAACAAGAAAAATATAATTTACTGGAACATTTAAGTTTGTTAAAGTGGAAAACAAAATAATCTAATACGAAGTATGATCAAAAAGTAAGGTTACAAAGCCTGCAGTAAAACGTGTACATTTTATTTCATACTGTGGTAAATTTTAAATTATCACCTTTTCAGCAGTCCTTCCTAGGATGGGTCTGGACTAAAATTAAGAAAAAGGGGTGGGACATTTGGTATGCGTAAAGAGGATTTATTTACAATATTAACAATACATACAAAGTTCAGGAACAAAATAAACGAGCAAAGAACAATCAATAAGCAGGTAATTGAACGCAAGTTTGCATCATCTAGCAACAACTGTAATAGTGAAAGAAGAATGTCAGGCAAGTTGCTAGCATAAGTTAAACAAAAAGGATTCCCAATTAACTATGCTTAAATTTCACTGTGTCAAACCGTAAATAGGAACTAACTACCACGTGCAAGCTGGTCACAAAACACACACGAACCTCAAGTCGTGTAACACAAGGGGTGGTCACTGCAGTGGGTAAACTTAAGCCAACTTACCGGTTCCAAAACACTACATTCGGCGGGCTATCACTAAAACCCGAATACCAGTCCGAACAAACGGGACTAGCCTCCTATTGCGGGTTAACTCTGCCACTGCTTACAGAACCAAAATCTCCACACAACAACCAGTACCAAATTCGCACCCAACAAACAAACCCAAACCTTTCTCAATAAAAGTAATGTTTAGCTACCCACTTTGCTAGTCTTACCTTCACACTAAATGCCTTTACAAACAAAAGATTGCGATTCAACTAGAATAATACTCTGATCGCCATTAACTTCCAAATAATCTCAAAGGAACAATAATAATCTCACAGATTACATAATCATAATCTCACTAAACATAATACATGTTAATCAGCTTAAATCTCTTAACTGTTACGTCATCACTTCGACTATACAATTAAACTAGACAATAGATTGTCAAATCCTGGAAAGGAATACACTAAAGTAAACCCATTCAATCCAAAGCTAACAGCTCCAATCTTGAATACTAATTACAATCCAAATTTAGTTTTATCCATTCTAAACACTTTAACAAAAGTCACAATCTAATAAACCCCGCTAAAATACTGACAAAACTCCAGTAAAACAAACTTACTATAAGTCTACACTGAATCCAATCCCATTAAAATTAAACTCTACGATCCGAACACAAACAATAATTACAATTCTCGCTTAAGCACTACAATTATTTTCATAACCAATAATCCCATAATCTTAAATATCCAGCAATAATACATTGAAGGTATACCTAAAACTTTAAATTAGAAGGTTAGGCCTAACCACCGTCTAAATTAGCATCGCAACACGAACCCAGTCAGAGTGGAACACGTTTGTTACAGGTCCAAAGGCATCTGCTTCGTCGGCGTCATCTTCTGGAGCTTCCATCTCGTCTCATTCCTTTCAGTCTCAACTCTCAATCTTGAATGCCTTTTTCTTGCTTCCTCCAGCCTCCTTATATATCCCAGGCAGGCGTTGGGCTGGCCCCTGGTGGTGGCGTGGGTGAAACACTCACTCCATTTCCGGGATTCATGCAGGTATAGAGTGACTTCATCGCCAGTACGCACGTTTTGAAGCATGGGTGACGTTCTGACAGTAAAGTTTGTTACAAATTACACAATAAACCTTAGTATCTAGTATCTAGTACTAGATTATTGCCGCAAGCGATAATCTGCGGCACCTACTCCTACGAGGGAGTTTTGCGCCATCCCAGTAAATAACGACTGCTACAACCTACTCCTGCGACAGTAGCAGCCGGGACCGACGGCTTAACGTGCCCTCCGAAGCACGGGGGGTTTCATGATGGAAGAGCTGCTGGGGATAAACGAATCAGAGGCTGTCACCAACTGCTGGAAAACCAGCTATGGTCAATCGGCAAATGGGTCAGACTAAAGTCCCCCAACAGCCGTGCCTTAAATAGTTGTCCCGCCAGCAGTGGCCCTCAAGCCCTGGCCGTCACCCAACCAGCAGCTGGCCGCGCCTGAAGTTGCTGAACTCCATCGATTGGCAAGCCAACCGACGAGACAACCAGGCCACGGCCACCCCCACAATAAACCTTAACTTTTACATAACTTCAAATAGAAAAGTTATCAGTATGTATTACACACATAATCTTCGTCTAAACCATTATAATAATCATTTTACAACAAGAAATCTAGCATAGATTAGGGCTGGGAAAAAGACTGGAATTAACGTCTGATAATGGAACTTCTGTTCAGCTACAAATTGAGTTTTCGTCCGACAACGGAGTTTCTGTTTCAACAAAGACCAGGACGGAAACCCGTGCCTAGATGATTACAAGGCGAACTACTACACCAAATTCAGATTAAATCTAATATAAAATGGACATCAGAAAGTGTCGTGGAGTCCTTTTCTAAGGGAGGACTACTGTAACCCTTTACAAAAACGATAAATAGAACAAAACTAAAAAGTGATGTCACACTATTCAACCCTTAAAAAAAGATAATGGCTTCAAATCGTTAGAGTTAAGCCAATATCTGGCAACTTACAAATGGAAGCTCTAAGCCTAACTGCATTACACTAGCCAAAATTATATCAAAGAAAAACCACAAAACAAGTGACTAGGTCACAATACAACCAATACATTCAACTGATAGTACATACATTAGGTTAATTTTCGACATAGTCTCCATATTGGTTTAGGCACTTGTCAGTTCTTGGGGTGAATTTGAGTGTTACCTCTCAGTAAAAATCCTGTCTTTGCGTGTGCAGCCACATTGTCGCAAAGTGTTTCACCTCGTCTGAAGCGAATCGTCGGTCTCCTAGGTGTTCTTTCAAGTGAGGAAAGAAGTGAGGTCACTTGGAGCGAGGTCTGGGCTGTAGGGACGGTGTTCGGTGATGTTCCAGTGAAAATGCTTCAACGGCATGGTGGTCTTCTGGGCTGTATGAGGTCGTGCATTGTCGTGAAGGAGATTTGATATATAAGTTTCATCACTCACAAATGAAACCAAAAAAAATAACTAACCTTTTATATTTATAAAAGTGATGACGTCACAGTATCACTGTTTATGTATTGTATCTGAGAAATTAAGCTATCAAGAGTTTAATAATTTGTAAAAGGGCTATTAAAAACCACAGAGGCTTTCCTTTAAGAAAGTGTATTCAGTTTACCCAGAAACTAATAATTTAGAATGTCTATCCCAAATTTATTGTGTTAATTAAAATGATCCATTTTCCAATGCAAGATAAAGAAATGAGAAAATAAATATTATGTTTGGGCACTTAAAATGGAAGACTAATTCAGTTGTACCATATTTTCTCTGGGCTATGTGGTGATGCTGGAATTGTCGTCCAGCGTTGGAGGCTCGGCGATTTGTTCCATCTCTCTCTCTCTCTCTCTCTTGGCGAGATGGTGAAAACTCTCGGGGCTGGGCCGCGGATAGGGGAACAGAAAACTGGTAAATTACAGGGATAATAAATTGCTAAAGCAGGTTTAGTGCTGTGGTTCTTCGTAAAAATGCCTCATGCGCGAAAGAAAATAAAGTCTAGGTTTGTATATATGGAAAAAAACTATAACGTTTTAAATAAAATAATGATTTGGATTTTTTCGAGTAATGATCCGAAGATACACCAAATGAAGGCCGAATTTAAGCTAAAAAATCGATAAAGGGTGCCTACACCTAGCTACTATCAAGTCAAACCCACTACTAACTTTTCACTGTCCCAGATCTCTAGCTAAAAGAGTATTGGGCCCAATAGCCAATCAAAAGTCTAAAAAAATGGTCACCCATTCTAAAGAAAGGCGAATCGTTTTTCAGTTAAGGGTTAGAGACAATTGTGGCGATCCTCTACTACGACAGAAGCTGCCACCAGACAGCGCTTCTACTATCTCGCAGCCGCAAGACTACGAGATTTTCCGTGGTATACGACAGAGACAGAACACACTTTGATTCGGGACTCCACGCTACACACATCGAGCTTCCTCTCTCACGTGTCCACGCCAGATCCACACGATGTCTCGTGCCTAATAGACTCTGACATTCACGTATTATTCTTATTGTTGAATTGTAATTATATATCTAGTTTTATTCAGATAAATTAAAATCAATTACCTACATCAAAAAGCCCTTTGATTATCCAAACAACAAAATGCTGTTGGCCACTTGTCTTCCACATGCACCACGATACGGTACCCACATAATGGTGACCCGGATGTGATATACAAACCACAACAGGAGACGCGCCACGAAATAACGACCCAGAGAACAAAGAGCGAACACATGGAGAAAAATGACCGCTTCATCCCGTGCCAACAACCACTGCTCCGGACAGTGCAGCAGCCGCAGCTTCATCCTGTGCCATCGACCACAGCTTCGGACAGCGCTGCATCCACCACTTCATCCCGTGCCAGCAACCGCAGTTCAAGCGACACCAGTGTCCAACGCTTGAGACAGCCAGTAGACATCGTTCCAGCCTGCACCAACAACCATCTGGGAAGTGACACTGCTACTAACCACGCCAAACAAGGAGGAAAGCAACGACCAGCAGGACCATTGCCACGAGTTCAATGCAATGACCCGACTCATGTTAAGGTACCTTTTGACTTGACGTTGTCAAGCATTCCTCACACCATTTGACTTGACGTTGTCAAGAGACACATCAGCCATTGTCTAGTGCTAATTGCCTGTAGTCAACCCTCCTCCTCATTTTCTCCTGGGAAACATGATAAAACAACATGCCTGTCGAGGGAGCAGGTAATCCAGCCCCCCAAATCTCCCACATGGCGATCAAACCGCCTCCATTCTGGCAGGCGAACCCCAACCTGTGATTTGCGCAACTTGAGGCACAGTAATAATTGGCTAATATCAACGCGGATCGCGATCAACGCCCCTCGTACCTTTTGTCCCGCATGAGTGAGCTAGCAAACTGCCACCTTAGCGATGACCTGTTGAAGTCGTTATGGCTGGCAAGGCTGCCTACAAACGTTCCAGCCAACTTGGCTGCTTCCAATGAAAAATTACCCCAGCTGGCCACTATGGCAGACAAAATTAATGAGCTTGTCCCCAATAACGCAGGTGCACTCTGCATCATCTGCCGCGGAACCACCTGAGAACGCTGCAACTCTGCAACAGCAGATACAACAAGTAACGAAACTCGTGCAGAACTTAGACGCACAAGTAGATGAATCCCGCCGTCAGCACGCGCGATCTCCCCGATGCCCTTGTCGACCAGGCCAGTATCGCTCGCAACACCCCCCCCCCCCCCAAACTTCGACAAATCAAAAAAAATGTGCTACTAACATGCACGTTTCAGAGAGGAGGCACGAAAATGCAACCCCCCCCCCCTGTTCTTATCCAAATTCGGGAAACTACAAGGGAAACTATCAGATAGACAGGATTTTTTAACAGAACCTGTGTCTGGACAAAAAATTCCTTATAAACACTGCCGCGAACGTCTTCATACCTAGAGAACGCAAAAATTACCCACGCAGGCAGGCCAACTGACCCTCTACGCTGCCAACGTCTCTGCCATACAGATGTATGGTACTAGGCGCTTTTGCGCCTTTCAATGGGATTTGATCATGCTGACGTAACGCAACTCGTAATAGGAGCAGACTTCCCCACCCACTTCAACCTCCTGGTGGACGTGAGGAACAACTGCCTCGTCGACGCTACGAGATTGAAGTTAGCGGGTTGTACCATGAAACCAACCGCAAATATCGCACGCCTCTCCTCGGATAGGAGACAGCCCCTATCACAAACTTTTAAAAGAATTTCCCTCTCTTTTGAACCCATCCATCCGCAGCGAGCTGACTCAAGACCCAGCCGTTTATCATCACATCCAAACTGTCGGGCTGCTGGTATTCTCAAAACCTCGACGCTCTGGAAGCCGCTCGCAAGGAGTTTGATGCACTCCTTAACCAGAGCATCATACACCCGTCTAAAAGCCCATGGACAAGCTCCCTGCACATAGTATGCAAACCAAACGGTAATTGGTGCCTGTGTGGTGATTACAGTCACCTAAAGATCGTGCCCTTTCCAGACCGCTACTCTGTCCCTCATGTTCAAGACTGCACACAGATGCTTAGCGGATCTCGAATATATTCTACACTGCACCTACAGAGAGCGTACCACCAGATTCCAGAGTCCCCCGACAACATGCCCAAAACAGTGATCACCATGCCGTCGGACTCGACAAGTTTATAACTATTCCTTTCGGTCTCAGAAACGCCGGTCAGACATTTCAGAAGCACATCCTTCGGGTGCTGTCTGGCCTGCATTTCTGTGTACCATACATGGATGATATCTTAATCACCTCTACCTCAGAAGCAGAGGACATACTCCATTTACGATGAGTTTTAGAGTGCCTACAAGCTTATGGCCTAAAACAAAATGCCTCTAAATGCAACCTAGGTAAACAAGCAGTAACCTTCCTGGGATGCCTAATTACACCCGAAGGCGTCCACCCTACTCCTGAGAACGTACAAGTCATACCAAGTTTCCCAAACCTGATACTATACAACAACTCAGATGCTTCCTTGCCATGCTAAATTTTTACACGCGATTCCTGCCCCATGCTGCTGAAGAGCACGCAATATGAAATGATTACTTAATCAAGAATGACAAATGTCCCGTTCCTTGGACAGAAGAAGCAAGCAAAGCCTTCGAAACTTGCAAAGATGATCTAGCGAACGTCACCACTCTAAATTACTTTGCCCCCCTCTCAAAAGCTTTCCCTGATGGTAGACGTGTCAAACTTTGCCATCGGAGCAGAGTTACATGCAGAAGGCAATAAACCTCTTGCAAGTTAAAACCGACAGAGTTGAAGTATTCTACGTAAGATCGTGAGCTATTCGCAATCTACTCCGCCATGAAGCAATTTTAGCCTGAGATTGAAGGACACACTTTCACGATCTACACTGATCACAAACCTCTCACTTATTCATTTCAAAAAAGCCAGAGACTTGTTCCCCCCAGCAGCTCCGCCACTTAGACTACATTTCGCAATTTAGCACTGACATACAGCATGTCTGCGGCTTCAACAACGTGGTCGTAGACACGCTCTCTCGTGTCGCTGAATTGCACCTACCAAACCTGGACTACACTGCCTTAGCACAGGCCCCAACTATCGGCCGCGAGCTTAGGTTGATCCTCACTGACAACAAAACATCCCTAAACTTGCAACGAATGCAGCTCTCACCAGGATAGACCGTTTGTTGTGACGTTAGCAATAACAAAGTGCGACAATTTGTGACCACCACCCTCCGCCGCCAAGCTTTCCTTGCTTTGCACAACACCTTCCACCCCACCGTGCATGCCACGAGACGCCTCGTACGTGAACATTTTGTCTGGCCCAGCATGCTCAAGGATCAGACAGTGGACCTGGGCCTATGACGAATGCCAGCGAAACGAGGTGTACCGACACACCCGTAACCCAATCCAGCAGTTCCCAATTTCAACCAGCTGTTTTCAACACGATCACTCTGGTAGGCACACATCCACTGCCCAAAAGATGCCACTACCTATTGACACCCTGGCAGGAGGCCAACCGATAAATGTTATCAGTGCTGAGGTAGTAGTACGAGCATTCACATCCACGTAGATTGCTCGTTTCGGCATTCCCCACACAATCACCACAGACGGGGACGCCAGTTTCAGAGCCATCTCTTCACAAGTTTCAGAACCATGCTAGGCGTCAACCATATCCGCCACTCCGTGCAACCCAGCATCTAACGGACTCGTCGAATGCTTTCACCGTTCATTGAAGCAGGCACTAAGGTGTCACTGCAACCAGTAGACTGAGGCCCTACTGGGAATCCGATCCTCAATCAAAGAGGATTTGAAAGCCACCTCAGCCGAGATGGTGTATGGGCAAACACTCCGCCTCCTCGGAAAATTTTTTCAACCACCCACCACATCGTCTGCCAGTCCACCTGATTTCCTCCAGGCCCTGCAGTGCACCATGGAAGACTTACACCCGATACCAACCCACACACACTCTCAGCCAAGACTCTTCACTCACCCAGCCCTACACTCCACGTGTTCGTGCGAAATGACAGTAAAACTCTCCCTGACCCCACCATACGATGGCCCCTACTAGGTGTAACAGAGATCCTCCAAGCTCATCACAAAAGACATCAACAGACGTAAGTCAACCGTCAGCGTCGACCGCACCAAGCCTGCCTTCTTCTTAACGGATCCACCTGACAGCATCACCCCAAGCACTACAACACCATCACCGCAAACACCCAACACGACAGCAAGTGCACCAGTGACCACCCGGTCAGGCAGATGGGTCCGGTTCAAGCAGAAATACTTATAACTGTTCGTGCCATCCGCTACTTGGGAGGGGAGTACTGTGGCGATCCTCTACTATGACAGAAGCTACCACCAGATGGCGCTCCCACTATCTCGCAGCTAGAGTGCCTTTGGGGACGTTCAAGAAGCACATCACGCTCTTTTTGGCTTTTTCAGACCCCACAGTCGTCGTCCCCCATGTCACGCTGTGTCACACTTTTCATACCCCCTCCCCTTTAAAGACGTCACAATCTAAGTCAAGCCCCCCTTTCAACAAACAAAAGAAATAAACTTTGGATACACCCTTACTTAATGGTTCCTAGTCGTTTCATCACACGTTCAGCTCGTTGCATTCACTTGGTTCCAGGATCGTTCTGTCACTAAGCTGACTCGACACATTTAGCTCACCATATACAGGGTGTAAATGGACGACGTTTCACAAATTTAAGGATATGTAGAGGATTATGCGGTAAACATTTTTTGATAAACCTATAATCCCAAACGAATAGCGACGGAGCCACAGCATGTTTGATGCTCTGTTTTGCGTGAAGCCGTGGGATGGTTGCCTGAATTACTGTGTTTTCACTGCATTGGAATTTCGAGCGTGAAACCTAACGCGCGAACGTATTTCCAATGGAACCCTTCCATCGACCGTTGTATGATTGGTCAGGTGCAGCACTTTTGCTGACAGGTAGGGTAAAGGCAGGTAAGTCTGCCAGTCATGTAAATTGGCTGCATTACGTATTTTTTTTTTAATTTTAATTTTTAAAGCTTTCGAAAAAGCAATAAAGGAAAAGGAACAATAAATAACAATAAACCACAAAAATTTACAAATTTTGAATACCAATTTTTCTAAAAAGGAAGAGCAAAAAAAATGGTGAGGAAACAGCTCGGTTTCCTCACCGAGGTTATCACAATTAAACAAGGTTATTAAATAGCCTGCAAGCTGACAGTCTGCATAAGGCCTACAAGATGCAATGACAGGGGACATCGAGACGTGCCTAGTTCAATGCTTGACAAACCAGGACATCAAACAAGCTGTGGCTTTGTCACTTTTCGTTTATGGGTTTATTAATAAAAAATGTTCACCACATCATTCTCTACATATCCTTAAATTTGTGAAACGTCTATTTACGCACTGTAGATAGCGGGACTAGTTATATTATTCACTCACTCGCCAAAAGTCATGGCATACCTGCCTAATAACGTGTTGGGCCCCCTCATGCCCGGACAATGGCGGCGACCCGTCGTGGAAGAGAATCTACCAATCCCCGAAACACATCCACAGGTGCTGCAAGCCATTCAGCCTCCAAGCCACTCCATAACGATGCTGCATTTACCAGTTGTGTTGGTGACGACCTGACAGATCGTTCGATGACGTCCCACAAATGTTCAATGGGATTGCAATCTGGGGGACATGGAAAAAAATCATTGTTGTGCAGTCGGTAGAATATTCCTCCAGCCACTGCCGTGTCACAAGGGCGTGTGGAGGCGGATTATCTTGTTGGAAGATGCCGTCGCCTGCGGGTTAAAAACAGTTAATGAAGAGGTACAGGTGGTCCCCAAGCAGATCGTCCTTCGATCACCAGTTGCAAGCCTGGTGACTCAACGCTGTCCGACACGGGTTGTAACCCCTCGTTGAGTGTACTCTCGATAGACTCTTGCATTGATTGTGCGGGAAAATTGCAGGGCGTTGGCTACATCCAGTATCGAGGCACCCATCCGTCTGGCACCAACAATTCCCCCGTTCAAATGCGGATACTTCTCGGCATGCTCCCATTTCTGCAGCTAGTTCTGCTTACAATGATTGTATGATATCAAGGAGTCCTGTGCACCTGCATTCAGAGAACGGAAGCAGCGGGATCGGTCTCATTACGGACATAGAACCTGATTGGAGGGGTGTACCATGACTTTTGGTGATTGAGTGTATATGGATAATCGTTGCACTTATAGAACATACATTATACTATTTCATTTGCTCCTTTGACCTATCACCTCTTTCAATAGCATCCTATATACTGTTCCTTTGAATCACAGCATCCTAAGTGGCAAGATGGCTCTTGGACGAGTTCAATATGTCAAGTTGACTGTGTGACAAAATAATCTTCGAATGAAATGAATGTGGCGATTTTAATGAGACGACATGATTATGACCAAAAATTACAGTACGTATGGTATAACCTGCTGTAAATGGGAATTTCTGATGGTATTGTAGTTTATCATATTTCATTAAGAATTCCAACTCTCCCATTTTAATTTCCCTTAACTCGATTTTTCTCTTTTTTTCTCCCATCTTTAGTACCCTTATTTTGGTTATGTACTCATTTTTTTTTCCAAATGCTTTTCCACTCTGCCTATTTTTTTATTTTTACTTCGATAAAAATAAACGAGAAAATTGCCTCTTACCTTTCTAATTTATAGGTTTGCCTCTTTTTTCTAAATTATTTGTAATGGAATCTAATAACTTAAAAAAACAAAAAAAAACATGTGTCTTTGTAGTTTTATCTGGGTGAATGAAGAGTTAACAGAAATAAAGATGACAAAGCTTGAAGAAAATTTATCAATGGGGCAGAATTTACTAAATTGGCCAATGAAGTGTCAAGGTGCAAACATATGATGTAGAACCTTCCAGCATAAAAATAGAACACATTGACGATTTCTATTTCTTTCTATTTTTATGTTCGAAGTGTAGAACACGTTGGCAATTTTTGTCGCAGCGATTTCTTAACAATAGGAGGGTTATAAGAGTGGAATACAATGGCTAATGAATAGCAAATTAACCCCTTCTGTGCCTAGGGCTAAACATTTCCAGTAATGCTTTCCATTATATTCAACAATTCTTTTGTTAAACCATTCTTTTGTTAATCAGGTCCCCTCTTTTATTACAGAGCCGCTGTGACAAAAATGGCAGACCCAAATGAAATAACAAAAAAAAGTAACATGAAAAAATTGAATTGGAAATTTCAGAATTTGAAAGGGTTTGCTGTGACGTCACACATAGGAAACACCCCCTCCCCCCATGTCACGCTGTGTCACACTTTTCATACCCCCTCCCCCCCCCCCTAAGAGCGTGACATATTTCTTGAACGTCCCCATAGACAGATTGGACACAACATGGCTGCCAGGCCTCCATGGCCACACTCTGGTTATAAAGGCACTCTACTGGCAGCCACAAGACTATAACGAGATTTTTCGTGGAATACGACAGAGACTTGGAGGCAGAACACACTACAATTCGGGACTCCACACTACACACATCGCGTCTCCATACTGGATCCACACGATGCCACGTGCCTAATAGACTCTCTGACATTCACATATTATTCTTATTGTTAAATTGTAATTATATATATAGTTTTATTCAGTTAAAATCAGTTACTTACAGGGTGGTTATAATTAAAGTGACACCATTTAGACCCTTCTAGCAGCCATTCTGGTAATCGGATTTTGAAGACACTTGAGATATGTTATACAGATCATGGGGAAGAGAATTTTGCAATAAAAAAATTAGTTCACATTTTGACCGCTACGTCAAAATATGGCCTTGATCATGTAAGAAACTATCTGAGAATTTTTACTCAATCAGAGACGTTATGCAAATGAGATGTAAAATTAGAAAAGTTTTAAAATGGCAGTGAAATTACATGTAAGGTCTTTCTTGACGATGGCTTTAGCTAAGAAGGGTCGAGCCTTATTGGTAAAGTTGTTTGACCAGAGCTGCAATAATGCTATCTGCTGCACTAAGAGAATACCAACGTTTGAAAAACTTGCGAAATGAGCCTATGTCTATTAATGGTTTAAAAAAGATGATTAACAAAATTGAAGAAACTGGTGAGTTGGGTGTGTTGCCAGGGAGAGGACGGAAACTAATTGCAAATGAGACTTTGGAAGACATTGATGCTGCTGTAGTGGAGAGTGCTTCAAGTTCCCAATATTCTTCAGCAAGTGCTCGAGCCATATCACGTGATTTGTCCATTGTGTGGTTACGGTACAAAGAGCTTTGCATTCCATTTTAAAGTGGTATCCATACAAGATCCAGGTGGTTCAAATGTTGCTTCATGAAGATCCGGAAAAACGCACTGTTTTTGCTTGCCACTTTCTGGCTAGAATAGCCGTCGATAATGCATGGCCATGGAACATTTTATGGTCAGATGAAGCGCATTTCACACTAGACGGAGCAGTGTATGCTCAAAACTGTCGCGTCTGGGGTACGGAAAAGCCGATGGTTGTGCATGAAACGCTTTTGCACTCTGATTACTGGACTGTATGGTGCGGATTCACTTTACATTTCATTCTTGGCCCCTTTTTCTTTGAAGAGAACACTCCTTAAGGCACTAAAAGATGTTCCATCACTGGTGCTCGTTACTACGAACTTCTGCAGCAGAAAGTCATTCTTGCTTTACAAGAAAGACAATGTTTAGACACTACTGTCTTTATGCAAGATGGTGCAACACCCCACATTGCACGACAATTGAAGGAACTGCTTCATGCTCATTTTGGAGATGAACGGGTGATCTCAAGAACTTTTCCAACTGCATGGCCTCCTCGTTCACCGGACTTAAACCCTTGTGACTTCTGGTTGTGGGGATAATTGAAAGATAACGTCTATGCAGGAAGAATACGGACTGTCTCTGAATTGAAAGCAAGCATAACACGCCATATCACTGCGATTCCTCAGGAAACCCTTTGCTCTACTGTGGAACATGCAATAATGCGCTTTGAACATGTCATTGATACAAATGGAATGCACATTGAACAAATGCTCAGATTTTATAAATTTCTGTGCTTCTAAACTGTTTTTGTTATTATTTATGCGCCATATTTTGACCTCTACGTAGAGGTCGAAATGTGAACTAATTTTATTTATTGCAAAATTCTCTTCCCCATGGTTTGTATAACATATGTCTCAAGTTTCGTCAAAATCTGATTACCGGAACGGCCGCTAGAAGGGTCGCTTTAATTATAGACACCCTGTACATCAAGCATGATTATTCAAACAAAATGTTTTTGGCCACGTCTTGTGTTCCACACGCAGCACGATGTGTCGTGTCCCACACACCCACTCCGGTTTTCCATTCTGTCCAGATTTCATCACCCACATGATAATTATTCAACATCTGGTTAACTTCAGATTCCAAAGTTCAGCTCTTTGTTTGTGTCCCTTGTCCTACTCTAGCATACATCCTGTTCCAGAATCCAATCTTTTCAACTTCTCTAACTTTGCCAGTGTTCCTGGGTCCTTGCTAATCTCTCCAATGTCCTGAACAGAAGGCAATGGCTAACACAGAGAGTAATTATGTCTTTTATCTCCCCTTGCTGACAAACACGAAGTTGGCACTCTACAAGCGATTCCTAACACATGCAGAAAAAAGGATAATTTAAATAAGATACCTTATACAGGGTGTAAATTTTAAGTTGACAAAGCAGAATAACTCGAAA
>JAHWFO010043418.1:976636-997148 GCA_023313115.1 Rhysida immarginata
ACTCCTGATGTCCCTCTGTTATACTGTAAGGCCACCACCTGTTTAATCAATAAGAACAGTATTATGATCCACCCTTCTACCGATATCCTTCTTTCAAGCTGGGCAATGGTCCTCAAGGTAACATTCTGGAATAACTGTAACGCTCCATCTGCTACAGATCGTCGCCCACGCAGGCATGCCATAGAGGAGTATGGTCTGAATAATCGACTTGTACAGAAGTAACTTATTGTCGATGCTGAGGGTCCTTTTGCGGCCCAGGAGAGCTATGAGACTGTACTTAGCCCTCTTCAATTTGTTCGAGTGTAGGACACGTGACGATTCCAAGAGTCTTGAGTCGATGATAACGCCAAGATATTTGTATTGTCTACACAGTCAAGTTTCTTATTGAATTGCACAAGAGAATCTGGGGGACGCTTGAACTTTCTGTTGAAGTACATACTTGCAGTTTCCGACATTAAGGTTCAGCTTCCAGCAGTTAAACCAGTCTTCGAACATCTTCAAGGCGTGCTATAGACGAGTGACAATGTGAGCTGGCTTGTGTGCCCATGTCATAATGGCAGTATCGTCAGCATAGAAATATAGATTACAATTTTTGAGATTCGGGAAATCATGCACAAAATAATTAAATAGGTTCTGTCCTCGGGCCCGTGCTATTTAATTATTTTCTGCATGATTTCTCGAAGACAGAACCTATTTAATTATTTTGTGCATGATTTCCCGAACCCCAAAAATTGTAATCTATTTTTTCTATGCTGATGATGCTGCTATTATGACATGGACAAACAAGCCGGCTCACAACCAAGTCGACAATCGACAATCGAACAGTGCAGGGAAAACGAGACGAGTGGTCCGAAAGCAACGCTTTCACTGCCATACTCATCCAGGAGGTAACCAGGGGAAGTACACTGAATTAGGCAAGAAGCCAAATGAAACCTAGTTAAGTCATCCAGAGGATAAGATGGGGTCCTTTGCTATAAGGACGATAGAGTTGATTGTTGATTGACGAGGGGCACGAGGAGCTATGAGATCCAGAAGTCGGGAAAGATGGCCGTTTGGATGTCGTCGAAATTGATGTCCAGAACGTGTCGAGGCCTGCGATGCCTGAGGAAACTTCTAAACGTGAGTGGGTGTTCCAGAATATCTGCAACCAGAGGATTTGGATGGTCCTTGATCTTCGGAAGCAACTTCTTCAGCGACTCCTGTACATAGCTACCAATTGGAGATATATGGAAATCTTCAGCAATAGAAATATTTGTTGCGACTCTCCTGTCAAGTTGGGCGATAGTCCTCAGAGTAACGTTTTGAAAGGTTTGGAGATCCTTCCATCTGGATTTGCATATTGTAGCCCAGGCAGGCATACCATAAAGAAGAATGACTCGTATAACCATCTTGTAAAGCAAAAGTTTGGTATCCACTCCAAGGGCGCTGTTTCGTCCCAGAAGGGCAACAAGACTGAACTTCTCCTTCTTGGCTCTATTTATCGCATAGGAGAGGTGGTCTCCCCAATTTAGCCTGGCATCTACAACCACACCGAGGTATTTATAATTTTTACCCACTCGAGCTCTTTACCAGAAAGGAAGAGGGAACTCGGGGGTTTTCGAAGTTTCTTCGTAATGAACATCGCCTTGCACTTGTCAACGTTTAAGTCGAGTCTCCACTTTGCAAACCATTTCTCGCACAGATGTAAGGCCTTTTGTAACCGTGATATGACGTGAGCGGGATTTCGGTCAGTAGCCGTGATGGCCGCGTCGTCCGCGAACAGATATAGCTTGCACTTAGTAAAAGTTGGGAAGTTATGGATGAAAAAGTTGAACAGTGCAGGGCCCAGGACAGAATCCTGCGGAACACCAGCATTGACGTCACAAGGATTAGACATGGAGCAGCCAACCTTGACACGAAATGTCCTGTTTGCCAGAAAGGAACTAATCAAGGTAATGAGTTCGTCCGAAAAACCGCAAGTAATCATCTTGTATATGAGGCCGCAAGTAATCATCTTGTCACTCCTGCCAAACCTGATCAAAAGCTTTACGGACATCCAAAAAGACAAAACCACCATACTTGGCACAGTTAAGAGGAGTGTTTAGATCTGCAACAAGACGCCAGATCTGAAGTTGGCAGGAGTGACCTGGGCGAAAGCCAAATTGCTCATCACGAACGAGATTGTTTACTACACAGAATTCGCCAAACCTCTTCAGAATGATGCGTTCGAAAACTTTTGACAGCACAGGTAGCAAGCTTATGGGTCTGTAGCTGACAGCAAGAGCAGGGTTTAGACCAGGCTTTTGTATGGTAACTATGACGGACTCTTTCCATTGGTCGGGGAAGTAACCATGTCTCCAGCAGTCATTCATGGCTTTGGTAATGAACGAGACAATATTAGAAGGCAAGTTCTTGAGCGCACTGTTAGTAATGGAATCAATACCTGCTGCTTTCTTTGTTTTAAGTCGCTTGATGACGTCGGAGATTTCTTGGGCACTAATGACTTCCTCAGAGGTGGGAACACGATGAATGTACTGGTAAGCGATACACCCATCGTTAACTAACCAAGTTTGTCTCACCAGGCGTGGTAAATTGACTTTTCAGGGAATCAGCGATCAATTGTGCCTTATCCCCGTCGCTGGTGACAACGTTGCCATTGCCTGCAAGCAGTGGCGGCAATTGAATTGGTCTGTTACCCTTTAAGGCTCTCACAGTTCCCCAGAGCGAGTTGTCCTGGACAGTCAAGGATTTCAGTTTATCGTTCTACCTTTGATTTCGTAGTGCTTTAACCTCCTCCTGCACCTTGCGAGAAAGCCGGTTGTACTTAGTCTTGAAGAAGGGAAGTCGCTTACGCTACCATAATCTTCTGTAAGAGTTCCTTTCGAGAATAAGGCGCCTGATATAAGGAGGTAGGTCGAGGTGTTCAGGACGCTTACGATCGATAGTACAGGTACTGGAAGTAGTGGCATCGTTGACAATACAGGTGATTGCATTAATATTACTATTGATATCCTCCTTATCAATAACCTCCTTGTAAGGAGTGCTGTTTTCTCTGAGAATATCCCTAAAGAGCTTCCAGTCATGTTTAGAGCGGAGAACAATCTTCTTATCGATGTTTAAACCCTCAAAAATAAGCATCACTGTCGTCAACTGTGAACATATTATAGGGCTTGAGGAAACCTTTAAAAAATGCAATATCCAGCACGTCGCTAACAGGAGAGTGGTCGCAGTAGTATGTGTCATCAAGGGGACCAGCAACGAAGGTGTCAATCTCGTTTAACGTGTATCCATATAATATATTGCCGTTTTGATTGGGGCATTTGGAGTTACACGCATGGTGCTTGGCATTCAAGTCGTCCCCAATAACAACCGGAATGGACCGAGACAGCAGCTCGTCAAGTTCGCAAGGATCAAGCTTGTGCTTAGGTGGGTTATATAAACAGATAAACTTGATTTCACCTGCGTCCACATCGTTTATAATCACGGAGACTGCTTCCATTCCCACAAAGTCTAGAGTGACAGACTCACGATGATCAATGCCGTCCTTTACAATTATCGCTGCTCCGCCAAAAGCTTGGCTGGAATTATTACCCAGTGGCCGATCCTTGCGATAAACACTATATCCAGGTAAGGTGAAGACTTGAGTAGATTTCAGTTGCGTCTCGCACACGAAGGCGACATCGACATTCCAATTTGTAAGGAAATTGTAAAACTCGATGCGCTTGCGAGCGATTCCCCTCGCATTCCAAATATTGCAACGAAGTTTCCCTTGATTAACGATCTTGTATGGGTGTCTGTCCATGGTCATTTGCTAGATTCGTGAGAGGCAGTCTGTGGCACTGTTTTTCCACTTTCTTGTAGTGATTTAGCAAATTTCCTAGAAACCTGTAGATATCACGCAGTTGATTGTGGTCGACCGTACGTGTATCACTAGTATCAGCAGAATTGGATGCGACTGAAGCATAGGACTTTCCCTCTACCACTTTTGTACTTTTGATCCTCTTGACTTGTGGATATTTGGGACACTTGGTGTAGCTAGAGGTGTGCTGACCAGAACAGTGTATACATTTTGGGGGGGTCTTTGCCTTTTATGTTAGTACAATCCCTCGACTGATGGTCGCCAGCGCACTTATTACATCGAGGCGACTCGGTACAACCTTGGGACACGTGGCCAAATCGTAAACAGTTATAGCACTGTAAGGGCCTTTTGTTGCCTCTAAATAACTCAACAAAAACAGCTAGAGGACCGACACGCTTCAAACTCAAAAAGACCTATTGTGTTCATTATTTTCTAGTAAGACCAAAACCATTGGCATCTCTATTGCACCATTTGCTTTTTTCATCCTGATTGCTTTTTCTGGAAAATAGTTTGCTTTCCTGAGGTCTTCGCAAAAATCTTCCAGCTTGTATCAACATTTCGGACAACGTATTTGAGCGTTTTTTCTGATTTAAGCTGATGATGCTGGATCTTCAGCACATCGTTGCTTCTCACTCCGGACACAAGAATTTTATGACTTTCCTGGTCGTGACACTTGATCTTTATGGTGTCCTTTCGACCTGTGTGGGCGGTAATTTTGTCAAGAGGTACATGGTTTTTGATCTCCTCCAAAATTTCCTTTATTGACTTCCCATGGTGACGAACGATGATTGGTGGGATGTATACTGCTCCCTTTTCACGGGTGACATTAATATGAGAAGAACTGTGCTTGGCTTTGTTAGCACGAAGGGCTACAGAGGCACTAGCGCTGACATCAAAAGTGGACTTAATATTGTCGATTCTGACACCTCCTTTGTTCCTCTTATTCTGTGCAGTCCGCCAGTCATCTCCATCAATGTCAGCAGAGTCATTATCAAGCCTCCTCTTTGTGTTTGTTCTTGATGAGGAGCTACTGTCGCTGACCGCGCCCAGACCTGCAGGACCTTCTTTACACTCGTATGAAGGAATAGCATTATCCACTAACATGGGTGGAACGGACGTAATGGGAGAGCCCATAAATTCCTTGATAGCATTGGTAAGGTTGGTAATGCCGTTGGTAGTTTCCAAATTTGCACGCTTTACATCCTCTCTAAAACTAACAATGTTTGTATTTATACTGCTAATATCTTTAGACAGCGCTTCCACCCTTGATTCTAAATCTAGGTATTTACTGTTCAGCTCAGTACGTAATGCCTCAAGTTGTCCGTTAATGATAATGTCAAATGCCAGAAATCTCGGATCCTTACACGCATCTTTGTAGGCCAGTTCACAAGGTAACACTTTACCATCAGCATACTTAACAGTACATGAAGGAGATTTTGACGCGGCGCCTGATGTCATCATGAAGCAGGTGTGGTGCTGGGTTTTGCCCAACCAAGTCGATCCTCACCACCGAATATATGGTATTTCCCTACCAATTAGAAGATATTATTGATAATTGGTGGGTTAACAAAGAATATGCCTGATTCGTCAAGGTAATTACTGAAAATTTACAATCAACTGTTGATTGTAGAAACTCCACGTTTTATGGCATTGCTACGAAGACTGCTCAGGTTATCAACGAGTTTTCTCCACAGCGCAACCAATATGTGGTGAATAACAGCAAGCAGGTCGCGTAACTCCTGAGCTCACTTCAAATAGAGGATCATTACAAGATGGTATGTTTAGATATAGTCGATCTTTATACAATTTTACCGTTCCGTGAGAAAATGACCTCATCAAAGACCGACTTACGTAGAAGAGGAGGTACGTGAAGATGTGGTCAGGGCACTCAAGGTTTTACACAAGCAGAATTACTTCCTTTTTGGAGACTGTTTTTACTCCATGGATAGTGGTGTCTTAATGCGCTCCCGTATCAGCGCCACCATGGCAGACGAGTTTTTACAAGCGCTGGAAGCCACACACGTCACTCCCTTACTGCAAACAAATCGTTATGTGTTCTATGCCCATTACGTAGATGACACCTTGATTGTTCTAGACGAATCCAAAACAGACGCAGATTAACTCCTGAAATTGTTCAATGGTTTCCACCAAAGCATGGCCTACACCATCGAAGAAGAAACTCAAGGCACAATCAACTTTCTAGATATGACGACTAGGAGAAACGGACTCAACAAACAACTAGAATTGTTTTCCGTAAGCCAATTACAACCGACAATATTATTAACTTTGACTCTGATCATCTTCCACAACAAAAGGCACCTTAAATACCACTTCAATCGGGCAATTACGTACCCTATAACCGCCAAAAACAGGAGAGAAGAAATTCACCTTACATATGATATGGCCAGCAGAAACCCCTTTCCAAATGAGGTAATCAAGTCAATACTTAACCAGACTAAATGCAAACGTACCCACTAGCCCGATCCATTCCATAACCAACAATACATAGCATTCACTTGCACAGGCCCAGAAATCTCCAGGATTAGCAATATTATCCGAATCAGAGGCCTTAGAATACCGTTTAAAACCATGAACAAATGTAAATATGCTCTTAGCCCGATTAAGAAAACTAATAACATGGCAGATGTCTTTTCTTCGTGTGGGGTATATAAACTCAAATGCCCTACGTGCCAATCCTTTTATATGGGGTCTACGAAAAGATCGTTCATAGAAAGATTTGCGGAACATCGCAGGGCTTGGATAAATAGAGATGGAAGTTCTTCTTTTGAGGAACACCTCGTTAAGAACAAACACTCCTTTGGGTCCATTAACGATATAATGACAATAATAAAGACTGAACGTGACCACAGAAGAATCTTGACTTTGAAGCTTTAGAGATTAGGAAATACATGAAGTCTGGAGATGGAAAAATCCTCAGTAATCAAACCAACTTTGTAAGAAATCCTATTCTAGAAACAGCGAACAGGATCATCAACAAAATAAGTACTAATGGCGACTACTAACAAGGTCCGCTTCTTAGAGCAAGAGCAAGCCACTTACTAGAGCAAGAGCAAGCCACTTACTAGAGCAAGAGCAAGCCACTTACTAGAGCAATAGCAAGCCACTTACTAGAGCAAGAGTAGTCCGCTTATAGGGCAGTCCGATTGTAATAGCATTCCAAAAAATTGGAACATTGCGTATTGTTTTGTGAGATATTGTAAATTTTCAGTAATTACCTTGACGAATCAGGCATATTCTTTGTAACCCACCAGTTAGCAGTAATATCTTCTAATTGGTGGGGAAATACCATATATTTGATGGTGACTATCGAATTGGTTGGTTCATGAAGTTCGTGAACCTTGGCTCAAAACCAAGTACAACAGGCTAGTGCGAAGAGTCCAAGAGGAGATAAAAAAGCTTCGCGACGCTAGATGGAATTACAAACTCAAAAGCTTGTTGGCTCGCGAAATTCCATTGAGAGTATAATCAGAGCTTTACAGAAGAAGTAGAATGATACGCTTCCTCCAATCCGTACACCACAAGGTGACTATGTGCAAACTCATCAGGACAAGGCCCAAGTCATTGCAGATTCACTAGAAATGCAATTTGTTACTCCTATCAACAACAATCCCTAGAGCCAAATCATGTCTCAGCGTGTGGAAGATGGTCTTGTCAACTTTGATGAAGTCCCGCAGCATTTAACGAAGAACAACATCGAGGCCGGAGAGATCGCCACCATCATAAGTAAACTGAAATAGAAGGCTCCAGGAAGAGACAAGGTGAGCTATAACGCCCTTATGAATCTCCCAAAGAACTTTATTGACTATCTCACCAATATCATTAGCGACTGCTGGAAATTTACTTACTTCCCTGTATATTGGAAACAATCTATAGTTTTGAGTATCCCCTAGCAGGGACAAAACACAGCAATTCCGTCGAGCTACCGACCTATTAGTCTGCTCCCCTCAATGTCTAAAGTTTTAGAGAAAGCGATCCTCGTCAGATTCCAAGAACACTGTCTCGCCAATGATCTACTTCGGAAAGATCAGTTTGGCTTTCGTGCCGCCCACTCTTGTCAGATGCAGATATGGAGGCTCGTAGAAGATCTAAGCACCCCCTTGAACCTTTCCAGGTACTGCGGAGTGGTGTTCCTCGATGTCAGTAAAGCTTTTGACCAATTATGGCATGGGGGCCTTGTCTACAAGATGATTAGAGACTGGTTTCCTCCCGATTTGATTTTGATGGTAAAATCCTTTCTTACCGACAGGTCCTACCAAGCTAAAGTTGGCGAGAATCTATCCACGCCTCGTGGTTTTTAATTATTTTGCAAAGTTTTTACACTGTGCTTTTCGAGTAGAGAAGTACTTATAGTCACCCTTGGATCCTGTTACCTCATAATTATTTTGGGCAGATCTCTTCCGACATACAAGCAATTTTTATTCTGGGCGAAAACACTTAGGATATCGGTTAATTCTAATTTTATTTCTGGGAACAAAATGCTCGATAATTTCATAAATAAGCTCATGAAAGTAATTAATAGCAGTGTTCAGATGCATATTTTCCGGTGCCCTGTACAGTTGATTCATAATATTGTCATAATCAGCATTAACAATGTCATGGGAAAGTAAATTATATTTCATTTTGTTACTAGTGTCTTCCACATACAAAAAACAGCGTAGAGGATGGTGATGTGGATCAGGATGAATAAGAGGGTAGGCATCTGCAACACCTAATTTAGTTGATGACAGAACGAAATCGATGGACAATTGACTATAAGCATTAAACAATATTAAGATTTATTATTCCTTTCTTCTGCCAGTAGCACCTGGCATTATCTTAAAGACATTTGTTGCTTTCAGATATTAAGTTCTGATTTTTTCACAAGATGAAAAATTAAAAATTTAGACTTACACATTGCATGTTTTTCATAGATGACTGGGTACCCATTTTCCATTGAGTGTCATAATTTTCTTCGTATACCCTGATCAAAACGCTTTTGTATTTAGAAAGGGGAAAAACAAAAATCTATTGCGACACAAAACTTCTAGAAAAATTTTCTTGTTGCTAAGTATATTTGGTGTAATCATATTTAAATATACGCTGTGGCTACGTAAACGGTGACCGGGTCCCGATTCTTGTACACGGCTATGCCGTTACCGGAAGTGGCTCAAAGCGCGATGTAAGTTGTTTGCTTTTTTTGGGAGGGGGAGCATAGTACGTGGGGACGAGCGTTAAATATACAGGGTGTCTCATAAATAGAGGTACAAACTTTAAGGGCAGATAGAGAACATCAAAAGGATTGAGAATTGTATAGGAACCCATACGCTGTGCATGAGAGCGCTGAAGGGAAAACATCTGATTTTTCCTCATTCGACTGCATTAGTTGCCGTAGAAAGAGCATGCAACGAACAGTGAAGAGGCAGAAATGCACATCTTGTATGGATTGGCTGATGATAATGCACGAGCAGCTGAACGACTGTATCAAGAACGGTCCCACCGAGACATGCATCGAGCCACCGTTTGTTTTCTCATGTGCATCACAATTTGTACAAATATGGGTCTTAAGAGGTCACACGCATAGTGAGGGCACCCCTGGAGTGACTCATACGCTCGCCAGGGCCCAAAATGTGATGGATGTGATAGAGAGGAATCCCAGTACCAGCACAGGAGGGTATCGAACATCTCCTGTAATGTTCTAAAATGAAATCATCTACTACGCCATTTGTAATATTTATGTGCAATAAATTTTCCGGTAATTTCTGACTTGTGTCCGTTCATTTTCTTGTACGTCTGCAGCCACTTTCCCATGACGTTTGGATCACTTTCTGACTAGTGATGGATCTCAATCCTTTTCATGTTCTCTACTTCACCTTAAAGTTTGTACCTCTATTTATGATGGTTTGGTTTGTTTGGTATTAACGTCCTTTTCAACTGCCATGGTCATCCTCTATTTATGAGACACCCTGTAGAGCTGTGACTGACCAGATGCGTGTTTTTCACGCTTACCGATATGTTTAGATGATAAATTATGTTTTCTTTTAAAGTTAAAAAAAAAACTATTAAAAATGCTGCTTATTATGCTATTCATTTTATTGGCATTTTAATTTTATTGGCATAGCAGAAAAACATTTCTACTTTTTGGAGAAATAAATACTTTTAAGTAATTTTATCAGGTACAACAATATAAACTCTTGAAATCGTCTTTTCTCGACTATTTTTTTTTTTTTTTGAAATCACTTCTTAAAAAATCGCAAGAGATTTTTTTTTGTTAGGAACGCCCTCCGACATGTCGTCATCTCCGGCAACTTCACAGCCGTGTTCAAAAATCGGGACCTTGTCACTGTTTACGTAGCCACAGCGTTAAATATAAGTATTTTTGGTATATGTATATTTTAGTATACCAAGGCTCACACTAATTCAGAATTCGTTAATACCTATGGAAAATAAAGATAAAACTTAACGAAATGTTAACGCACTAGTAGCATATACTTCAGTATAATTTCTTATGCTAATTTGGAGTTATCCGTCGCTAAAATGTTGGTTATCCGGACCGCTACACAATAAGCTGACATCTTAAACCCAAATTCTATGGAGTAGCGGGCTTAAGATATCAGATTTCCATGTAGCGGTTCGGATAACAAACATTTTAGCGACGGTTAACTCGGAATTTGCATAAGAAAATATACTGAAAATATATGCTGCTAGTGCGTTAACACTTCGTTAAGTTTTATCTTTATTTTCCTCAAGTATTAAGGAATCCTGAATTAGTATGAGCCTTGGTATACTAAAATACATACATATATCGTAGTGAATCTTGCAAGAATGAAATATAGTAATTTATCTTTTTGGTTAAATTTAGGGAGATGATTTACAAGTACAAGCCATCATTTCATGTCTTGGAATCAGACCAACTCCTGAATGATTTTCTGGTTGACATAGGAGTCAAAGATGTAGATAAAAAGAAGATCGAGTGTATTCAAGTAATGGCTTATGTAATTTATTTTGTTCTGAAAAATTCAAAAAGGAGAATAGCATCCGCAGGCTTCTTTTTTGGTTGATTTAAAAATAGGAATGCACTAATTATTATAGAGAATTGTAATTATATAACATGTCTTTTCAAGCATATATTACCAAAACCAGGGTCTGTAAAACTAAGTTCTATAACTCTGCAAAATAATTGTTTATAGAAAACTTTTCTCACTAGGGGCACTTTAGTTCTGATATACGTCAATTACAAGAACTTGTAACTGTTTGTTCTGAGATATATCTGCTTTGTTCCGTGTAAATCTACGTCCAAATTACACTAATTTATACAAGGTTTGTCCATCATGCACTCAGTAATTCAATAAAGCCCATGTTGAGCAGGACAAATCATTCAAGAAAAGCAAGACTGCTTATATTAACTAATTCTGATCATACACTCTTCTCTTTTGATTGTGTTGCAATAATAATAATAAATCCCTCACCTAAACAGCATAGGTATAAAAAGGTAACCTAAAGCAAACACGGAGACTTTTTAGAGAAAAATAAAAATACTGATTTAAAGAGCACTTTGTTTATAAATATAAATCAATAAAATATAAATTAGGTATTACAGTAGAACCTCCGTAGAGTGAAACTCAACGGACCGGCAAAATCATTTCGTTGCATGGAGATGATGTTAAAATTTGCATAATTTTGATGTATAAATTGCTTATAATTTCATTTATATATGTATATATTTTAAATTTAGTATTTATATATTATTAAGAACAAAACTTTTTCGATACTTGACATTGCTGCCTATCTAAAGTCATTTAGGCCGCCATTGCTGAAAATTATGGCGCCATTGTTTGGATCGCGATTATTTTTTCTGAAATAATTAAAATTTGAAAGCAGAAGGAGCCGAAAATAATATTGTAATACGTATTTTACAGAAAACTATCGATAGAACGTATCCATAAGCGTATATATTAAGGCAGACGAGTGTTTTTTCGTCGGCATCGGTAAAATTACATTTCACAAAAATGTTTATGGGCTTAAACTTTCAATAAAATAAATTCATAAATTTAAACAAATGTTAAAGTTTTAATATAAAAAATCTTCCGGGTTTCGAAAGCTTTTATAGTAGTGCCGATTATCTTAGAAAATAAATTTTTAACATACTTGCACATTTAAACGTCTGAGCAGGCCGCCATTATTGCTGATGCCAGACTAGCCGATCTTAGGAAGCCCTTGCCAAATATTGTCTCCGGTAAATTGCTCCGAGACGTGTCATTAGTCACTGTAGTGTCATGGCTCCACATGCAATATTTGTGTCTTTCTCACCGCTGATTTAATGCTACTCAATGACAGCTGTCTAGCAAACATTAGTTCTGAGATTTCCGCTCAGAAATTTTCGTTACAATTGTCATTCGCATTGACAGATTTGATTAACATTTAGCAGCCAGGAATCAGTGAATGCATTTTCTTTCACTAATATACTGTCCCATGATGAAAAGCTTAATAACTTCTCCTGGTTTCATTGCCTGTTACTGATCATGACCTAGGAGAAAAGGAAAACCTTCTCTTTCCTCCCACTCCCAATGTCGTGTTCTCATCTAAACATTTTAATCAAGAAACTAAAACTTGCCATACACTTTTAGATCAAGGTTATGACTGTTCCTTTTTCTTAGAATATACTTTTAAAGAAAGAATCCTCCTCCAATTTGCTTCCCATTTTCAAAAGGTTCAGACTATCAAAATTTGTATCCCTCCCCTCTATTGCTTAAATATTTCCTGCCCGACACTCGCCAGCCAGGTGGCCGAGAGACTAGGGCGTAGGGTTTCTAGTTCTCGAGTCCGCATGATCGGAGGTTCGAATCCCGCCGTGGGCATGTATGTTTGTGTTTGTCCCAGGTTGCGAACAGACATAACTTGTGTAAAAGGCGCAAAATGATCTTAGTGGTCGACGCCGAATTTCTAATAAACCAACCAACCTACCCAACAATCACCAACGTTTCCCCCGTTTTGAAGCCAAACTCCCTCTTCACAGATAACTATGAACAGAGAAAGAAAAGAATGAATAGTAAGTAAAAGAAAAACGAGGAGCGAACTGAATAACTATAATAAGAAAAATTGCAAATATAGGTTAAATACAAGACCTTTATGAACGTTACCAGATTTATAATTAAAGATAAAGCATGGAGAAGATGATCTGCTTCACACATGTCTCTCATTGCATTTCCCATTGCACTGTGGTGAACGGGTTCCAGATTAGTTTCTAATCACATAAACCTTATTATACGAGGATTATAATTTAGAATAAACCATTAGTGAATGATAAAATCAAGTACCGAAAGGCTAAATGAATACTGCCACATAAATCCTTGTAGAACTGTATTGTTTATACACTATATGATCAAAAATATCCGGACACCCCTCACAGATCATCGATTGGCCCAATGTCACATGATAATGACTTGCACATCATTTAAATAGCTTCCCACACCTTCAGACACAACTCTGCTTGGACATTGGCAAGAATGGGTCGTTCGGCAGAGCTCAGTGAGTTCCAACGTGGAACCATCGTTGGATGTCACCTATGCGGCAAGTCCGTGCGTGACATTTCCAGCCTTCTTCAGACACCCAAGTCAACAGTAGGCGATGTCATTATGAAATGGAAGACCCGGGGATCAACAACAGTTCAACAACGAACCGGTAGACCCAAGAAACTAACGGACAGAGACCGTCGAGTGCTTCGTCGTGTCACCCGCAGCAACCGGAAGTCCTCGGCGGAAAAAATTGCCACAGCGTTTCGAAACGCCTCTGCAAATGATGCCAGTACCATGACAATTAGTCGGGAACTGCACACGATGGGATTCCATGGCCGTGCTGCTGCCCACAAGCCCCACATCAGCAGGGTCAACGCCAAGCGACGTCTGGAGTGGTGCAAAGCCCACAGAAACTGGACAATGGACCAATGGAAACGTGTAATGTGGACAGACGAATCTCGCTACACACTCTGGCAATCCGATGGACGAGTTTGGGTTTGGCGCATACCTGGAGAACGCTTCTTACCTGAGTGCACAGAGCCCACAGTCAAGTTCGGAGGAGGAGGAGTCATGGTGTGGGGCTCATTTTCATGGTACGGACTGGGCCAGCTGGTTCCTGTGCAAGGAATCATGAACTCCGACCGTTATCTGAATGTTTTGGACAACTGTGCACTTCCAACGTTGTGGCAATTTTTCGGAAACGGGCCATTTCTCTACCAACACGACAATGCTCCGTGCCACAAAGCGAGGCGTGTACAGCAGTGGTTTGCGGACTCAGGGGTCGAAGAAATGGGTTGGCCGGCACAAAGTCCCGACCTCAGTCCTATAGAGAGTCTGTGGGATGAATTGGAAAGACGCTTGCGGGCCAGATCACATCGGCCAACTTCTGTACCTGAACTGATCCTCGCTCTTCGGGAGGAATGGAGGAACATTCCGGAAAGTACCTACCAACATTTGGTGGAAAGTCTTCCCCGAAGGGTGGAAGCTGTGATTCGGGCAAAGGGATGTGCAACGCCCTATTGATTTCCATGAAATCGTGGCTAGAGCGCAAACGTGCATGTGTCCGGATATTTGTGATCATATAGTGTATATTCCACCCGTAAAGCTTCTAATTCGTAATTTGAGTATATTTGAAATGAAGGAACTGGTCGTAACGGAGGCGTGTGCAATCAATACCGCCTAGAGAGAGAGCATGTGCACAGAATAATCATTCATTGTTACATCACCTACAGTAGGGACAATTTCGGGCTTATTATTGGTAGAAATACGATTTACAATACCCTACCCCCGTGTTTCAAATCAGTGCCAACAATGAGTGAAATATTAAAGGAAATGAGTGTTTCAAATATTAAATTGTATTCATTCGTGACTCGTCATTATAAAATGATAGATTGCAAGTTACCTATCCTTTCCTTTTCCTATCCATTCCTTTCACACACAACTCGCTTCTATTGTTTGCAAATAGATGCGACGTTTATATGCATTCTCCTCAGCATTTTTCTCCCTTGTTATTGTGACTAAATTGTGAATAAATTTCAGCCAACTTCTAATTAAGACTAAATTTCTTTTTATAACTTTCAGAAGTATTCCTACATCATTTTTCATTGTTTAAAATGGAACAACCGCACGCTAATGAAGCGGATGCAAGCAGACGAACGCGCGCAAGCTAACGAAGTGTGCGCGTGCTAGAACAATGCTTTCGTTACGGCCGAATGTTCCAAGCTAGTGTTAAGAATGCTCGATGAGTCGAAATATAATTTTTTAATAATTTTGGAATTTTTGCATATTAAAATTTAAAAGATATCAAATTAAAAAATTAAGTACCTATTCAATTTTTTAATTACTAATATTTTGGAGCAATTATTTTCCTGGCCTTTATTTAGCCATGTGCCTGTGTTAACACGCTCATAGAAGGTTTGCTCCAGTCTTTATTGTTGTTGACATCATTGGCTGGAAATTACCTTTCGATAGCATTATCCCTAACAGTAATTTGCTTTTGATGGCAATTAGCTTTTGATAACTTTAGCCCTAACACCAATTAGCTGTTGATAACATTAGTTAGGCCTAAGAAATAATTGCTATTAACAGTTAATGTTAATTTATTAGACCAAACTGCAATTTGCTTTTGATAGCCATTAACTTTTGATAGCTGTAGGCTTAACAACAATTAGCTGTTAATTAACATTAGTTAGGCCTAATGACAATTTCCTTTTGGTAATATTAGGCCTAACAACAATTTGCTTTTGATGGCAATTAACTTTTGATAACTGTAGGCTTAACGACAATTAACTGTTGATAACATTAGTTAGGCCTAAGAATTAATTGCTATTGACAACAATTAGATTTTAATTTTTTTAGGCCTAACAGCAATTCGCTTTTACAATTAGCCATCGTTACATTAGTTAGGCCTAACAAGTACTTATTATTGATGACAGTTTGCCATTAATACATTAGGCCTAATGACAATTTACTTTTGATAACATTAGGCCTAACCATTACTTGCTATTTATAGCAATTAGATTTTGATAATGGTAGGCCTAATAACAATCACCTATTGATAACTTTAGGCATAACAACTATTTGCACTAGGCAGCAATTAACTATTGATAATGATAAGTAGGGTCCGGATTTTAGGTGCACCCACCTTTTAGTGTACTTGATGTATGTTCTTTAATATAATGTTCTGTAAAAACTTTAGGCCAAATTTTATAATTTCAATCTTTAGGTATTGTGAAAGTTTTCCCACCTTCTTTTTTTCAACTTTTTTGAGAACTTTTTCCACTTTTCTATACACATTTTTTAAGCAATTGTTTGCACCTAAAATCGGGACTCTAATGATAAGCCTGCCAACAATTAGCAGTTATTAACATCAGGCCTAACAGCAATTACGTACTGAGAATTATTATCAATAGGCCTAATAGCAATAAAGACAACAGCGGCGAGACTGCTTTTTAACGGATTTAGAGAACCTATATTGCATCACTGCATAATTATACACATGATATTTATTCTTGACTAGTTGCTAGGAATTGATTGATTTATTACAATTCATATTTTGGCATTGAAAATTTCCGATGATACATTCATGTTATCATTAGATCACGTGCAACTGAACCAGTTTCGACCATCTCTCGAACTTATTAATATTCGTTATATTCATTCATGACTCGTCGTTACAAGTGCTTCGATGTACTACATGCCATACTTCTAAAGGATAATGGCTACTTAAGAACACGTGCCATTGAACCATTTCGGCCATCTTCGAACTAAATTTATCAATTGGCTAAACAGAATTTAACAACGTTTTGTTCGTTCATGGCTCGTCGTTACGAGTGGTTTGATATGTTACTATATCTTAACAGTGAAAATTTCTAATAATTTCAATCACCACACGGGGCCACCCCCCCCCCCCCCCCCCCCCCCCCCCCCCCCCCATCATAATATTACAATTAGAGCACGTGCCATTGTACCGATTTCGACCATCTTCGAACTCATATGTGCCATTTCCCATATCTATCGATTGGTGAAAACAGATTTTTAAAATCTTACATACTTTCCGAGAAAATCGAGTTATGGACGGATGGACAAGGCCAAAGTATAAAGCACCTTTCGGTACTTAATAATTAAACCTACAATAATGTTAACAATGGCATCAAAATATGTGAGCCATACAAAAAAAACTTCTGAAAGATATCCTAACTGTCACTCCGAATTAATATTTATTTTGTCTACTTTAATCCCGGCTATAAAAGAATATGAAACTTTTTGTTTAAGAATTCCAGAGTTCAACATTGACACTAAGCTGCTGTCCCCTTTCCGTTTTCATCTAATTCCTATGTTAAAAAACAAACCTATCAGAAAATATACACTGGCTGACAAAAAAAAGTGAAATACCCAGAAGGAGTGGTCCAATATTATCCTATTTTGGTACACATGAATACCATTGATGTGTGAGTAAACGATTATATTCACAAGGATCTGTAATGTCTAGAATGCTCACCAGAGTGCATTCGTGATGTCACTGCCATGTTGTTGATAAATTGCTACCAGTCAACTGCTGTGAGTCCAATAATTATGCAAAACGTTCAGAGAGGATTACTGTAATGTACAAAGCAACCGGATGCCTCGCAGACGCGTTAGACATCCTATCCATTGACAGCACTTTACAGCAGCCGCATTGTGGGACAGCATGAGGCTGGTTGGTCGTATCTGCATTTGCCAGGCATATGCGCCTTGCAGATGTCACAGTGGCGCCATGTTGGAATCAATGGGTACATGAGGGCACCCATGCATGTCGTGTAGGTTCGGGTCAACCACCAAACACCATCCCAAGGGATGACTGTCGTATGATGCTCCAAGCATTAAGGAATGAATCCCATGGGATTGGCACCCGCCATCCGCGAACATGTACTGGAGACACTACAAGAGCTTTTGAGTTTCCGCACAGTGTCTCGACGGCTCGCATCCGCCGTTTTGGGGTCCTACTGCCCCATGCATCGGTTGCCATTAACACTACAACACAAACGCCATGTGGTACTTTGCCTGGGAGGTTTGGACAGAGGGGGAATGACATCGCATCGTGTTTAGTGATGACCATCGTGTTCGCATATGGCGGCGTTGACGGTAAAGGACACGACCCTCCCATATTGTGGAGTGACACACAGGTGTAACCC
The DNA here is from genome assembly GCA_023313115.1 of Rhysida immarginata. Lineage (NCBI taxonomy): Eukaryota > Metazoa > Arthropoda > Chilopoda > Scolopendromorpha > Scolopendridae > Rhysida > Rhysida immarginata. Next base: position 994,660 of record JAHWFO010043418.1, read on the forward strand.
CTGGCATCATGTTGTAGGGATTGGATATGCATTCAGGTCACCTTTAGTAGTGCTTCGGCAGACTTTGAATGCATAGCCATACGTACGTCCTACTCTTTTTGGCATAGCATTCTCGGAAATTGTACCTACAATATAACACGTTAACGTACATCTATGGACTGTCTACAGCATATTGAGGTCCTCCCGTGGCCAGCAAGAACCCGGACCTCTCCATCATTGAACACGTATGATAATGGAAGGCGACTCCACACCAACCTGCAGGATACGGAGGGACAGCTGCAACAACTGCCTCAGGAGAGGATCCAAAGGCTGTTTGACACCATTCCGAACCGCATAAGGGCATCCACTAGGGCCAGAGGGGGTCCCACACCCTGCTGACCTGTTGCCAACATTCCACCTGTTCTGCCAATGGCGTTGTCTGTTTCATCCCATATTGTAATCAATACAATAAAGTCACATGTTCTTTCATCATATGTCGTTTCATTCACTTCCAGCCACTCATTCTGGGTGCTTCACTTTCTTTGTCAGCCAGTGTACTTTCCATCCCATTTAAATCTTACATACTTCAGCGTTGTGTGTTTCTGTAATAATCCAGTGAAAAATAAAAATTAAGATTCATATAGTAAGATTTTAAGTTTTAAAGTTGGATTTTATTCTCAATCAAAACAATTTTTATATTAAAGTAATATTGACATAAGAGACAGGATAAAAAATTATTTGAATTTATTTGTAGGAAAAACTGTAAAGAGGCTATTAAATTATAATATTTAGGAATAGATTGAGTATACAACAACTACGGAAAGTGTTAAATGTCAACATTAGCAACAGTAATTTTAACATTACAGGTAAGCACATTTATATGTACTTACTTACTTACTTAGTCCAGTCCTCTTCTACCTTGCAGTGTAGAGGATTTGCAAAGAGATTTCCATGATTTACGATCTTCTGTCAATTTAGCTGCCTGCCTCCACGAATATCCTCTCTGCCTGAGGGAAGCCTCCACATTCCCAACCCAAGTAGCTCTTCTTCTTCCTCGAGGTCTCGTTCCCTCTACCCTTGCCTCCATCGCCTGTCTCGGATATCTGTCTTCATTCATTCTCTGTACGTGTCCAAACCACTGCAATTGGGAACGTTTTATACATTCTATCAGTGACTCCACCTTTAGTAATGACCTGATCGTGGTGTTTCTTACTCTATCTCTCCTTGTTTTCCCTGCCACAGTCCTGAGATATCTCATTTCTGCTGTTTGAATTCGGCTTTCTGTCTTACTTGTCAATGCCCAAGTCTCGCTAGCATAAGTCAAGATTGGAGTATAAGTGGACCTATAGACATCAAGCTTAGTTTTTTCTGTCACTTCTCTCTTTTTAAGGAACTTATGGTTTATAGCATAAAACATTTTTCCTGAGCTTCCTGTACGGGCAGCGAGTTCACTAGTCAGTTTCCCATCTTGGTTTATATTTACCCCTAAATTTTTAATATTTGACACCTGCTCTAATACTTGTCCTCTGGTCATTATCTGATGTTCTTTCCTTTCTCTTGAGATGACCATTGTTTTAGTTTTATTTAGACTGATTGTCAGTCCTTTCTTCTTTAAAGCCATAATCAGGAGGTTCAAGTTATACCAAATCATCAAGGTTCAAAGTTTTGAAGCCGAATCAGCATCCAGAACCAAATCGGTTCAAGGTTTTGAAGCCGAATCAGCATCCAGAACCAAATCATCTGCGTATGCTAAGATGTTCACTATCACTGGTTTCATTTTCCAATAACCTAACACAAATCTTTTGAAACCCTGACGACAGTCCTTCAGAACCTCGTCCATCACTGCTGTAAAAAGCAGCGGACTTAGAATATCGCCTTGTCTTACTCCAACGGTGGTTATGAACTCCGCAGACTGCGAGTTGCAAGTTCGAATACGGTTCCGGCAATTAGCATAAAAGCTCTTAATGCGTTTCACAAGATGTTCTGAGACCTTCTTTCTCTTCAGAGCCTTCCATATTTCTTTCCAAGGAATCCGGTCAAATGCCTTCTCTAAATCAATGAAGCAGGCATGTACTACTTTACCGTACTCCATGGATTTATCCATTATTTGTCTCAAGACAGATGTGGCATCTTGTGTACTCCTGTTAGGACGGAACCCACACTGAGCTTCTTCGAGATTTGTCTCCATCTGCCGTCTCAGCCTCCTCTCCAGAATCTATCTATATATATAAAGAAGGATGTTTGTGGGTCTGTGAGTGGGACTGTGGGTCTGTTTTTTATACAAATCTACAGTTTTATTCCGATCTTGATAAAATTTCGCATACATGACCTTCAAAGCATGAGGAAGGTCACTGTCTACCTCAGATTTCGAAAAAATAATTATCGATAAAAAATCGATATTCATGGTTATGGCAAGGCATATTAATGAGAAATATCGCATGACCAACAATGCAAGACAAAGTGTTTGCAACAATGGTATCAACACGCAATTCACAAACACTCTGCACGGA
>JAHWFO010043418.1:998439-1015822 GCA_023313115.1 Rhysida immarginata
TGACTAACAATGAAAGGAAAAGTTTGTGCAAGTGTAATTATCCCGGGAAACGCCGGGTACCTCTTCTAGTTCTACTATAAAGTTTCCCTGGTATACTTAGCAATGATACTCCCCTATGGTTCCCACATTCTCTGTTATCTCCCTTCTTAAATATTGGGACTATGATAGAAATTTCCCAATCTTTTGGTATTCTGCACGCTTCCCATGCCAGCTGAAAAACTCTAAGGAGCATCTGTTCCCCATCTTTTCCCATATATTTCACCATCTCGGTGGTTATTCCATCCGCTCCTGGTGCTTTTCCCATCTTTAATTTTTGTATAGCTTGCTGTACTTCCAATTTTGGATGATCTCCAGAGCCTCCATCTGACCCTCCTTCCTCTATATTTTCTCCCTCTTCTTCTTCATCCCCTTCCTCCTTAATTTCTGTGTTTCTGGTACCATTATCCTGCAGGAGTTCTGAGAAGTATTCCTTCCATCTTTCCATAATCTCCTTTTCTTTAGTCAAAACCTTACCCTGCTTATCTTTAATGAATTTCAGTGCACATTCTTTACTTTCTCCTTTCCTCATGTTATTCATCACTCTATATAACAATTTTTGATTATCTTGAGCACTTTCTTCCATGAAGTTTCCAAACTCTTCCCATGCCTTTTGTTTAGCTTCTCTTACTGTTTGTTTTGTTTTTATTCTTTGTTCTTTATAAGCATTATAGTCCTCTGTTGATTTAGTTCCCATGTATCGTTTCCATTTTTCTTTCTTCAAAGCAACTTCATCCTTAACCTTATCATTCCACCATCTACTTTTCTTTCTGTCCTTTCCTCCAATACATTTACTACCGCAAACATCTTTAGCTGCCTCCAATATCATATGCTTGAAATTTTCCCATGCTGTTTCCAAATCGCTTTCTTCCTTCCAATTTGGAAACTGCCGCAATTTTTCTTCGGTCTTTGTTCTGTAAAGCCTTTGGTTGTCTTTCTCTTTTAATTTATATGAACATATGCTTTCTTTCTTTGGCCTGATTTGAATATTTTTCTGTCTTTTACGGTCAGGTTTGTTCTGTACTGTCTTTGTCATTACTAATAAATGATGGTCACTTCCAATTTCCGCTCCTTTTTTAACTCGGATGTCTCTCACATATTTCTGCTCACTACTCCTGACTATTATGTAATCTATTATTGACTTTTCGCTTTTGGTATGCTCTACTCGTGTATATTTATGTATGTCTTTATGAGGAAATTTAGTATTCAAAATGACCAAGGCATTTCCTAAGCAAAACTGTAACAGTTTCTTCCCGTTATTTCGATGGGGTTCTCCCCATTCTCCCATTACTTCTTCATATCCAGTTGGATCATCCCCCACTCTAGCATTCAGATCTCCCATTATTATTATTTGATTTTTACAGTCATCTACGGTTTTCTGTAGTGTATCATAAAACTTATCTTTTAGCTCTAATTCCGCGTCCTCATTTGGTCCATAGACAATAATGAGAGTGATCTCTTCTTTTGTTATTTCTTCTTCAATTGTAATTGTCATAATCCTTTCGTTTATGAAGGACCACTCCCTAATCTGTTGTTTATGATCGCTATCTATCATGCAAGCGATTCCTGCTTTAGCTCTTTCGTTATGGGGCACTTCTGAGTATATGAGCATCGATCCATTATGCAGTAGTTCACATCCCTGTCCTTTCTTCTTTGTTTCAGTTATTCCCACTAGGGGTATTTTATTTTTAATCATTTCCTCCTCCAATTCCACCTCTTTCCCATTTAACCCTCTCACATTCCACGTAGCATACTTGAGTGTACCGAGTCCGCGCCATTTCGTCATTGATGTAATCCGTCCTGTAGTATCTCTTTGCCTTCTTTTAATCTTTGTTAATTCAGCCTAGCAGGTGATTGGCCCGCTGCGGCCTAGCTTGGTGGAGGAGTACCTCCTAAAGCCTCCAAGCTGGCTTTACCAGAGCCCCGTTAGCCGTCACTTTTCAGGGTTCCCGTAAGGCCTTCACAGCTTCCGTAACGGTGCCAGGGTTCTAAAATCCCCGCTGTACCTCACCCTTACAGGCATTCCCTTACTTTATGTCGTTGTCCGTCTCCCACGGGCGTGGACGTGGGGTTGGAATTTATTTGTAGGAAAATCTGTAAAGAGGCTATTAAATTATAATATTTAGGAATAGATTGAGTATACAACAACTACGGAAAGTGTTAAATGTCAACATTAGCAACAGTAATTTTAACATTACAGGTAAGCACATTTATATGTAAGGATTATAAATTAATTCATCAATTGCAATTAATGAGTGTCAGCTTTACAAAGAAAAGAGAAAAATCTTCAAGAAGATTATTGAAGATCAAATGGTTATACTGCCATCTAAAGTTAGAGAAGTAATACACGCGTTTCTCAGAAAACAGGTTTTACATTTTTTTTTCCTTAGCTGGTCTTCCATGAAAAGATTTTAACAATAGAAAAATCTGAAGAATAACTTCACTTTATGTACTATGACCTACTATGCATAGTTAATACAGAAACTGCTATAGTTTAAAGCTTGAATCATATTTTAATCAAAAAGCAAATATTTAATAAAATTGACATAATGTTTACGACAACTTCGAATGGTTACGACATTTCCGAATTAGTGACTACTGTCGGCATGCCACGAGAAGACCGCTGCGTTGTTTAATGTGCTCGTATGGTGTCGCTGCAGTTGCCGATGAATCTATTCAGTGTTGGGAGACAAAGAGCCAAATTTGAGTCGATCCACGTTTCATCGATGTAAACAATAGGACGGTTTTCTTCTCTTATTTTTTTTCATATTTCTCAAGTATCTACCTCTCCATGCAAACGTTTTCATTTGTTTGCCATAACTCGTTTTTGTGCTACTTGATTTAAGCGCTTTGCCACCCTTCATAACTATAGACTGATCTGCAACTACAGCGACACTATATGAGCACATTAAGCAACTCAGCGATCTTCTCGTGGCGTGCGGACACTACACAGCCGAGTGTTTTACAAAAAAAAAGGGGGATGGTGATTAAATTTATTTACTTGGATATTCAGTTTTAAGTAATTATTTTTTATTCTGTAACACCAGATGGCTTGTCATAATGAAAGATTTAAGACATTATGGGAAAAGAAAGTTTCAACTGTATCAGGCCAAAAGGAAGATAAATAATAACAAAGAGCTGGTAACCAAGGCCTCATATTTAATTTTAAGAAGTTTTCGCTGTACAATGATAACTAGAAAAACAAAAGTTGATGGATAAAATATTTTTCACGTCAAACGCGTTACATAATAAAAAAACATTAAACAGTTCGGACTGAAATCTGATTTAACAAGTATCTATACAAATTGATAAAATTAAAAAAAAGCGCCTTATCACTGGCGATTCAATTAAGTTCCAAGTAAGAAAACGCATTCAATAATCATCAACATCCATTTAAAGTGATATGGTTTATATGGTAAAGTGCATTGTTAATTCAGTGAAAAATAATTACAGAGAAACTCTTAAGTTCACATTGTTTATTCAGAAAGACAAAAACAATGTCCAGATATAAGAAAATGCTGTCATCTTAAAGCCGAATGGCTAGAGTTCTGCCCTGGATTAAAGTTGGCTGTGTAGTGATTTTTCGAAGTGTTCTCTTTTATTCCTACTGTACAACAATGCCAAGTTGCGTTGCCGATGTAAATAACAAAGCAGTCGCACGAGCATGGATTTTAGAGGCTAAGAAAAGGAATTCATGCACAATGTATTAGATCCTTATTAACGATGCTTTACCATGATTACAAAACAAATTTCTAAGCAAAAGATAAATAACATGAATTAATGCATGAAAATATACATATAGCACCAGCTTCAGAAAATAGTTTTAATAAACGGTAGAATTTATAAGAAAAAAAGGGGTAAGAAAAGCAACACCGACCCAGGCACATCTCTGAATCTGTTGTGACCTAAGAAAGATATGTCAGTTTCATTCCCTATGTGGCCACTAGACCCCACTTCACCACGTGGAAATTCGTCGACATTATGAGTATTTCTTGCTAATGACAACAGATGATGCTACAGTCAAAACACGCTTTAGCCAATGAGGAGCGTGCCTTTGTGCACGGGCGACTACGCTAATCCCTGGGGGTTCTAATGTACGTAAGCATTGGCATAGTTCTGCTGCAAGACTAGATGGACCTCTCTCTCTCTCTTGGACCACACCTGGACTTGACTTCCTACTAACAAGGGAATCCCACATAGCCTAACCGCTTTAACAATGGAGTCTTTGTATGTTTATGTATGCTCAAATTTTTTCGTTTTCGCGGTTTATTTTGAACGAAACAAAATGTTGCACTCGCTTATTTTGAAAGCATCTATAGATGGTATGCATGACGACGTCACGCATAACGTGACTTCTGTTATTCCCTGTGCACGCGCCATATTTGAGACCAAGTTATGACCGAACAAATAACAGGAGCTTGTGGTTTGCAATGGACCATGATTACATTGAAAAAGTAAATCAATTCTGTAATGGCCTGGATTTATTATCACTCACAAATTGGAATAAGGATCCAACATTTCCTAATATCGAATATCCTGATATTGTGAATTACTTGGTTTTATCTACAAATTCGGTGACCTGTGAGGATATGAAAAACTTTAAATCAATGGAATTACATAAATATTTAACTGCTGGCTGGGTTTCTGATATATCTTCTTTTTCTTTAGAACGTGGAGACATTCTTTTAATTGCTAAGGTTAATAAATAATTTTTATCTAATTATTTTATTTAAAAAAATAACAATTGTTTATTTAAAAAAAATTAAAATACAAAAAAAGTTAGCGGTCTTAGAAATCCCTAATAATTTAAAAGTAAAAATAAAGTAAGAGCATGTAGTGTAGAAAGAAAGCAAATACATAATATAAAATTCTGAAACTTAAAAGCAAAAAAAATATAAAAGATTTATTAATTTGAAAATTAATAACAATTAAAAATAAAAATATTTAGGAAAATAAAAACAAAATTAAAAAACCACTTATAAAGAATGATAGGAGAAAATAAACTTTTACAATTACAATATTTTTTTAAAAAAATGAAAAAATTCAGCCCCAAACAGTAAATTATAAAATAATTAATCTTGTTAAAAAAAATCTGTTAATTAACACACTGTTTTTATAATTTCTCTACATGTTAAATGAACATTTAAAAAAAATTTACAACTAAATTTGCAGATGCATGATTACTTAGATTTTTTAATCTTACCAGGTTAAACACTCCCAGAGCTTAAATGCACCGCCATTGAGACCGTGGGTTGTTGCCACTCCAAATGGCCAAATACGAACTGCCCACTGTTTGTGTATGGCTGGAAAAGGAGAGAGATGTTCCCATGTCGGTGCCTTAATATTTGCTGTGGAAACAGCAGTCAAAATAAGGAATGATACAAGTTCAACAGGTATGTTAAATAAGTGGATTGTCCCAGCACCTTTAAAATCTGTAAGTTACATACCAATTGCTGAAATTGACTTTACATATGCAAGTACGGCCAAAAGGAAAATCGATGAGCAATTTCATGAATATTATACAACTGTTCAAGAACGGCCAACTAAACCTAAGAAAGCAATTCCAGTTCCAACAGCTATGGAGATGGATGCTTTTTACCGTGAACTTAAAAAGGCAAACACAAACCCAGCATTATTTTCCCTGTTAGATGGCTATGCAGACAAATTTGTCTCTCAAGTAACAGATTCATATTCACTGTGTGGATTGTACAAAGAAGCAAATGCACAACTGTCATGGGAAGAGCTTCTGGATTTGTGCAATAAGCTTCGTGAAAATCTGGTTGCAACCAACAGTGATGCAATAAAGATAGAGTTGCTTACCAAGGAACAGTCAAAATCAAAGAACTGGTATAAATATAGAGCTGGACGAGTTGCAGCATCACGCATGAAATCAGTATGCAGAACAAAGGACTTCAGTGCACCAGCAATGAGTACACTGAAAATGATCTGCTGTCCATCTGTGTACAAATTTACAAATGAAGCAATGACATGGGGATGTGAGCACGAAAAAAGAGCACGTGCAGAATATGAGCAGCTCATGAAGAAACAACATGATTGATTCACTGTCCATGGTAGTGATCTAGTCATTTATCCATCTCACCCTTTCATCGCTGCCAGTCCAGATGGAATAGTGATGTGCAACTGCTGTGGAAATGGAGTATGTGAAATTAAATGCAGCTTTTGTCATAAATCTTCAACAATATTAGAGTTGTATGAAGCAGGAAACTCCTGTTTGGTGTTAAATAATAATGGGAAGTTTCAGCTGCAAGAAATACGTCCCTACTATTTTCAAGTGCAGACACAGATTTTAGTCAGTCAGGCTTCCTATGCTGATTTTGTTCTCTGGACAGTTCCAGATATCCATATTGAGAGGATCACTGCAAATAAAGAACTGTTCGAAACAATTCTGGATAAGGCAAAAACTTATTTCACATTATGTATGTTACCAGAGTTGACTGCAAAATGGTTTACTGATAAACAGCCTAATGCGATAGATCATTCATTAAATTCATTGCAACAATCACCTGCAGAAATACAGGAAAATCAATATCCAAAATTTTGCTTCTGCCAAAAAACAAAAACTCCATGCTACTTATCTGTGCTTCTGACATGCTTCTGACATGCTACTTATCTGTGCCAATGAAAACTGTACTCTGAAATTTTTTCATTACAAGTGTGCAAGAATTAGAAGAATTCCCACAAAGATTTGGTTTTGTTCACAATGTAAACCCAAAAAAGAAACAAAAAAACAATATTTGAATAAAAATAATTAAAGAATATACAAAAACAAGTTTTCATGAATAAAATGTTAACACAGCCATTTTTTATGTTCAAAGTTTAATTAATATTTGAATATATTTAATTTTTAATTCAAAGCACAGGAAAATAGGGAAAAAGAATTCAAATCAGGTGATGAATATACAGAATATATTTTTTTAATTTTTTAAAGTCCAACCCTTATTAAAGGCATGAAAAGATCTATTCTATAAAGCTTATTCAGTTTCTTAGTAGAACATGTCAACAGAATCACATAGATTTGACAGTGCACAACAAACAAAAGTTATTTAATCAATTACTGCGTCTTCTTCACCTTCATGTCTAATTAATAGATCTATTGGTAATGTACCAGCAAGTATCTGATACTTTCTCCTTACAAATCATATAACTCTCTTTACATGTATTCGAACATTTGCAATTTTTCGAGTTTCTTGCACTTCTTTGGAAGACAGTTGTATTTTGCCTCGTGTAGAAGCAGGTATAGCCAATTCAGCACAATAAAGCCCTACAGATGCTGCAACGTCAAAGCGACGGTCTGCAAGTACTAAATCTCCAGGTAGAAGATTTTCTAAAATTCCTGAGTGCTCAGTTAAATAACGGTCACTAACTCGGTCACCCCAAGCTTTTGATATGAATGATACCACTCCCTGAGGAGTTATACCTATTAAGAATTTCACTGTATTGTGATGTTTGTAGCTCGACCATGTCATTGCCCGAGCATGTAAACCAGATGGCCTATCAGTGAATATCTCAAAGCAATCTAGAATCACTGCCACTTTGTTTCCATAAGTACATTGAAAAGATAAAGGCATGGTTTTCCTTAAGGCTTCTCGGCTATGCCACTTCACACATTCACGTAGTCGTATAAACATAACATCTAACCATTTATGAAAAATTCTAGTTAGAGTAGACTGAGATATTCCAAAACGATATGCCAAATCCTGCACAGGTAAGTTGAGTCTAAGCCGCGAAAGCACCATCGACAGTTTATTTCTATGACTTGAGTCGACCAAAAAATTATTTACGGCCATTAAGTGAACAAAACTAGGTAAGCCAGTATAAAATTGAACCTTTTCATCTTTCCCTTTAAAGCCTTCTACGTCCATTTCTGGTTCAACATTTTCTGCCTTAAATTATATATGTCTTCTTGTAAGGAATGCAGCTCTGTTTCTTGACATGATAAGAGATGAATTGTCAGTTCTGTCTGACAAGCTACAGACTGCATTTTATCACAAGCTACAGACTGAATTTGATCACAAGCTACAGATTGCATTTGATCACAAACTACAGACTGCATTTGATCTGTTTGATATGCAACAAAGTTCAAATTCACTTCAATTTCGCTGAATATGGATGTTGTAGATTCTTCATGATTAGTCATCATATTATGGTCACTGATATTTGAAGTTTCACTTTCTATCTCACCACGAATGTTGATTTCCATGTCTTCTTGAGACTGAAATGACACCTCATTCATCTGCTGTTTTTGCTGATTTCTGCGTTTGTTTCTTTCAAAACGTTTATTTGCAGCAGTAACAGATTCGCCATGTGTTGACTCACTTTTGTGTCCCAAATGCAGTGAGGGTGCCCAATCAGGACTAGTGTGTTCATATAAACTTGAAGGTTTTCCTAGAAATAATAAGAATAATAAATAAGCTGAGTGACATGTTTTTCCAAAATTTTAATTTTTTCCATTATTTATTTATTTAAAAAAATATAAGAAAGAAAAAGGTAATAAATATTTTTTTTTTGTTTATTTCTATTAATTATTTTCATTTGTTGTAGACATTTAATTTCAAGGTCATTTTCAAATTCAGAAAAGTTTTATTGATTGTGACTTTATAAATGATTCAATGACCAGTTGGTAATTGTTATGAAACTAAAATATCATTAGGCCTAATTAAAAAAAAAATTAATCATCCATGCCCACTCTACAAAGAATAAATGACTGAAAGTAAATCTAGAGAAATCAGTACTTTTTTTATTTCTATCTTTTATTTACTTTTAAATAAATCAATATTAATTTTTAAGTGACTATTAAATAAATAAAGTAAATAATGTAATCGAAGGAGTAATAGATCACAGCCATTCATGCTTGTCTGAGCTTTAGAAAATATTTATTTTTTAAAAATAGGACTGTACTCACCTGATATGAAATGTTTGCCGCAGACTCTTGCCCATTTTATTTTCTTACTTCCTAAACAGAAGCCCTTTCTATTAATACGAGATAGCCATAGCATACATCTATCACGAGTTAATTTCTCAGTTTGTTCATCATTAAGATGTTGTATAACTGCTGGTATTTTATAAAAACCAACTCGATTCTGATATTTCACCTCACTCCTGTTGGAACAGTCGTGAACATAACAATTTACCATTATTGTTGAATAAATCAGTAATGAAATTATCCTGTCGTTCTTTAACAAAGGGAACTGAAAACGTTGTTGCTCGCCGCGTTGTTCGTTGGTCTCAATTATGGCGGATGAGCGGAGATTTCCGCAAGTCACGTGATGCGTGATGTCACATGCGTACTATCTATAGTAGCTTCAAATGAGTAACATATTTCAATATGGTGGAAATCTGTGACATACATGTTTGAGGGATTCCCTTGTAATTACCCCTCTCTATGTATACCGAAATGCTGCCAGGGCTGCACCTGTGTCTGACTGTGTGCTAGACATTTACTTATTATTCAAGCTCTGATGTTTTATGGGGAACTTAGGCTTACTCCCGTATCAAAAGTAACACACGACACTTTCTGTGTCCATGTTGTTAAATCTGAGATTACTGTAACGTTAAATTAGCCTTGCAATCATTTTACATTTATATAATTGTACCTTCAAGTACTTTATGTTAAGTTATTCATATTACATTATTATTAAATTGCTCTGTTCTCAAGTCACTGCTTTGAGACCCTTATTCTTTATAATCTTTTGAAATATCACATGGTCTCTGGTGGTGTTTTTCAAGGCAAAAATGCAGTTGCGTTATGTGGCATGATGTCAATTTTGTAATTTTATTGTATTTGTATCGATCTTATTATAATGTTTGTTTTCCTATAATGTAGTGGGTAAAAATTCCTGAAATGGGCCCCTCAGAAACAAACATGTCGTGAAATTTAAAACTTTTATTAAAATTTGGTAGTACTTAATGGAGTGTTAAAATTCCCAAAATATTTTTGAAAAATTTTCATTTGTTAAAAAGTTATAAACAGTTACATTTTTTGGTACTTATTGTTTAAAAAGTCATATCTCAAGCTAATTTTTTCAAATCTTTTGAAATTTTAAAGATAAAAAGTAAAACTTATATATTTCATAACAAAACATAAAAGAATGAGAACAAATTTTGTTATTGGGGGGGGGGGGGGAGAATAATAATAATATAAAATTTTTAAAAAAGAAACGAATACATGTATCTTTTAATGTTCAATCGATTTCAACAATTTTGAAAAAACACATTGAATCTGTATTTACTAACAATTTAGAATTTGAAAAAATTTTGGTGATCTTTTATTATACGCTTTTATTTAGCTTGGTTTTCTGTGAGTGTATCCGCATCTGAGTGTCCGGGTTAAATCTTGTAATAAATATTAAAGCTAGAAAGTTGAAACTTGATACACATACACAGGATTAATGACAATGCACGGTAAAAGAAAATTCAATTTTTTTTCTAATTCTTTTATGTTTTGTTATCAAATATATACTATTTACTTTAAATTTTCAAAGAGAATGTTTGTTTTTGAGGGGCCCACTTCAGGAATTCTTACCCTAGTATCTGTGTTAAAACTTCATTCTGTTTTCATTCTCATTTGTAAATCTTTTTGTCTTCTGACAAAAGATATGCTCTCTTTTCGGTCCGCGATTTGTTTGCTTTCCTCTTTTATCATTTTATTTGATTTCATATAGTAATTTCTGTTATTGGTTTCTTAGTATTTTCCTATTCTTGTTTTCATATAGTAATTTCTGTTATTGGTTCTCCTGTATTTTCTTTATTGGTTCACGTTTTTATTTCCATTCTTTCCATTCTCCAATCTCTTTGCATACTATGTACCTCGTTTCTGTATATAAGGCCTGCGAGCCTCTTGTTGTGTTTTTTTTTTGTTTCTGACAATCGTCAATCTTATTTTTTTTTGTATAATATGGAAGACCGCTTGGGTTGGTTAGGCTTCTTGACTACCTCAGTGTATTTCATTTGGAGTTTATTCTGGTTAGATGAGCTTTGTGCACTTCACTGTTCGATTGTCGTGTTATCCTTGATAAAGCCGGGAATAAAAGGCGAAACTAGTTGGAATCTCTGTCGTCCCTATGTTATACTGCAAAGTTACTACCAATTTCGTTGATAGAAACAGTATTATGAACCCTTATCTCACCGATGTTAAAACTTCATGTCTATTGGGTAAATTTTATTCATATTTTTTATGACCTCTGCATGAGTCGTCATTTGGGACTAATTAAGGAGTCGATTTCTGCATAGAAGAGGGCTTCACACATCACGAGGAGCACCGTAGACTTCAGGAAACTCGGAAATGTAAGGCATACTAGGAAAAACCACAGGCAGGCTGGGAAAGGAAAAATGGAACGAACGGACACACGCGTGATAGAGATATATAGTAAATAGATCGCCAGAGCTTCAGCTTTAGCATTGTTGCTATTGAAGCCACTTGCCGCCATCTTACCTCACTACACTTTTCAAGCCATATCACAAACATACTTGAACATAAAGATTCAATACGAAGTAAAGGCATTAAATAATGGAAAAATTGTTCATAGATCATTTTATAATAGATTGGCCATCTTTAAAAATTTATAGTTATTTTTACACCACTTCTACTTAAATGTCATTATTTGTGAATATTTATTTTATTTACACTCATATGCCAAAAGTCATGGGTCTTTTTGTATGGGTCAAAAGTTAATGGTGTTTTTGTTAGCCTGTTGATTGCATTGTTAAAAAAAGTCTCTTTTTAAAGTTTTTTTAAATATATTCAAAGTTAAATATTCAAAGTCTAAAAAATATAGACTGCTTTTTTGTGAGAAAGAGAACACGATTATCAATAATCCTGTAGGTGAAAAAAAAACAAAAACAAATAACTGATGGGTATAAGAAATACATAATTAATTTATTTGAAAATTAAATAACATGATATTAAACAAAAATTACAAATTGATCTCTAAGTCCAATTGTAGAGTGGAAAGGAGCGCCCCTAAGCCCCATCTAAACATAATTTCTAGCGTCTATAATTTAAAATAGTTGGAAATTTTTTTTCATAAGATCATAAGAACGCGTACAGCATAACCTTTGTATTTAAGCAATATGACGCGCTTGGCTTCATCGAAGAGGCGGGTTCTAGCGATCTATTTACTGTATATCTGTGGCGACAGCAGAAGACGTGTCTGGTGAGAAAGAGAGAATCTAACACTGGATCTGGAGGCCTAGCAGTCAATAGAAGGATACCTGGCAGAAAGACAGTGTGTATACAAAATGAATTGCTGAACTTGTGAAATCAGTGCCTAGATGAATTGAAATACGTGGTGAGAGTATCTTTACGTATATACTACCTTTTTATTTCCATCATGCAGAGGTCTATTTGATAAAAGTTGTAAATGACTGTTACATTAGGTAATAGTTATAAGCCTGTGTTAAATGAGAACAAGCAGTTAGTGATCCATATAAGTTGACTTGTAACGTTAGTGACAGATTTGTGGTTGTTTTAGAGGTTGTATCATCATCATCACGGTCAACCCTTTGCAATCCACTGCTGGATGAAGGTCTTCTCTAAACGCTTGCATTCTTCTGTTTGAAGCTTTGGATTTCCAGTTGACACCAGCCACCTTCCTTATTTCGTCGAGCCACCTTGCATGGGGTCGTCCTCTTGGGCGTTTAAAGTGACCAGCCCATTGCCATTTAGAACGTTTGATCCGTTCGATGACGTCAATCACCTTCGTTTGGCTTCTTATCCACCTGTTGCATTCCTAGCATACATCTTTCCATGCTTCTGTGTTGTCTGTAGTCTTTGTGTTGTCCTCCTTGATAAATTCCATGTTTCAGCTCCGTAGGTGAGTGCTGGTAAAACACACTGGTTGAAAACTTTTCGTTTCAAGCTAAGTGGCATGTTGCTCTTCAAGATAATGTTATTCTTGCCAAAAGCACTCCATGCTGTTCTAATTCGTGTGTTAACTTCATTCAGAATGTTGCCATCCATGGTAATTTCTTGTCCCTGGTAAATGTAGCTCTGTACTTCTTCAATCACAATGCTGCCTGCCATGACCTTCTGTTTTGGAGCAAATGCATTGAACATAACTTTTGTCTTCTGTATGTTCAATTTCAGTCCTACACGCCGGCTAGCCTCTGCTAGTTCTTGTAATATTTCCTCCAATTCAGAAGGACTATTACTGGTGAGAACGATGTCATCGGCAAAACGAAGGTGGTTAAGGAATTCACCGTTTATTTTAAGTTCTTTTTTGGACCAATTCAGCTCCTTGAAGACTTCCTCTAAAACTGCTGTGAAGAGTTTTGGTGAGATGGCGTCTCCTTGTCTTACTCCTTTTCCAAGGTTGATCCTTGCTTTTCCTTTATCCAAACGAATGGTAGCATTCGCTTCACTAAATTTCTTCTAAAGAATACTAATATAGCTTCCGGCTATTCCCATTCTTTCCAGAGCTTTCACTACAGCATATGTGTACACCGAGTCGAAAGCTTTCTCAAAGTCGATGAAGGCAAAGCAAAGTGGTACTTCATATTCGTTGTGGCGTTCGATAAGTTCTCTAATAACTTAAATGTAGTCGATCGTGCTATATCCACTTCGAAAGCCCGCTTGTTCTCTTGGTGGTGCTGAGTCTAGTGCTGAATCAAGTCTGTTTGTCAGGACTTTACTGAAGATCTTATAAACACCTGACAAAAGGCTGATAGGGCGATAGTTCTGGATATTTTCTCGGTCTCCTTTTTTTGAAAAATAGAACCATCATTGCATTATTCTAATCATCTGGTACGTCTGACATCTCAAGGCATTTCGTGAAAAAACTTGCCAGTAACTTGTTGAATTCTTCTCCTGCCTCCTTAATCAGGTCAGTTGTAATTCCATCTTCTCCGGGGGACTTTCCTTTCTTCATGGATTTAATAGCCTTGTCAACTTCGCCTTCCATAACCGGTGACACTTCATCTTTTCCTTTCAGTTGGTCTGCTCTTCTTACGTCATTATCATCTTCACATTTGCAAAGTTTATTGTAGAAATCCTCCACAATTTCGATGATTCACTTCCGTTCTTCGTGATTGTGCCATTTGCTCTCTTGAGTGCAAATATTCGTCTTCTTCCAATGCAGAGCTTTCTCTTCTCAGTTTTCAAGCTCTTGTTATCTTCAACCGCCTTTTTGACAAGATTGCAGTTGAACGTCCGAACATCTTCTATGATGTGTTTCCGCAGTTCTAGCTGGAATTCCTTTCTGCGTTCTTGAAGGCGTGCAATGTTGATAATCTTATTTGTGTTCCTGAAAACCTTTCGTCTTTCTGTTTTCGTGTTTAGAACAAGCTTGCATCTTACCTGTTTGTGGTCGCTTCCTGTGTTGAAGTTGAGAACAGTGCAGTCTTGGATCAAGTGGTTCCTATTTGCCAGAATGTAATCTATTTCACTAGTTGCTTCATTTGGGCTTTTCCAAGTCCATTTACGCTGGGGTTTCTTATTGAAAAAGGAATTCATGACGTACAGTTGTTCGTACTCTGCAAATTCCACCAGTTTGTTTCCTCTTTCAATTCTTGTGCCATAACCATGACTACCAAGAAAATTTCCTCCTTTCTTTTTTTCTCCTACACGGGCATTAAAGTCGCCCATAACGACTTTAAGATAATAAGGAATCCAACACCACTAACTCTTTTGTCGGTTGTTCATCTGTGGTATTGTATGTGCCTGCTGTTCAGCTCAATTTTATATTCACCTTTTCTTCTTACTTCGCAGAGTCCAATGATATCCCAGTTGATCTTATCCAGTTCTTCTTCTAGTTATTGCAGACGACTCTCTGAGGAAAGGGAACGTCCATTATAGGTAGCCAGGGTCAGTGTCTTGTGGTGGCCAGGTCCGAACCGGATATTTTTAGCACCCTCTGCCTTCATGTCTTGATGGTTGCCACTGTAACCAGGAAGACAAATTGGAGTGTTTCTTCAGTCATTATCTTATATTTGACCGTAACCAGGGACAATCTGGCTGCCGGGAACTTAAAGCCATGGCCGATTTTGAGAAGTAGTCATGTGTTTAGAGAGGTTGTATATTTGGATTGATCTTGTTATTATTCTTATTGTTAACCTGAAACTATTCATATCAAAATCTTTTTTCCTTTTTTCGTACATATCGTCTTTGTAAAACAGGGTATTGTATAATTCGATGGAGCGGTGGAGGGATGGTAGTGTAGATGATTCTAAGCAAAAAACTTCTTATGAACATGGGTCCGAATTTGATCGCTAACTGAAATATGAACAGAAATAAAAGCGCCACCACCAAGTTCAACATGTTAATAACTCGGGTTCTGCAGAGCTTAGGATGATGAATTTTGGCGGAATAATAGGATACATAGAACTATGTATACCGTTAAAATTTGATCGAATTCCACTGAGTAGTTTCCAAGTTACGCAGTCAAAAACTTAACACGTGCTGATTAGTACTTGCCTGCGTCACATAAAATTAATAAATTAGAGTGGAAGCGTGCTGAAAAAAATAAACAATACGGACAGGTAGATTTAACTGAAAAATAACTTATTTATTTAAAGAACCTCCCTCTTACACGAGGAAAGTGAGGGTTTTGATTACTCATCCACCAAATTAAAGATGTACAAATAGGGATTTACACAAGTTATATAATTTTCCTTTAAGAGAAAGAATTGAAAAATATTCAGTTTTAATTAGCCAATGACTGATAAACCATCATATCCAATATGCTCCAATTCGAGACTGGCAATACATTTGGAATTACGATTACTGTTTAATTATTGCATAATTACATCTTTATCATTTGTCACGTCCAAATTGTGACATTTTAGTTGAAAGAGTTAAGTAGACGGAAATTGGTCTAAGACAATAATAAATTTAAGTTAAAAAAAGCAAAGTCACTATTTTAGTAATTTAACATTAAACTTAATAAAATAAAAAAATTAACTCGTGATCAAGATAGTGGATTTTCAAATATTTTAAACTTCATTTAAAATTGCATTACATTGTGTATTTTTTTAGAAACACAAATAAATATTCTTAGGAGGAAATACCACTTAATTTAAATAAAGAATTGATTGTATGCCTAATTAATGCAGAGGAAGAAAATAAGACATAATATTGTACAAAAAATATATTTTATTTTGAGGAAATCAACAAATTTAAATTATTTCCCGTTTGAAAATATTAAAGTTCAAACTACGTAATCTACACGTTAAGGGAGTGCAAAACCTCACAAATTATACTAAAATCAAATACAAGGACCAAAATGATAAGGTAAAGTTTCCCCAAATTAATTGCTCAAGCTTACCAATTGAATTCCATTAAAGTTAATCATTAAAATTAACCATAAAGTCCCCAAAGAAAAAAAACTTATGTTTTAAAATAAAAAATTTTTTTACTATGAATGACGTGAAGTCAGCAAGAAGGAATGTGACTGAAATACTAAAGTGTGATGTTTCAGAAAGGAAACAAAGTTCCTTATCTAAAAAAAAAAACAAACTGTGAAAGTAGTTTAGAAGACACAATTCACAAAATTGCAGCCTAAAGCTGAATGTTGAGACTTAAAAAGGGTATGTGTGGCCAACACAAAGTTATAAATCTTTTTGTCATAAGTAATGACATTAAAGTTATTCAATTTCTAAAAGGAAAGAATGTAAAAGCTGTCAGAAGCAATACTGGACAGAAAAATATTGAAATTATGATAGTTTGTTAATTATTCAAAAAACGTCCATTTTACAATACCATGTTTTATTCAATTTGAATAAAAAAAATTCAAAAAAATTTCAAAAGAAAGAAATAAATGTAGCTTTAAGTCCAAAAATAGATTATTAACACTATTTGAAAATAAAAGAGAATTTATAGAAAAAGAACAAAGTGGGGTATACGAAATTAAATGTAAAGAATTGAACAAAATTTATATTGGAAAAACATATCGAAACTTAAAAACTAGATTTAAAGAACACTAAAAATGCACTAAAAATCTTCATATACGCAGAACACATTCTAATAAGCAAAATGAAACCGGGAATTATGAAGACACATGCAAACTAATCTATAAAATTAATGATAAGAGAGAAATAATAATAATTGAAAATTTATTTATATTGATGTTAAACAAATATTGGAAAGATTAGGGATCATAATACTGTTCTTACTAACGAAGTGAGTGGTGGCTTTACAGTATAAAAGGTGGACAACAAAATTATCGACTAGTTTCGCCATTTATTCCCGGCTTCTTCAGGATACACAACAAGATAATCGACAATCGAACAGTGAAGTGTACATTCGTTAGGATGGGACGAAAGCAGCGCTTTCACAAAGCTCATCTAACCAGAATAAACTCCAAAGGAAATACACTGAGGTAGTCAAGAAGCC
>JAHWFO010043418.1:1020822-1213922 GCA_023313115.1 Rhysida immarginata
AAGACCGCTTGGGTTGGTTAGGCTTCTTGACTACCTCAGTGTATTTCATTTGGAGTTTATTCTGGTTAGATGAGCTTTGTGAAAGCGCTGCTTTCGTTCCATCCTAACAAGTGTACACTTCACTGTTCGATTGTCGATTGTCTTGTTGTGTATCCTGAAGAAGCCGGGAATAAATGGCGAAATTAGTCGATAATTCTGTTCTCCACCTTTTATACTGTAAAGCCACCACTCACTTCGTTAAACAAATATTATCCACAAGTGATTTTAAATAATATGGAAATAGTAGACAGCAATCTATTTTTCAACCAGTTAATAAAAGAAGAAAAAATAAAAGAATTTTTAAGAAAAAACAAAAGATTAAGAGAATTATATAATTAAAACTTAATAAAACACAATACCATATGCTATCAAATTACAAAATACAAAATATAAGAAAATATGTAGCAAAAAACAATGATTGAATCTCAAAAGAAAACATTATAACCGGAAAAAGCATTAACAATGAATAGATAAATATTGTTCAAAATTAAAATATTTATATTGTAAGAAATTTAAAAAATCAGTTGTAACGAATCTGAAGATGTCCGAAAGGACATAAGTCGACTAATTCAAATTGAATAGAACATGGTATTGTAAAATGGACGTTTTTTGAATAATTAACTATATACAATACAACGTGAGATATAAAATGAATTTGATAGTTGGTTTATCTGCACATTCATTCAGAATAAATAAAGGCAAAAGGGAAATTTTTAAAATCATTTTAAAGAAGAAAAAAAAACTGACCACTCCCCACTAAGGAGGCCAAGCCAAAACTTAAAAGTAAATTTTATGAAGGGACAAGAATCAGTAAAAATTGGATTAAAAAAATTTTGAACTGCCTGAGGCCTAAAGGGAAGAATAGAATGTACATGAAAAACTATAAAGTTTTTGAAAGGTTGAAAAGTCCGAATTCCATTCGGCGAATGGAAAAACAAAATCCTTGCCCCAATGGGGATCAAGTGGCACACATCAGAACAAACATGAATGTGGCATCATTGAATAAACTGTCAGTGAAGATGACTACTGGAGAAGAGAAAAACTGGCATTATGAATGACAATACAACATTCCGCATTAAAACAACGAAGTTGCTGTTGCATCACATCATGGAAGTAAGCTTCAAACATAATAGTCAAAATGGTCTGGATCACACTCTACAAAAATCATGTCCATCTCTACAGAAGAAATAAAATGGAAAAATCTTATATATTCCAGAGATTGAAGAATAAAGGAAATGAATAAGAGTTATCTTAGAAGCATTCTTTTATCTATTGTAGAACTGATGTGGCCAAAAGATGATGTAGAGCCCCCAAGGCTGGCGAAGTTGTTGACAACAGGAGAGGTAGTGGAATAGTGGTCAAAAAATCTTTCAACACATGATTTTATACTTTTCCAAGCAACAATCCCAAGGCACATGGCTAGCACGTGATAACAATGGAAGGTCACTTCCTAATAGCATACACATGAAAATGAAAGAACAGCTAAAAATCGTGGTTAACAACTACAAACTGACATAGCATTGCAGAATGACTTAAAAAGAATCCCAAAATCTGCATTTTATATAATATTTAAAAATATTAATACAAAGGAAAAAAATAACTATTTTTAGATGGACAAACCCATCATCAAAGTTAAAACTTATGTCAGCTAAGAATACATATTTGTGGCCAAAAACCTCACATTTAAAAAAAAAACTATAAATAAAGCTAAATCTTAGATTAAAAATCATATTTTAATAAGGGACTAAATCTTTTGAATTAGAAACAGCTTTTAAAATGAAGAACTGCATCTTTGAATAGGGGACGATGTTTAGATTTGTGGACTGTATATGAATTAGGGGATGGTATTTGTATTTGAGAACTGGCCAGTTCAAGAAAGGAAATGTGGCTCAATACAAAAATTTCCTATAACACCTAAAAGCTAACATGTGATGGAAAATAAATTATGAATTTTTTTGAACATCACATTAAAAACAATTATCAGGATTTAAACTTCTAATTGTTAATTCAGTACTTTAGTTTAATAAGAATTTCAGGTTGATCTAGGCTTCAATTGTCCACTTGAAACACCACAACTAATACAGCAGAGCAGCGACCACTTAGCATTTATTAAAGAGCAGGGAGACTAAGAAAAATAAGAGGTAACTACCAGAAGTCTCATTAAATATAAGCATTACGATGCGAAGGAGGAGCTTACAAAAGAGTATTATTCGATTTGCTCAAAAAGGGGGGTGACAGTGACCTACCTTTTATATAGGGTCGGGACACATTAATATTGCCACCTCTCATCGAACATGTTGGAACGTCCCATGGTATGCAGATGAAAAATCATTGCATATCATTAAAAGCTGACGAAAGCAGACTTGTAGTAGCATCCGTCAATACAGCAATTGTTGTTGTCATGGGGAGAGCAAGTGACCTGTCGGACCTCCAAGAGGGGATGATCATTGGCTGTCGGGCCAAGGAGGGCAGCATTTCAGAAACGGCCACATGTGTGAACTGCTCTAGGGCTGCCGTTGTGGAGGTGAACCTCGACTGGACGAACCAGACAGTTTCGAGCAACCGAAGAGGTAACTGTGGGGCCCCACGGGAAATCGATCCTAGAGGCGAGTGTCAGTTACGATGCCTGGCTAAGACCAATCGGCATGCCACTGTTGAGCAACTGACACAGCAAATGAACAGTGGGGTCACTAGGCATGTCAGCACCAACACAGTGCAACAACCCCTCTTGAGGTTAGGGCTCCGGAGCAGGCGTATGGTAACAGCACCCATGTTGACGCCTGTGCATCGCCGAAAACGCCTCCAATTCGCAATGGACTATCGCCATTGGACCTCGGCCGAGTGGCAAAAGGTTGCTTTCTCTGACGAGTCGCGTTTTCTGGTGAACAGAGTGCACGGACAACGGAGAATTCGCTGGGAAACATCTGAGAATAGGCATCCCGACACCATCGTTAATATGATTGGATGAAATACAACGAATGGCATGACAAAGGTAATGAGTAATAAGTACAATGATGGTAGAAGTAAAATAAACAACATAGGTGTATGCTGATTGGATAAGAATACCAGGGTATAGCAAAACCATTTCATACAATTCTTTGAGTCTTCCCTGACTTTTCCCAGTTTAAAAAAAAATTCCCTGACTTTTCCCTGACTTTCCCCGCCCGCTACTCACCCTGGAATACAGCGTATGAAAAATAGAGAATGGGTACACTATAAAAGATACACTAAGTGGATGAAAGCAGAAAAAAACCCGATAGGATAACAAATAACAGAAAAGAATACAAAAAGTGAGGACATAAATAAAGAAAGATTGAACCATTAGAGAATATAAAAATAAAAAGTAAAAGTAAATAAATAGAAAATTACAGTAAATCTGTGTCAGAATTAAGAATTGTTCATACTTTACGGGCTAGACTTCACCCTAGTAGTGTGATAGCAGCTACGTACAAAATTGTTAATAGGAACCCACTGCATACACCTTCACGTATTGAAATAACATTAACAACAAAGAAGATAAAAAATCGTAAGCTTCGTGTCAAAAGTAAAAAAGTAAATTTGATTTGAAATGTATCAAAAATGTTAGTAGAAAGGCTCTCGCTGGGAAACAGTGAACTACCTTCAACGTATTTGAAAAATTAGCCACATTGAAACCAAATAAACTTTTCGCTGTTCTCGCCTAATTGAACACTTAACAGCCCCAAAAATTGTATGTGTGAGGACGTGAAAATCGAAGACATCGTCATTTTAGTACCCCAGAAAAACATTTAAAGTTAATGTTAAAATGTAAAAATAATGAATGTATGAATATAGACAATTTAATAACAATCACCATGTTTGACTGTGTCAATGAGAACATATGGGAAAACATCCTGGCATCAACCCACTGTCTCGTTAGCAGCAGGCGAGTCTGCATTTGAGTGCCGTGACACTACACGCCTCAGTTGTCGTAGCATCACAGAACAACATTTAAAAGTCACATTAAAGAGCGCGAAAAAAACTGGTGATTGAAAAATAAACTTGTACTGCATGAGTATATTCAAGCAAATTCAGCCACAAATGCCCTGAAAAAGGTTTATTCAACCGCATCAATGAGAACTTATGTGATAACCCTTAGCAGTTATTCCTCTCACTCATCTGGCACCACAAAGACGATCACCTGAAAAGCTGAACAGGAATAAAGCACGCAAATCGGCCTCTAGTCATTGTCATTAACAAAAATCAGTGTGATCAATAAACAAGAAGGCCTTAGTAAGTTGTTGATGTACTTTTGACAGAGAAAAAGCCGCACAATATGCGGAAAATGAAAGCCTTAAACTACCCTTGTATTCGTTGGGAGTATGAAGTTTAGGTGTTCAGTTTGTACATGCAACCATTGCACAGCAACATTCTCATCACGTACATATTAACAATTTTGAAGCACATTAAATTTGGTTTAAAAACCTCAGCAGATCAGGTGTAAAAGAATAAAATACTCTGATAGAACTCAGTCACCCGAATTCAACTTCAAATGAATGAAAAAATTATCAATCAACGCTATTAAGCCTGAATACGTTAACAACAGACCTGAAACAATGTTGGCTGTAAACACTTATCCAATCAAGTTAAGTGAAGTGAACTTGAAAGTATTCGTCGCATTTCAAAAGGTAAATTCAAAATTTTAAAAAATGGATTAGAATGGCAAACCCAGCAATTCAAATACTGAAACTGGCAACCACTCACACCTGTTACACAGCACTGTGATTATTATTTATTCAAATACTTTATACAAATTGTAGTAATGATGAACTTGTGAAAATAAGTTATTTTAAGAACGACGCATCTACGTTTGCAAACAATGTAACCAACACAGTGAAATAAAAAAAACTTTTGATGTGAAAATAACGATTGACATTTGCTTTTAACCTCGTATTTCCATTAAAACCCCAGAAATTTCAGTTTAAAAAGTTGCACGTGAAGAAAAATTCGTGAAACAAAACTAACATTGCCGAAAAAATCCGAGAAAAATCTTGCATTCGCTTAATCACGCAGCAAAAAAAAAAAAACCTGCAGCCATCGCTTAACTTTAAGGTGGGAAATGCCATAGAGCCGTAAATGTTGATGGAAAAAATTGCATGTGCGGGGAAATTCGAGGCACAGAACCTGCATTGCTGAAAAAATGACAGGAAATTGTCCTGTCTATCGCAGGACAGCCTGGAAACAAAAGTCGTAAACAACTTTTAAAGACATCAAAAATAGTAAAAAACGCTGGTAAAAGAAAAAGAAAAAGGAGCATTGACATTAACACAGTGTGTACGTCGGGTTAAAAGTGGGGATTGGACAGGTAGGGCATAGAGTCATTTAACAGTGAAAAGTTGAGAGTGAATTTTTAACCTACATTAAACTTAATCTCGTATAGAATGTTGCCTACATTGCGCAAACTATGCTTCTTTTAAAAAGAGTAAACCTTGAGAGACAAAGATGATTTAACACAAACATCAAACTGAGCAACCAGAACGCAAAAAATCACAGAGTAGAAGAAAATTAAACATTCTTAGCGAGATAAAGTATTATAAAAGTTTACGATGTCACTTGTCAACCCTATAAATCTTTGGGTCAGAGTTGTCAGTTGTCAATTTCAAATTGTCAAATTCAGAGTTGTCAGTTGAGAGCGACTGAAATTCAACTCATTCTATCAACGATATCTTTCTGAATTTTCGCGATATTTGCTTGGGCTTTTTAGAAGAGTAGATCTATACATTTGGCTAAGAAATTATGTAAAAGACATTTTGGTAAACATAGCGCATGCGCAGTTAAACATTATTTAGTAAAAATGCTCGTATTTCATCAAATATTTAATATTTTCATATTCTGATTGCAGGTTGTCTCTATTATAATTTGTCAAGTTTCCTGACAATGGTATTGCATTGGGTTGAATATGCTGCATGTTATAAACAAAAAACTTACGAAAACAATTCGATTTTTTTAAAGAAATCTTTATATCTCCTTGAATATACGTGCTATTCTCATATAAATGAACACGGATAAGTAAAAGATGCTTCTTAATCCTATGCTTAAGTTACAACGCATTTCAAGTTTAACCTTTGCCTTTGTGGTGTAACATGCTCTTTACATCCCTTAAGTTTCAGCATAATTCGTCAAGTATTTTTCTAGATATTCGACAAAATGTTTAAAATGGAAAGTGTCCAATTACTTTCTTCCAATCAGTGTATATAGCGGATCAAGAGTTGTATATATTGTGAGACAAAATCACATAAGGCGCTTTTTGCTCTGAGAATAAGGCCCCCACTTGCCTGCCACACAGGTGGTGGTGCTTTACTGCATGGCACTTTCCAGGACAGGGATGCTTCACTGCATGGCATAACCAAGAATTATGAAATTAATATTATTTTCAGCCTCAGGGCATCGGAACGTGGCCGCAATTATGTAATTAAGCAAGAAGATGCCATCAGTCATATGAGTGACCACACCCAGAAATGGAAACCCGACCAAAAAGTAATAAACAGAACCCCCACCCCAATGGAGAATATACTTAGAATCGTTCAGTAAGGGGTTCATAGTGCTGTTTCTATCGACAAAATTGGTAGAGACTTTACAACAAAGGGAGAAACAAAGGGAGAACAGAGTTTCCGACTAGTTTCGCCATTTATTCCCGGCTTTATCAAGGGTACACACAAGAGGACATAAGCCTTTATATACAGAAAATATGGTACAGAATGTGAACATGATTGGATGAAGAAATAACAAATAGTAAATATAAATTGTACAGTGGCGACATTGAAAGGAGAATGGTTGGATAAGGAACCGATAACAATGAAATTATAAGGAAACCTTGAGAGGAAAATTAATTGAAATATAAAGGAAAAAATGTCATAACACAAACAAAATTGAAAACGCGGACTTAGAAGAAGACTCATCCGGAGTTAACATAAACTAAGGTATTAATAAAAAATGGAAAGGAAAGTAAATATACAAATTTTAAAAATTACAAGATATCGGATAAAGAATTTAAAATTGAATAAATATCAAAAACGGTTTGGCAATTGAGGAAGTGATCTGGAGAGGAGTTTTAGCTTTAAAGATCTCAATGGCTTCGAGAGTGGCAGTCTTGAATGGGTCGTTGCATAGATGGAGAATGGTCATGATTTCACTTTGCTCTTTGGGGGCATGTCCCGTGCGGGCAAGGTGGATCGCGTAGTGTGAATTATTATCTTGTTTCTTGTAGGAGTCCATGTGTTCTTTAAATCGTTTATTGAAATTGCGGGTCGATAGGCCTATATAGTATTTATCGCAAAATCCACAGTTTAATCTATAAACTCCGGAACGGGAGAATTTGTCGGTGTGTGTTTGGATGGGCGGATTAAGAGAGCGAAAGCATGGGGTCGATGAGCGGTAGGAAACTTGGAGACCGAGTGAGGAGAGGAAGGCGGAAAGGTAAATAAAAAAATAATTACTTAATTAATTAACCGACATTAATTAAAGGTAATTAACAGCCCACTCTTCACAGTGTACACCAATGACATCACCAGTCATGTGAGTCCAAAAACAGTGCATCAGCAGAGTTTCAGTGTAAAGGAATGTGGAGGGGAGGCGGCAACGGCACCTTTCATCTTTTTGGTGTGGCCAAGTGTAAAATTGTTGGCACACCCCCTTCACATTCCAAACTAGCTGGATACGGACACGTACTACTGTGGCGGCATTTCTATTTCTGTTCATATCTCGGTTAAATTTCAAATTCGGACCCATGTTCATAAGAAGTTTTTCGCTTAGAATCACCCAAACCACCACCCCTCCAAAGTTGGTCTTTAAATTATACATCATCCTGTATAACTACGGTATTTCTTGTTATTAACAAGTTAAACATTATTATATTTTTTTCAATGGTTTTCCCTTAATTGAACCTGTCCACAACTAATGCTGTTTACCCACAATTCACACATACAAAATCTTGTATTTGTCTCACTGGTGCCCAACGTTGGACATTAGTTGTGAAATTGATGAATCTTCACTGTTGTAAACCTTACGCAAGCCTTTCGTAAACTCCGTAAACTGAAGTTGGCATCTTGTTCTCCTAATTAAAACTTAAGTACCGTATTTTTCGAATATAGGAAGGGCTGTAAAGCAAAACAAATCAATAATTTAGTAGTGCGGCCTGTAATTGTGATTGATTTTAACAAATCATTATTGGTAATTATGAATAGAATAAAAAGAAATCAAAATATTTTGTTTTAGCGTCCAATAGTTTATTACATAGTAAAAACATATATTGACTAGTATCACGTGGAATAACTAATAAAAAAAGTACCAAGCAAGTGATACGGAAACAAAGTTTTAATCCCTAAGGCATTTCTTTATTACATGATCTTCGGAGGTTATAATGTTACAAAGTGAAAGTGGGAGGCAGTGTCTCTTTTATAATAACAAGCATGGCAGACGTAATTGGGAGCGAATCAAGAGCACCGTCCTGCTGGGAAGCTCCTCTTCAGTTCCTGTAGTCATAATTTTTGTCCAGTCCGATTATGTAATCAGTTAAGCCATCCCTCTCGAAGGATGTTTGGTTAGTTGCTGTCTTCTAATTTCAATCTCTTCATGGAAAAAAAGTACAATTGGTTGCAATATGAATGATATTCCTGATTATATTTTATTTTTTATTGTATTTATTTATTTATTTTTAAAATGTTGATGCAAAAGTGCAAAAGATGCGCAAGACGAGACCGACAAGTAAGCTCCTCTGGGCACCATACAGAATCAAAGAAATTTAATTATAAGTCGTATATTATTGCAGTATCAATTAAAACTTAAATTAGATAAATTAAGAAGAAAGATTAAATATACGTAAATTAGTAATAACTAACCTAAAATTAATAAAAAGAGTAATAGTAACCAATTCTCAGTCAGGTGCCAATTCAAGCCAACCGTTATATTCAACAAGGGTTAGAAAGTATATTCTGAAGAACGTACTGTTTTAACGCATGATAAAAAACTGAGTAGCAGATTAATGAGCGGAGTTCATAAGGGAGGTTAGACCATTCCAAAATACCAGCATGAGAAACACGATTACTTGCATATTTATTCTTTGCTTTAGGCAAATTTATACTTCCAATTACAAGATATAGCATGCATGTAATCTGATGGCTCGTAACGACGTATCATGAATGAATATATCAAATATTTAATGATAGTGGAAATTAGTTTAGTACAACCTCTGACAAAAAGTAACCGATCAAAGTAATACTTCTTCCTCAAATTTTCAAATAATCACACGTATTAATATATATTTTCAAATGCCTATTTTGTTCCTTAAAATCTCCTTCGAACAGTATATAATAATTAAACATTCATTGAAAATCAATGGGGAAAATTTTTTTTAAAATCTAAAAAGCGTGTTGGAAGAAAGCAGACAATCACCCATCCCCTTGGAAAAAAATAACTGATCCTGTGACAATTTGCATAAATACCTGCACAAAAGTAGTGAAGAAAGAACTTACCCACTTTCAGTATACAGGGTGTAACTAAAGGTGTGTTACAAACTTTGGGGAATGATAGAACTGGTCAGAATAAGCATTTTTTGTTCTATGAACATTGGTCCACAACTGCATTGTTTAAGAGTTATAGCAACTGTTCAAAATGACGCCCTTCAGCGTCAATGCAGGCTTGCATTCGTCGCTGTACGTTGCAAGACACCCGTTGCAGCATCTGCTGGGAGTCCCTGATGTTGTCTGCTGCTACAGCCAATCGTGCGATGAGTTCCCCCACTGAATTAACCATTGTTTCGTACATCAGGGACTTTAGGTGGCCCCACACAAAGAAATCCAATGGTGTTAGGTCTGGTGATCTTGGCGGCCAGGTAACTGGACCACCCCGTCCAATCCAACGATCACCAAACGTATCAGTGAGGAAGGCCCGGACATGCTGTGAAAAATGTGGAGGTGCACCATCATGTTGGAACCACATTACTTGACGGATGTTAAGAGGTATGTCATCCAACAGTTCAGGCAGCACCTCCTGAAGAAAGACGAGGTAGGTTTGTGCATTCATACGAGCTGGGAGAATGTACGGCCCAATGAGGCGATTGCCAACAATACCAGCCCACACGTTGACAGAAAATCGTTGCTGGAAGCGCCTTGTCAAATTGGCATGTGGGTTGATACGGTCCCAAACATGGATATTCTGGTGGTTGAAAATGCCTTCCCTGGTGAAGGTTGCTTCATCAGTGAACAGCACCTGCTGTGGGAATGCTGGTTCCTCTCTACAACGTGCAAGAAACCATCTGCAGAATGCCATACGTGGTGCAAAGTCAGCAGCTCCAAATGTTTGAACTCGTTGCATACGAAACGGATGAAAGTTGGTCATGCAGAACTCGCCAAACAGACTTGTGATCTGTGTTCATGATGTGTGCAAGCGCACGGGTGCTACATGTTGGTCTTTCGTGAACTCTACGAAGCACAGCTTCTTCGAATTGAGCGGTACGACGGGTGCGAGCGCGACCATGCTCTTCACGCATCACAGCTACACTTCCTGTTGCTCGTAGACGTCGCACAAGCCGAGCAAACATTGTGTGAGCTGGCTGACGACGTTGTGGAAACTGCCGTCTGTACAGACGACAAGCAGCTCTTCCATTACCGTCTGCAGCACCGTACACTAACAACATGTCAGTGCACTCGTTAAAGGTGTAGTCCATATCCGGATGCGATCACACACGTTAGATTTTTTAGTGTGCAGGATCTGCTTGCATGGTAATGTGATGGTGTGGTCATGTTACTTTAAAAATTTACACGACCATACTGTAACACCCACAAAAATTTTCGAAAGCCGCGCGAAGTCTGACCATGTCGATACTGGCGCATGGTTCGTTCCTTGATAAGGCTAGAGACGCCAGTAGGATGGTGACCATGCGGAGTGTCGAAGGGTAGCCAACCCCTGCTTTGGATAGACGTGGGCACTTTGGTTGGGTTAAACTCCTTTATTTTCTAAATCCTTCTCCAATTTTTGGCGGCTTTGATGGTTTCCTTTGAGATGCTGAGTCCTACCGCATACTAACCGTATTAACCTGATCCTATAGTATACTTTTCCTCCCCCCCCCCCCCTCTGACTTACCTTAATCCCCCGTCGACTGACTTTACCTAAGTCCATGATGATGTGCTTTCGAACACAACGTAACTTCTCATCAATGGCGAGAATTTAAGATCCAGAACCTATCGAAATAAATGTTAAGATATGAAGGAGACATGATTAAGGTTATGAAGAATACCAAAGCTTTAAAGTTTTAATACTTACCCGGAGAGTAGTTAAGAAAGTAATACGTAGCTCCGTTATTGGGATGTCTTAAGAATTAAAAGAATTTTCTAAAGATAATATAAATTTGAATGAACCCTTTAATAGATATAGAGATGATGACTTGAAGATAAGTAGATGATTATATCGATAAGTTACTTAGCGTTAAAGAAAATTCTAACATTTGTGCTTTTTTTTTTTTCGAATGGAACTGTGCCAAAAGGTCGATCCAGACCTCCCTGTACATACATAGATCCCGAACTTGTATATATCGAAGACCAGGTAGTATGTAGAAGTTTAAGACTATACAATTAAGGACAAAATCCTACCAACGAAAGATACATATAAAGTATAGCATCGAGAGTAACAGAGAGGAAAAGAAAGGGTTAAAAATACCGGTTGCGAAAACACAAAATTCAAGCAAACGATTTATAGAAATGTATGTGAAAAATTAATGTTCAAAGAGAATAAAGCACAGTTTTAAAATTCGAAGACTTAGCGTTTAGCGTATTCTATTCCTTTACTTAATGATTAATCGTATTTTCTGAATTCTTAAGGTCAGTTTTAAAAGTCAGTGCTTGGTTTAACACTTTGCTTTCTAAAGTAAAACCACAAATTTAATGTACTGTACGTTGTCCGTAGAACTGGAGCGTTACAGAAAGTTTTTTTTCGAATTTCAAAACTGATGTCTTGTGTTGAATCATGGATTGCAAACTGACAATTAAAAAAAGTTTGGTGGAGATAACAAGCAGACTTGAAGATGAATCAACGATAGTCGACTTGAAGACGAGAGAAATTTCAAATTCCGATTTGGTGTACCTGTTGTAGAGATTCCAAATGTGAGCGTGTCTGTCTTCCAGCCTTCATTTTTGTTAAGTACGGTATTGGGGTCGGGTTTTTATTTTGGAGCTCCCCGCTTTCTTATAGTAGGGCTGTCTGACCATGTCGATGCTGGCGCATGGTTCGTTCCTTGATAAGGCTAGAGACGCCAGTAGGATGGTGACCATGCGGAGTGTCGAAGGGTAGCCAACCCCTGCTTTGGATAGACGTGGGCACTTTGGTTAGGTTAAACTCCTTTATTTTCTAAATCCTTCTCCAATTTTTGGTGGCTTTGATGGTTTCCTTTGAGATGCTGAGTCCTTGTTAAGGCCAGGAAGGCCAGTAGGATTCTCTTTGAGGAGACTATCGGGTTGTCAGGGATTGTTGTCTTTTGGTTTAGGGTTTAATTTAATTTAATTTAATTTTTTTATTGGCAACGTGGTCACGGGATTCGGGGTAGGTCGGTTAGAAACAGTATGCTCAACGTTTCAAAAGAAATATAGAATTTTTTTGATTGAATACATATGAAATTAAATGAAACACATTTCGTTTGCTTAAGATGGATGACACGACAGATAAACGTCAGATCCTTACCGACTATAATCATCTGAAACGATTTAAGGAAAATTGGAAGACTCCGTAGTTTGAAATGAAGCTTCTCCTGAGATTGGTCACTTTTGGTCCCGTTGGTCACGAAGCAGCAGCTTTAGTGAGACTTTTCTTCGCAGCCAAGGAGGTTACCGTGGAGCTCCTCATATCAAAAGTTTCACAGGAAGCTCACCTTATCTAATGGAATGAAGCGCTTCAAAAAAAAAAAGGAACATATTTCGGGGCGAAGAATTGTTCCGCTTGAGGACAAGCTTCGTGTTTGATGGAGGGGGACTGTAACACCCACAAAAATTTTCGAAAGCGCGCGCGAAATTTTTGTCGTTGTTTTATTTTAAATTTTTCGAAATTATCTTTTCCGTAGGACATGACGATGTCCTATAGGGAATGAACATTCGGTAATTTTGGAGAGCCCCGTGAATCAGAGGTGTTTTGACTTCAGAAAGAGGTGTAGTCCATATCCGGATGCGATCACGCACGTTAGATTTTTTAGTGTGCAGGATCTGCTTGCATGGTAATGTGATGGTGTGGTCATGTTACTTTAAAAATTTACATGACCATACCATAATTCAGAAAGGGGTGTGTCATAAGCCTGCATTGATGCTGAAGACGTCATTTTGAACAGTGGCTATAACTCTTAAACGATGCAGTTGTGGACCAATGTTCATAGAACAAAAAATGCTTATTTTGACCAGTTCTATCATTCCCCAAAGTTTGTAACACATCTTTAGTTACACCCTGTATAAGGGAAGACTATTCCCTAAAAAAGGATTTTTTTTTCGAAAATTTCAATTTTTTTTGGCTTAAATAGCTTTGATGTCTGTACTAAAGTTTTTTATCAGTTTTTTGCGATATATGATATAAAAAGTTGATTTTTACAACTTTTTTTTACATGTGTGCTCATATTTTTAGGAGGAGGTGGGCAGCAAATTTTCACCGATTTTATTTTCTTAGAAAATTTCCACTTACTTTTTTTTGTTAAGGGAAAACTCCTGTGCCAAAATGGTCATTTTCGCCAAAAAATTAAAAAAAAAATTGTTTATATAAAATAATTCCTTGATATATTGTTAAAACATAATCGTTTTCAAAGTTTGAAATATTGCATTATATATATGCAAAAAGAAGTCAATTTGGATACCCCTACAGTATGAACATTTGATAAAATATAATTTGGAAAAGCTATAAAATCTGTTCTAATTTTCTCATCGATGTAATTTTTTTTTTATTCATAAATTCTGCTAAAAGATACGTGTATTTTTATTTCCCATCAACAGATGGAAGCACTTGTTTTTTAACTTCAAAATTAGCTTCTCTTTTTATTCGCCAACAACAGATGGCAGCACTTGATTTTTTACTTCAAAATTAACTTCTATGATTGGCCAAACTCAGCTCACTGCCTCTCATCTGTATTGAAGCCACAGATTACCGAGTAGACAGATGCGACAAAAGTCTTTTTTAACATGGGAAGATTGGGTTTGCTTTGACAGTCGTCCCCTCAAGTGAAAAAGAGGGGAATTACGTGATAATGTGTACTCTGCAATGGAAAAACAGTGTATTTGAGTTACAAAATTAATTGTAAAAAACGGAAAAAAGTAAAAAAATTGATAAGTATAATGTACTTTAAACCTTTGCCATGTATTTTAATCATCCGTGACTTAATATTTCATTCACATTTCATTCATATTTCATTGATAACTTACTGAAGTCAGGTAAAGAGCATTCCCCGTTACGTTCTGGAAAGTGCAAGGAGCTCTCTCTTCTTGCCAGACTCTGAGAGCATTCCCTTAACAAGTCTGCTATACACTGAGTGATCATATTATTATGACCACCTGACAAGTTTATGCAAATGCGCGGACGGACGTCGCCACAATGTTGCTAGCGGGCCAGACCAATATACAAAGGGAAGCTAAGTGTCGTCGACAACAGTAGACGTATTCCATTCTTCAACTATGGTTAAACGACGCGATTAAACAGCCTTGGAACGCGGGATGACTGTAGGTGCTCGGAGCTATGGAGCGAGTATCAGCGAAACAGCGGCATTCGTGGGGTGCTCAAGAGCAGCCTCGTATTTAAAGACTGGACGGTTAGCCAGAAGACGGGCTATGAACATTCGCGTTTAGGCCGCCTGCGGATGGTTGATGATCGGACAGAACGGAGACTGTCACGACTGGTAAAGGATAACGGAAGGGCAACTGTGCATCAAATCACTGTTGACCTTAATTAGGGGTCCTCCAAAACGGTCTGTGAATGCACTGTACGGCGCACACTGCATCGCATGGGATACGGAAGCTGAAGACCTGTCCACACACCTTTGCTGTCTGCAGCCAACAAACGGAGACGACTCCAATTCGCTCAGGAGCACAAGGACTGGACTATCGAGCAATGGAAGCAAATCATGACGTCTTACAAGTCACGATTCCAGTTACATCATGCAGACGGCCGCGTGAGAATCTGGCAGAAACAGTACGAAAGCATGGACTCTGCATGCATGAGTACAACCCTTCAGGCCGGTGCAGGCAGTGTTATGGTGTGGGGAATATTTTCCTGGCATGCGTTGGGTGCGTTAATATGTGTTGAACAATGTCTGGATGGCTCAGCATACCTCCGTATCGTCGCTGATCAAGTCCACCCTGTCATGTTGATGGCGTACCCCAATGGAGATGGCTACTTCCAGCAAGACAATGCGCCATGCCACATAGCTGGTATTGTGCAGGAGTGGTTCCAGGAACATGATGGGGACTTTACCTTACTTCGGTGGCCCCCACCATCCTCAGATCTCACTCCAATTGAGCATTTGTGGGACGAAGTCGAATGAACCATCAGACGGCTGGATCCACCCCCGTCTAATCTACCACAACTAGACAGTGCTATCCATCAGTCATGATGTCAGATTCCTCCCACCACTTTTCAACATCTCGTGGAATCAGTGCCACGAAGAATCACCGCAGTATTAAAGGCGAAAGGTGGCCCAACGAGATACTGACAGGTACTGATAATAATAATATGCTCACTCATTGTAGAAGATGCTATTTTATAAGCAGTGAGTAAAAAAAATTTGAAAGAAAAATCTATGGATGCTTCAGATAAAATTGAAATATTTTTAGGTAAAAATGTAAAACTATAAACAGTATTTTTATTGCTGCAGGAATATTACTGTAGCAAGAACGGATGAAGATAGGTATACAAAAATTTTATCTGCAATTGCTCTCAAGAACAGAGTAGAAATATCTGTTGAAATTAGATTAATTTTACACCAAATTTTTAAGTGATTTTTTTTTTACATTTTCTTTTAATTACATAAATTATTATTGAACTATTTTTGCATAATATTACAGCACTAGTTTTTTAATTTTTCTATATATAAAAAGCTAGTAACACATTTATGCGAGTTTTAGGTAAAATTAAAATATTTTTCAAATTATAATATAAAAAAGATCAACAGTTTTTTTATTATAATAAGTATATACCATTATTTACAAATGCAGTTGAGCAATAAGAATTTTTCAACCAAAGATTTAATTCTGGAAGAACAAAAAGGTTGTATTAGATGATGTGAAGAATTTGAGTTTTTGGGGGTAAAAATAGATAAAGAAGATAGACAGGAAAATGACATTAAGAACAGAATTAATAAAGGTAAAATTATAACATCAATGCTGAATGGTATCCTGTGGATTAGTAAGAAGAATAAAATGCAAATATATAATACAATAGTGAAAATTACTGTGACATATGGAGCTGAAACATGGAAATTTAACAAAAATTTAGAACCAAAACTTGTGCCGATGGAAATGGATTTTCTAAGAAGATCAGCGAGATGTTCAAGATTGGAAAAAAGAAGAAATAATGTTATACGAGAAAAAATGAATATTAAGATTTAAACAGCTGAGTTGGTATGGACGTATTAGAAGAATGAATGAAGATAGGTTACCGAGAAAGACTTTGGAATGGAGTCCACCTGGAAGAAGAAGAGGAAGACATCGAAACTCATGGATGCGGGAAATAAGAAGTGGAATGAAAACAAAAGGACTGGAGGATATGGATTGGATGGATAGAGACGAATGGAGAAGGAAGATTCTTTAGGCACAGAAAGATGTGTAAACATTGAAACTCTGTATACAAATAAAATTAAACAATTGTTTTATTATAATATTACAATAATAATAATCTTTTCTATTATTGATTTTTATCAAGATTTATCAAGTAAAATGTAAATAAGATTTATAATTATCAAACATTATGTGAATAAATTTTTTATCAATAATACGAGCTGCTTCAAATTTAGTTTTTTTGGAAGTTGTTTTTCAATTTAAATAAGAAAAAAAATGTAGAAAAAAATGTTTTACTTAAAAAAAAACCATTTTATTTAAAACTGTTGAGATTCGCAAAAAAAAGCAAAAACAAAACGGCAAAACAGACGAAACGTTTAAAAAAAATTCCCATGGCATTTCCATGACAACGAAACGTAGTTCCCCTCTTTTTCACCAGGATCGCTGGCATGCCAGGCGCAACCGTTCACACTCTCTAATGTCGTATCTGTCTACTCGGTAATCTGTGTCGAAGCGAAGCAATATGCATTATTTTGATACATCGCACACCCCACCCAAAAAGGTTGCCACGACTATGGTTTATAAAAAGTAAAAGAAAACAAAAAACAAAAGAAATCTGTAGATAGCAGTAGATAAGGGAAAAAATAAACAGTTGGCTGAAAACTTTTGTGGATGAAAATAAACTAAGAACATTCATAAAATGTAAAGACCACCAGACCTGATGCCGTAGTTTTAATGAGCCAATCCCTGCAACTGATGAATGTCCAACGCCTGTTAGCATTTCGTCAAAAGACTATGTGACGACCCCCCCCCCCCCCTAAATGTATCCGATGTAATGGCCAGCACACTTCTAGTTACACTAAGTGTCCTAAATATCCCTATGTCAAAGGCTCAAAAGCAACAAATTAGAAGAAAGGAAAACCTATGCTTCGGTCGCATCCAGTGCTAATGACACAGGCATCGTTAGCTAAAACCAACGACGCAGTATTTATAAGTACCTGGGGAATTTGTTAAACCTCAACAAAGAAACTGGTAAAGCAATGCCACAGGTGGCATCTCGGTAATCTAGAAAGTGCTCATGGATAGACTCCCATACAGGATCGTTAGTCAAGAAAAGTTCGTTGCAATATATGGAATGCAAGAGGAATTGCTCGCAAGTGCATCAAGTTTTACAATTTCCTTGTATGTCGTCATCACCTTCGTGTGCGAGACGCCCTGAAATCGACTCGGAAGTATTCAAATTGCCCGGCTATCATGTCTATTGCAGGGACCGGCCTCTGGGTAAAAATGCTAGCTACGCGTTTGGTGGAGCAGCGATCATTATCAAGGACTGCATTAATCATCGTGAGACGATCACGCCCAACTATGAAGGAATAGAATCTGTTTCCGAGATTATTAATAACGCTGACTCAGGTGAAATCAAGCTCATCTCATTAAATAACTCGCCTAAACAGAAGCTTGGTCCATGCGAGCTTGATGAGATTCTTTCCGGGCCCATTCCAGTAATAATTAAAATGCCAAGCACCAGGCATGAAACTCAAAATGCTCCAATCAAGATGGAAACATCTTCTATGGATATACCTTAAACCAGATTGACACCTTCCTTGCGGTTTCCCTTGATGACACATACAACTGTGACCATTCTCCAGCTAGTGACGTGCTGGATATAGCAGTTCTTAAAGGTTTCTTGAAGCCCTACAATATATTTACTGTAGACGACTTAACCTCTGGCCACCGACCAGTCTTGCTTATCTTCGAGGGCTTTAACATTGATGTGATGATAGGGCTTCGTTCCAAATAGGACTGGAAGCTCTTAAGGATATTCTTCGAGAAAATAAATTCCATACAAGGAGATTATCGACAACGAGGACATCAAAACAAATATCAGTGCAATCACTTGTGTTATCAAGGATGTTACTACTTCCAGTACCTCCACTGCTGATTGAAAGCGTCCCAAATACCTCGACTTCCCTCCTTACATCAGGCGTCTCATTCTTAAAAGGAATTCCTGTAGGAGACTATGGCAATGCAAGCGACTACCCTTTTTCAAGACTAAGTATAACAGTCTCTCTCGCCAGGTCCAGGTGGAGCGAAAAACTGAAGCCTTTGTCCATCCAGGACAATTCGCTCTGGAGGGCCTTAAAGGGTAACAGACTCATCCAATTGCCGCCACTTATTGCAGGCAATAGCAACATTGTCACCAATGATGGGGAAAAGGCTCAACTGATCGCAGATTCCCTGAAAAATCAATTTACCACTCCTAGTGAGACAAATTTGGACATCCTCTAAAACAGCCAGCTAGTTAACGAGGGTTTATCGCTTACCAGTGCAGTTATCGTGTTCCTACCACTGAGGAAGTC
Organism: Rhysida immarginata; assembly: GCA_023313115.1. Lineage (NCBI taxonomy): Eukaryota > Metazoa > Arthropoda > Chilopoda > Scolopendromorpha > Scolopendridae > Rhysida > Rhysida immarginata. Next base: position 1,039,967 of record JAHWFO010043418.1, read on the forward strand.
TTTAGAGCCCAAGACATCTCTGACATCAAGCGACTTAAAACCAGAAGGCAGCAGGTATTGATTTTATCACTAACAATGCTCTCAAAAACCTGCCTTATAATATTTTCTCAATCATTACCAAGGCCATGAACGACTGCTGGAAACTTGGTAACTTCTCTGACCAGTGGAAAGAGTCCGTCATAGTTACCATTCCAAAGCCTGGTCTAAACCCTGCCCTTACTGTCAGCTACAGGCCCATAAGCTTGCTACCTGTGCTATCAAAAGGTTCTTTGAACGCATCATTGATGAGTTTTAATGAATTTTGTGTAGCAAACAATCTCGCCCGCGATGAGCAATTTGGCTTTGAAAAATTCGAAAACCCCCGATTCCTCTCTTCCTTTCTGGTAAAGAGGTCGAATGGGTAAAACGTTACAAACACCTCGGAGGGTAATAGGTGCCAAGCTAAAGGGGGGCAACCATGTCTCCTACGCCATCAACAAAGCAAAGAAGGCAAAATTCAGTCTGCTAGCTTTCTGGGACTGCAAAATATACTGCAAATTATTGCTATGCAGGACGGTAATCCCAACCATCTTGCTTTATATTATGCCTGCCAAAGCAACAATATGCAAGTCCAGATGGAAGGACCTCCAAACCTTCAAAAACGTTACCTTGAGGACCATTGCCCAACTTGACAAGAGAGTTGCAACAAATACTTCAATTGCCAAGGATTTTGATATAAACCCCATTGGAAATCACGCCCAGGAGTTGCTGAAAAATCTGGATCCAAAGATGAAGGAAAAAATCCCAATCCTCTGGGTGCAGGTATTTGTGAGCATCCGTTCTCCTTTAGAAACTCCTCAGACATCGCAGGCCTCTTCACATCCTGTACATCAGTTTTGACGATATCCAAAAGGCCATCTTCCTAGCTCCTCGTGTCCCTTGTCCCTCGTCAATCAACAATCAACTCTCGTCCTGCTCTCGAAAGCATGTAACAAGTGGTTTTTATTAATAGACTGTAACAATTTTAAGTTGTCGATGGACAAATCGTGTCCCGTCTCTATTCAGAGTTTAGCTATCGCTGATTGACAGCTTCTGCCGAATCTTCTGTGAAGCAGGTGTTCTTTGAATCCAATGGACAAACTGCGTTTGGTTTGTCCTTTGTAGTGCATGGGGCATTGGGTGACGTAAATGTCTGACTTCTGTAAATCTGGTATTTTGTCTTTGGGGTTACTTGGCAAGTTTCGTATTTGGTTGGGGTTATTGACAGATAGAGATAAGTTATACTGTTTGAAAATAGAGTTTAAATTTTTAATAAGTAAATTGTTATAAGGTACGGATATAGTCTTATACTCTTCTTTGACGGGATGTAGACTAGTTGTGTCTGATAAAAATTTTTTGAACTTTCTTCAAAAGATCGTCAATAATTTTAAAATTATACCCATTCCTCTTGGCTATTTTTAGTCAAAATAATCTTTGTTGAAAGAAGAGTTATTTAAGTGTTTTCTCTAAAATAAAAATCAGCGTTGAAACTTTTTGGTTCTGAGGGTGACTTGAGTCGATGGCAATATAATTAAGGTGGTTGCAGGGTTTCCTAAAAGGGTTTCCTGTATAAACCGCTTCTTTCGGTGCTCTAATCAGTTCACTTTGGATTTCCACGTGTTCTCCTTGGTTCCTGCCGAATGATGAAAGCCTTGCTTTCGAAAAGCGCTTTCAGGTTGCATTTTTCTGTGATTTTTGTTGTGGCGAAAGAGTCTTTATAGTAGTTACTATTATCCACATACCTTTTTATTTTCAATTTTGGTCATTTGTCATAGTTATACTTTAATTAATACTATCATCTCTTTTTATAGTTTTTTCAACTGTGTAATTGTGCCTTTTTACTAGAATTGTCATTAAATTTTTTCGTGTTTCTGTATAACTTCTCGGATTCTCCATTATTTGTTGTAACGGTTTTATGATGTAAAAATTGTTATTTTTACTTTAAAATTAAATATACAGGGTGGATACAAAAATGTGAATTTGGTAAGTTATTATGGTAATTTTTGGTAATTTCTTGATTAGCATGTTAAACAATCAAATGTTTTTATGCAGAGCATAGGGAGGTAACTGATTAATTCAGCGTGTGATTGTTGGCGGTCCGTTTATGGGATTTTGAAAAATTTATGTTCGGAATTGCATGCTGAACAAGTCTTCAATTGGAATTTTTCGTGTATCTGTTACGGTTTTTAAGATAGGATTTCAATGTGTCCTAATTTGTATATTTGGGATGATGAAAAGTACACCGTGGGATATGTCACCCAGGATTTCCTATTAATGGGATTCATCAAAATTGACATATCTGCTTCGCTTACGAAAATAACAGGGGGGGGGAGCTCATTTTTATATCCACCTAGTATATCATGTGTATACCGGTATATCAATTCTCTTATTTTATTTCTTGTTTTATCTCTTAGAACTTAATAAAATGTAATGGATGTATTATGCTAGTTTCTATTATTTATATTAGTTATCAGACATTCGGCCGTTATTTACTAGTTACCTTAATGTCCGCTCCATAAATAACAAAATCGATGATATAACTTTATTGGTATCTGTTCACAAACCAGATATTGTATTATTACAGAAACGTCGTTAACTTGTGATGTCGTTTTAGGATTAACATCACCTTATCAGCAGTCCTTCCTAAGAAGGGTGCCAACTTAAATTAAGAAAGGGGTGGGACCGATTGATATGCAAAAAACAAGATTTATTTACAGTTCAAACAAGAAAGGTACAATACAAATAAGTTAAACAAGATAAGCAGTAAGCGAAATACATGCATTCCTTTGTAGACTATAAGATCCAAGTAGTGACAGCTATTGATCAAGTAATAGCTAGCACAAGTCTAAACCAATAAGACTCACAAATAGCCACGCTAAATAAACAATGACAAACCTAAACAAGGGACTAATTTGCCCATACGTGCAAATTGGTCACAGCACACGAAAACCTCCCGTCGTGTAAATGCATAAACGCAAGGGGGTGGTCAAAACAGTGGGAAAACAAAGCCAACACACCAGATCCAACACCAGCGGGCTACCAATAAAGCCAAATACCAGTCCGAACAAACGGGACTAGCCTTCCAATTGCGGGTTAACACAGCCACTGTCTATGAACCAAAACACCCAAACCCCCACACAAACCAAGTACCAAATATGCACACCGATAAGAAAAGCTAAACCTTTCCCCATAACAAAAAATGTTTAGGTACCCACTGTGCTAGTATTACTTTAACGCTAAATTGTCTTACAAAACAATCCAATAATAAGATGCAAAATAACTTCCATATCATTAATATTCTAATCGCCAATAACATTGCAGATTCCAATAATCAAATTGATAATCATACGTAGCTAATCCATACACAACAATCATAATGAACAACGTAGCCATCTTACTACTTATTTATCACCATACAGCTACGTCATTAATTACTATAAATGAATTAACTTGACTTCTTTTCGTCAATTCCCAAATAGGATCACAATAAATTAAACCATCAACAAACAAAGTTAGCTGTTCTACAATCAATTGAATTCACAATTCATAAATCTTAACAATCTAAATTTAGTGTTATCTTTTCTAACCCCATTAATAATAAACAAAAGTTACATTCTAAAATCCCCGCTAACAACAGCATAAATCTCCATTAATTGCAATCTCGCTAATAAAAAAATCCACAAATTAAAACGTAAGAAATCCTACTATTCTTACAAAGCATCACAATAATCTTTCCATCTGAATAATCCAAACAGTCGTAATAAATATAAATCTATATTCCAACATAGTCTTAGCAATTCCAAACCCATTCTAAAGTCATATTAGATAAAAATTATAAACCTAAATTCCATCCAAAAACGGCTTTAAACCTTCCCTTTAATCTAAACCCAAATAAATTCCAATCCACAATCTAAAATCCATGTTAAAGCTTGTTAATAACTTTCTAATCTTATATAAATTAAAGATCTAACATCTCAAGAATACAAGTAAAGTATACCACTAATAGAGATAAACTGAACAATATTACAAAATTAACACGTGGTTTTTCTCTTTCCAAGGGAGGGTTAGGCCTAATCGCTAATTAAAACATCAACGCAAATAAATGCCAGTCCGAGTGGAACAAGATTGTTCCCGGTTCCAAGGCATCGTCGTCTTCTTGGGCTTCCATCTCACATAGGTCCTATCGGTTTCGTCTCTGGATCGGGAATCATTTTGGTGCAATCGACAGTCGATCAGTGTAGTGAAAAAAGTAGTACGAGTGCTCATTTTGGTGCATCGATCGAACAGTGAAGTGAAAAGAAAGACGCGAGTGGTCCAGGAGCCAAGCTCACTTTGCACACTCGCCCAAAGAGTAAACCAGAGGAGGTACACTGAACTGGGAGAGAAGCCTGATGAACTTTTTTAGTCTTCCAGAGAAGAAATCCCCAGAAGGGACGAGTCAGATTGTAGATTGACGAATAGAGTCCCCAAAAATCAGCAAGATCTAAAAGATCCAATATTTGGGGAAGACGGCCTTGTTAACGTCATCAAAGCAGACATCCAGGATATGGCGGGGTCTTCGAAACCTGAGGGGTCAATATGACACTAATATGATCTTGGGAGACTTTAATGTTGACTTCAGTGTCCAGTCCTTTAATTGCAAATTAATTACAGAATGCTGCCGAGACTGTAATGTTTGTCTTATCGATGCCACCCCTACTAAAATTACGAGTACGACGAGTTCCACTCTGGACCAGATATTTATACCTTCACACTGGCCAAGGTTTACTGTTACACAATCTACGTTAGATAAGTGCGATCATAACGCTAGCATATGTTACTTTCATAATATCTCTATCGTTGATAGATCCAACTCAAAGATGACCAGGACTATTTATGATTTCCGTAAAGTAGACTGGATCAAGTTTAGAAATAGTCTGCCCACTCTAAATTGGTCATCCTAATTTGATAGGCAGTGCGTAAATAATCTGTTTAAGGTGATGGAGGCAAATGTTGGTCTGGCCCTCACTCAATCAGGCCTCTTTCTTAAGACAATGAACATTCAGAAAAAGAAGCGACCCTGATGTTCAGAGAAGATACTTGCTTTATGGAATGAAAAGAAACTAAAATATGCCTTATTCAAGAATAATCCATCATCGGACACACGGAGTCAATTGAAACAAATTAACCATAAATTTAAGTCTGAGATACGACTGGATAAGCGGACTAGAATTGTAAACCATAAAACAAACACATTGGATTTATGGTTGTATACTCGCTCTTACAAAAGAAATCCTCAATCATTCCCGGCCAATAAAAGTTACCAATATCTTCATTGGATTGATAACCCTAATAACCAAAATTTGGTTCCCAATATATCAGTTCGTACTGAGGCTTATAAACAACAAAAGATCAATACTTAAAATACGCTAAACCAAATCAATGATACCATCAAGAGAGGTAATAACAAAACATAAACATCCAAAAGAGACGGGTTTCTAACTATAGCTGTCATGAAAAATTGGGATCAATTTGGCAATTCAGTTTTTCAATACTTACTGTTGAATATCATCATCTTCCAGTGATTACTGTCTGATTTAAGAAAACGTTAATGGTACACATCCATAAAAAAGGTTTTGTTCTTGATATTGTTAATTATAGACCTATATGCATTTTGTCCTCTATTGCCAAGATTTTTGAAAAAATAATTTTTGCCCAGCTGATAAAAACTTTATGGATTCTTATTCCATCTCAGCAAATAGGCGGCAGACCTGGTATCCCTATACACTATGCTACACTAACCATCCTTAATTATATTATTACATCGATTGATAAAGGACAGGTTTGCAACCTTATAAATACAGATATCTCCAAAGCGTTTAACACCGTAGATAGAGAATTATTGATTAATCAGCTGGAATTACTTTATGCAGACCAAAAAATTGTAAATATGGTGCGTGAATACTTCCATGACCGTCTAAATTACATTGAAGATCGCCATGTGTATGTTGAATATCCGTTCACCAAGAGGGCTCCTCCAAGGTTCTCCGACCGCCACCGTGTTTTACGCCGTTGCTATAGCACAGATCTATACGTTACCGCTGAATTGAACATATTATTTTACATAGAAGACAGTTTTTCATACAAGGCGTATTCTCCTTAAACAACAACTTCTTGCTCAACACCAAATTCAAGATGACAAAGACTCTGAAGAATTAGTATACTACTCACAGTCTGATGTTCAATGAGTCAAAAACAAACATCCTTCTCATAGACAAGTGGAAAGATACACCATTTAGGAATGGTAGACTTTTGGGCATCAGCTTCTACCACAAGATATCGTTTAGAGAAACTATTGAGTCATTAGTGATTGACCTCAATAGATTAAGATTCTTATTTAGCAGACTACGGAAAATCTTATCAAGATGTGAAATAATCAAAACAATTAAGACCCTTTTGATACCACAAGTCGAATACGGAATTGTTATTTGGTCGTCTGCTGCAAAAGTATTTATCAACCGGATACAAACCGCCTACAATGATGTAATATGCGCTGTTTGTTCTCTTACTAGATGTCTCGATATCTGAAACCTGTGAAGTCTACGCCATCCTTACGATGAGTAAAATAATGATCTATGCTAGATTAACAGAACTCTATCAGGCGTTAATGAATCCCGACCATCCTACACAATTTGTCCGAGCTTACCTGATAGATGTTAATAAATCTCGTGAAACTCAGAGGTTTAAAATTATATTTACGAATGTTATTTCTAAGTTTCTTGAGCGTTTCTTCCCTTACAATATCGTTTCTGTATGGAAGGAGTTATCTTACAATATTCAAAATCAAATTCTTAATTGTACTCTGACTCAGTGCCCAAATCACAATGACCACGCCTACAAATTATTACGGCAATCTATATAGATCCTATCGACCATATTGCATATCCTGCCTTGGGATGCAACAACTTTAAATAAATAAATAAATAAATAAATATGTTAATTTTGTTTTCTAAATCAACTGAAAGTGGTATAATGTGAAACTATTTTTGCAACTAGTTTTCCAATTTTATGCACCAAAATCAACTATTTTCATGATATGCAGAAAGACATTAAGTACAATATGTAGTCTTCGGAAACGAACAGGCCATCCCAGAAGAGAAACAGATGATATCAGAAGCACTGTTGTCTTTGCAGAAATTGCTGCCTACCAGCTAACAAGCAGCAGGATTTATCAGTGCATTAATCTGTCCAAAGTCATGTCAGTTGCACCTTAGGGCACATGGAAGACAGTTTTAATATATCCTGAGTTATGATCATGTGTGACACGGTTTGTTTATTAACTGAAAATTGGAAAATGATTGTTATTTTTCAAGTTGGTTTTACATTTGTAAATATGGTTCTAATACAGTAGTTTCATATTTAATTTTGGTTCTAGTTTTATTTCCTAAGCTTTATTCCTGGCCATGATATATTGATTGTACCTTATTTCTTAGAAAATCCTTTCAATCTACATTTCTGACAGTGGCTCATTAATGTTGCCTTTGACGTGTAAGGTTATTGGGATGCAACAACTTAAGGTTAGGTTTTAAGGGTCTAATTAAAAATTTAGATTTTGGAATAAAAACAGAATGTATATACAGGATGACTCTGAAAAAGTGAAGGTTAGGATAGGTCAGGTTAGGTTAGGTGATTCTGGTAAAGGTAACTGCCCTCAGGATAACTTCGAAAGGTACACCAGCCTCCACGTCACACTATTTGCATTGATGAAACTGATGTTGAATAACATCTCATTCCGTCTAATGTCGTTTTCATTCTGCTTTATGCAGTCTTAACGCTGCTTCATCTTGAATAGTAGGAAATCACTGATTTGCATACTTGTGCAGTACTGTCATGTTCTGAGCTATACTTTAAGGTATACTTTGAGTCAGGACAGTCTCGGATCTGCACAGAGCACTTTTCACATACAACTCTTATTGCTAATTAAGAATTGCCTCCATCAAAGGTCTTAATTATTCTGTCAGTTGAAAACGAAAACATACATCTCCCTAGCATCTTTCTCGTTCGTTTTCACTTTAGCACAATAGGACATGGGCACAAAAAATAGTATCAGAAGCTGTCACGGTAGTGGCGCCACTGTCGAGGTTTAGGATACATTCGTTAGTTGCTGTGTTGGTTTTACAGGGCGTCCCAAAAATAAGTATCTATTTCTGTGTGAAATCGGACATTTAAAAAAAAAAACTCGCTTTTATTTTTATTTAGCATAGTATTTGTTAAAAACATCATAAATTTTTAATTTTATATATACATTTTATTGGCAGTGCAGGGGATAACTCCAAAAATGCTTCAAAATATTTTTTACATAGCTAAGATTTTAAATTTACGGGGATACAGATGGAACAATGTTGAAAATTATCAGTAAAGTTTTGAAGTAAGATTGTAAATCTGTATTGATGTCATAATTGAGTTTTTTGTTTTTAAATTTGCCAGATTTCACTGAAAGAGTTAGTTACTTTAAGCACACCCTATCCTGCATTACTAAAAAAAATGTAAACAATATTATTATTAAACAAATTATGCGTATACTTGTAACATACACTGTCATATCACTGAATTATGACCACCCGCATAGCAATGGGAGTAGCCACCCTTCGCCGCTATAACTGCTGCTAGGCGTCGTGGCATGGACGCAAGAAGTGCGCGGTATGTGTCCGATGGTATGGCAGTCCATTCCGCTTGAAGTGCTGTCCACAGAGCTTCGAGAGTCATAGGTGGAGGGTCCAGCTGCCGTAAATGGCGATCAAGGTGCTCCCACAAATATTCCACTGGATTGATGTCTGGCGAATTAGTGGGCCAAGGGAGCACTGGAAAGTTAGTAGATTGTTCCTCGAACCAATCCAGATGGAGACGTGCCTTGTGTCAGGGTACATTGCCCTGCTGGAACACACCATCACAATGGGGGAACATCGTGAGCATGTACGGGTGCACCTGGTCCGCTACGATAGCCACAGGCATTCAAATTGCCCTCTAGACGAATCAGTGGACCTAACTGCTCCCAACAGAAGATCCTCCACACAGGCACACTACTCCCAAACAGCCTATTTTGGCTCACAGTAGCTTCCTACAGTCTCTTTTCATGGCATTCACGACGCACTTGCCATCGCCCGTTAATCTTGTGGAGCAAAAACCTTGACTCGTCGGAGAAGGCGACCTTAGTCCACTCGTCTGTGGTCCAGTGGCGATGCTCACGTGCAAAGTTTAAGTGTCGTTGATGATGACCCCTGCTCAACATGGGTGCAGCAATCATGCGTCGACTGTTCAGGCCCATCTGTACCTGGGTGCGTTCAACGGCAATGTCGGATACACGTCTGTTGGCGCCTGTTGAATCTGGTGGTCAATAGATGGACTGTGGTTCTCCTGTCACCTTTTACAAGTCGTCGTAGGCGCTGCTGACCCCGATGGCTCATGACCCGCTACAGTGATGGCGTTGGAACGCGATTTCTGTCCCTGCTGTCCACTCTTTGCACACCTTCACTACAGTGGACCGTGAACAGTTCACAAATCGCGCCATTTCGGCGATGGCACCACCCTTGCTGCGATAGCCTATTAACGGACACCCTTTTTGGATGTTCGTTAAATCCGGACGTTTACCTGTCTTGAGGCTGGTGCACCTGCCGTTGGATGCACTAGATTTAAAGCTTTCTCAGCATGTTATGCAAATTTTGCAATGTGTAATCGTTGTTGGGGCGAACCATGCGTGTGCCTTGAAGGGGTGCTGGTCATAATTCATTTATATGACAGTGTATATTAACATGGTAAAGAAAAATAAAAGCTAGATTTTTTTAATGTCCGATTTCACTGAAAGAGTTGGTTACTTTAGGGACGCCCTACCCCTACATTACTAAAAAATGTAAACAAAATTATTAAACAAATTATACGTATACTTGTAACATACAGGGTGTTTCAAAATTATGTACAATAAATTTAGTGACATATTCTTCAGGTCAAAAGAAGACGAAAATATTCTATAGCACTTTGTCTGGAAACGATTTGTTTGCGAGTAATCCAATATCATACAGTTAGCGGACGATATTTTAGCAGTTCCAGCGTTTCGACCCAACACTAGGTTGAGTGGTTTGTTCCATTTAAACCTACTTTAGGGTTGTTCCATTAATTGTGTACGGTTGTTTCCATTACTGTAGTTTCACTACTGTACATCCACTAGGAATATCAATTTCAGAACGTTTGCGAGCTTTGACATACGCATTACGATTTACGTAAAAAAAAAGTCATGTACACGTATTCCAGTGCACCTAATGTATGGTCTTGCGGACGGAAATGCTGTGGAAGCAAGAAGACTCTACCAAGAACGCTTTCCGAATAGACGTTTGCCAAATAACCGAACATTTGTATCTGTCGACAGACATTTGAGGGAGCGTGGTTCCTTTGGCCGTCAAGCAGGACAAGGGCGGCCTGTAGCACATTCTCCGGATGAGGAGGATGTGATAATTGACATCAGACATGATGAACCACAGACAAGCACCCGTCGTATTTCTTCCATGGTACTCATTCCGCACTCATCTGTTTGGCGCATTCTTCACCGTCAGGTTTTGCATCCATACCACCTGTAACTGGTTCAGGCACTGAACCCAACGGACTATCCACACCGATAACGATTTTGCCAATGGATACAACATCGTCATGCTGCAGACCCTAGTTGTCTCAGCCAGATACTTTTCACGGACGAAGCAACCTTCACCCGGACAGGAATCGTAAATTCTCACAACCAGCACCATTGGGCAGATGCTAACCCGCATGTTACTAGAGCTCGAGCGCATCAAGAGCGTTTCTCCGTGAACATTTGGTGTGGAATTGTCGGAAATAACTTAATTGGCCCTTATGTGTTGCCGCCACGATTGACTGGGTGAACGTATCTTTTGTTTCTGCAGAATGCATTGCCAGAATTACTGGAAGATGTTCCTCTTTTGATAAGATCTAACATGTGGTTCCTGCATGATGGCGCTCCAGCACATTTCAGTCATGATGTGCGAGCACACCTTAATGCTGCATACACGAATCGGTGGATAGGTCGAGGTGGACCGGTAGCCTGGCCTGCAAGATCGCCCGACCTTAATCCCTTGGACTTTTTTCTGTGGGGTCATGTGAAAACGATCGTCTACAGCACAGAAGTTCCTAACATTATGGATCTGCGACAACGAATTGAAAATGCATGCCAAACCGTTCGTAATGCTAGCGACGAACTCTTCCATGACATCAGACGGTCGCTCATGCAACGAGCCGAAGCGTGCGTGCGAGCTGGTGGCGGGCACTTTGAACAATTCCTGTAATTTGGAGCCACGGGTTAGTTGGCTGTATCGCGTAAATAAATCGTTTCCAGACAAAGTGCTATAGAACATTTTCGTCTTCTTTTGACCTGAAGAATATGTCACTAAATTTATTGTACATAATTTTGAAACACCCTGTATATTTAACATGGTAAATAAAAATAAAAGAGAGTTTTTTTTAATGTCCGATTTCACTGAAATAAACACCAAATATTTTTGAAACGCCAAATATTTTGGGAACACTGACTGTATGATGTATGCCGTGATGCTCTAACAACTACAAAAAAGCCTCATTCATGCTATCCTGGCTTTGCTAAAGATAAATCTAGAAATAAGAAATGGACTATAAAGATACGAGCCGATAAAAAAATTTTCAACAGCATGAAAGTATGCAGTGATCAATTCATACCTGATTATTACACCATAACTAGTTAAATAATTTGAAAAACTAATTTTGAAAATGTTAAATCTGTTATGAATTTAGGTAAAAAAAATATTGATAATCTTTTTGGAAATATTAAGGAAAAAGTTTAAAGTAATTTGATACAGTATATTATTGGTGATCAGTTGAAATTCTTTATAAATAACCTTAAATTCATATTCATAGAAATTATGTCAATAAATTGTAAAAATCTAACGTAAGATATTGAGCTTCAAAGAATAAATGCTGCTATTTTGTGGATGACGTGTTACACTCTGAATGATGTGTGTTACACCCGTTTTGTGCAATGTAGCATCAAGACAAAACGTTGTTTATATTTCGTGGTGAAATCTGCATAATGACTACCATAACAGCAACAAAATATCACTTGATTATGTAATATATCTTGTGAAAATCAAAGTTTATGTAGGTATTTTTCGTGTACAGGCTAATGGAAGTAATTGAAGGATTCAATAATTCCATCACAGAACTCTCCAAAAAAAAGCCAAGAAAAACCACCAAAGAGCCGCAGAAAGCCTCAAAAATAAAGTTAACAGGCAGTTCTTGGTATTAGTGAAGTGAAAACACATTGAAGGTTAGTGTTTTCACTTCACTAATACCAAGAACTTCTCATCATAGACAGAGGTTATCCTAAACCTCGATGGTGCCGCGCCTCTGGTGTCCACTTGGAGTAGCTTTCCTGCCCATGCCCCCCCCCCATCCCACCGGATGCGAAACACGTGATTGCAACAAAGCAATCACCAATCTCGGCTATTTCAGTCACCAATGACGGTTTTGCCAAGAATAAGGGCTTTTTAAACCCACGCTCAAAAAAATAAAAAAAAAACAGATGATAATCACAGGCAAAGAAGAGTAAATGAAGCTTATAAAGAGCAATAAATCTGATACTTGTGAATAAAATAGGGAGTAGATACTAATGAAACAAAATAAGAGTAAAAGTATTCTATACTAGGTTTTTCAGTAAACAGATCTAGGTGACATATATCACAATCTGATCAGTTGTTCTGTCTCTGCTGAGCTGGTAGGAACAATACTACGATCTTTATAAATTTAAATATTTACATTTGTTTGGTTTTAGCCCACTCATAAATAAGCGACTGGGAGATTATTTTGTTCTCTGCTCAGTTAGAGCTTTCTATCTAGCATAGGTTGTTTCCTACTATACGTATTAAAGACGAGCTACCGTTATTTTTCGTCATCTGTGAAGAATTTAATTGTACGTGCTATACAAAAGGAGGAACTCATTGTGGAGTCTTCACGCAGTTCAATGTGAGCAGTTCAACAACGACCTTCCTAAAAGCCTTTTATCTCATACAAGAACCGAATGGCCCTATTGAAGTTTGCACGAGAGCACATCATTGGACTTCCAAAGAGTGGTCTAAAATTATTTGGAGTGATGAGTTTATGTTGTTCGGTAGTGATGGGATCAAATTTTAGACCACTCTTTGGAAGTCCAGTTGATGTGCTCTCGTGCAAACTTCAGTTCGGCCATTCGGTTCATGTAGCAGATTAAAGGCTTTTTGGTAGCATGAAGGCCCACATCACATAGGCGTCGTTTTGTGGTAGTAACACTGAAGTTCACGTTTTGAAACTCCCACATTTCTTGATTGGAAAACGGAGAAATTTTTCAAAAAGTGTGGAAGAAACTGGAAATCCACACAATGTGCCATATCGATGTGGGCTATACCAAGGTCATCATATATAGAGTAGTTGTTTGCATTTTTTCTGTTGAAATGAACAATGGTCCTTCCAGAGAGTTACATTCTGGAAGAATTGAAGTTCCTTCCATCTTGGCTTGCACATAGCAGCCCAGGCAGGCATTCCGTGAAGCAAGATAGAGCGAATCACAACCTTATACAGCAAGAGCTTGTTATCCAGACCAAGTGCAGTGTTTCTCCGCAACAATGCAATCAAGCTGAACGTCGCCTTTTTGGTCTTGTTGAAAGCGTGGTCATTCCAGTTTAATTTAGAATCAAACTTAACGGCAAGATATATGTAATTCTCTAACCCACCATATAGGACCAGGGGCACTGGGGGATACCTGCGTTTCCAGGTGATGAACATGGCTTTGCATTTGTCAACCAGTCTTCGCACTGGTGCAAGGTCTTTTGTAAGTGACTGATGACATGGCCTTGGTTCCTCGCGTATGCCATGATGGCCGCATCATCAGCGAAGAAGTATAGGTTACACTTAGAAAACTCCGGAAGGTCATGGATGAAATAATTGAACAACACCAGTCCCAGAATGGAGCCCTGGGGAACGCCAGCCTTTACGTTGCAGGGGTCAGACAAGGAGTTACCAACCTTGACACGATAGGATCAGTGTGACAGGAAGGAGCGAACCAGAGCAATGAGCTCATCAGGGAAACCACACTTGATCATTTTTAAGATGAGTCTGTCGTGCCAGACTTGGCTGAACCCAAAACATTCCGAAAATAAAATTACTTTGATTTCTTACGGGGAATTGTGCAAGTATATAATTGCCCTCCTCAGGAGTTTTATCAGGGTCCTGGGTCGAAGGCCTTAAGCACAAGAAGAAAAACTATTTCTCTGTAAATCGAGTAGTTGAGAGCACTGTTCAAATCTGCAACAAGCCTTCATATCTGGAGTTGGCATGAGTGATTCGAGCAAAATCCGAATTGCTCATTACGAATAAGATTATTAGATTCGCAGAAGTCATTGAATCTCTTTTGGATAGTGCGCTCAAAGACCTTAGAAAGCATAGGCATTAAGCTAATGGGCCTGTAGCTGATGGGAAGAGCAGGATTTTGACCCGATTTGGGTATAGTGAGGATGACTTGAGTCTTTCCAGGTGTTGGGGAAGTAGCCTCGTTTCCAGCAGCCATTTAAGAACTTGGTAATTAAGCAGATAACCTTTGGAGGTAAATTCATTAGTGCTCCATTGGTGATAGAGTCAATACCAGGGGCCTTTCTGCTCTTAAGACGTTTTATGATGATCGAGATCTCTGTTACTTCTATGGCATGGAGAGGATTAAGTATGTGGTCAGTAAGATCATAATTTATTTGGTTGGTTATCTCGACACCTACCAGTCTCTCTGCAATGGGGGTGGTGAATTGTCTCTTGAAAATGTTCGCGATAAGTTGAGCTTTTTCATTGGAGCTGCTAATAAAGTTACCATTATCCACAAGCGAGGGGAGTTAGATCGGTGGCTTTCTTGTTTCTGAGGGCTTTGACTTGTACACCAGAGGGAGTTGTCCTGGATAGACAGGCTGTTGATCTTCTTGTTCCACCTTTGGTTTCGTAGGTCTTGACCTGTTCACTAACCCTGCTATTTAGCCTGCTGTATTTGGTCTAAAGCTGGTGGCACCTAGTACGTTGCTACAATCTTCTGAAGGAGTTCCTTTCACGTGAGCTGCCTGATGGCCAGGGCAAGATCGAGATGGACGGGTTGCTTACGATCGACAGCTGTAGTGCTGGATTCAGTGGCTGAACTGATCAATCGAGTTATATCGCGAATATCATCATCAGTGACGTAGGATCCTTATATGAAATGTTGCTTTTTTTTTAGTAGATCTCTAGCTTCCACTTATGCTTACAGCGTAGACTTGATCCTCAGGTCTAGTTTTAAACTTTCGAAGTTTAGTGCGACTGTGCGATGATCTGAGGATAAAGCATTCACAGTAAAGATGTTAAACGGCTTGAAAAACCC
This sequence comes from Rhysida immarginata, assembly GCA_023313115.1. Taxonomy (NCBI): domain Eukaryota; kingdom Metazoa; phylum Arthropoda; class Chilopoda; order Scolopendromorpha; family Scolopendridae; genus Rhysida; species Rhysida immarginata. The sequence continues at coordinate 1,055,418 of JAHWFO010043418.1, forward strand.
TCTGAGGACATCAATATCAAGTACGTCACTGACAGGCTAGTGGTCGCAATAGTAGGTGTATTCAAGAGGATCGATGACTAAGGTATCAATCTCATTCATCAAGTAACCATAGAGAATAGAGCCATTATGATTCATACGTTTGGAATTGCAGTGTGGGTGTTTGGCGTTCAAGTCACCGACCATAATAACTGGATTGAGACCGTTTTTGCTCGCAGGGATCAAGCTTATGCCTGGTCGAGTTATACAAGGTGATAAATTTAACTTCCTTTATGTCCACGTCGTTTATGATCACGGACACAGCCTCCATTACCACGAAAATGGTAGTGGTGGTCTCGCGATTATCGATGCCTTGTTTGACTATGATTGTTGCCCCCCCCCCCAGACGCAGGGCCAGCAGCATTTGAAGGGTTCTCTCCTTGCGGTAGACAGAATATCCAGGCAATTTAAAGCTCTGACTCGGTTTGAGATGAGTTTCACACAAGAAGGCAATACCAATATTCCAACATGTAAGGAGGATAACGACAGTTGAACAGTGAAGTGTACATTTGTTCAGCTGAGATGTAAGCTGTGCTTACGCGATTCTCACCTTTCTGGAATAAATTCCACATGAAATACATTGAAATAGGCAAGAAGCCTGACTAACCCAGAGACGTTTTCCACTTTATGAGAAAACGAAAAATAAGATTGACAATTGTCAGGAGAGTGGAGGGGGAGGGTGGTATTATATCTTCCAATAATCCGGGAAGGAAACGTTGCCAATGTCTTCGAAGTTGACGTCAAGAATATGCCTCGGTTTTCTATACTTAGTATTGCACTTCATTTCCATCAGGTTATTCCGTATTCCAGTCACCAGGTCATTTTCATGGCTCTTCATCGTCTGCAGCATGTTCATCAGGAGATCTTGGACAAAATTTCCAATATGAGTCATGCTCAGATCCGAGTGGATGTAATGATTTTTTACGGTTCGTCTTACAAGCCGCGCAATGGTCCTCAGGGTAACATTCTGGAACGACTGGAGTTCACTCCATCTGTTACAAATAGTCGCCCACGCAGTCATACCATAGAGGAGGATGGTCCGAATCACCGTCTTGTACAGTTGAGGGCGCTGTTTCTACCTACGAGAGCTATAACGCTGTACTTAGCGCTCTTTGCTTTGTTCAGAGCAAAAGTTACGTGAGGATTCCAGGAGAGTCTTGAGTTGATGATAACTTCAAGATACTTGTTGTCGTCAACCCATTCGAGTTTCTTATTGAATAGAAACAGGGAATCCAGGGGACAGTTAAACATTATGTTGAAGTACACGGCTTTGCGTTTTCCGACGTTAAGATTCAGTTTCCAGCAATTAAACCAATCCTCGAACTTCTTCAAGGCGTTCTGCAGTCGAGTAATAATGTGACATGGATGATGCGCCCATGCAATGATGGCAGTATCATTAGCATAGAAATATAAATTATATTTCTTGGGTGTTGGTAAATCGTGCACAAAATAATTAAAGAGAACGAGCCCAAGGACAGTACGCTGCGGGTCACTGGCCTCTACCTTGCGGGGCGTGGATAAGCTTTTGCCAACTTTGGCTTGGTAGAACCTGTCTCTGAGAAAGGATCTCACCGTCATAATCAAATCAGAAGGGTACCCGTCTCTAATCATCTTGTAGTATAGCCCCTCGTTCCACACATGATCGAAAGCTTTACTGACATCAAGAAAAAACACGCCGCAGTACCTGGAAAGGTTTAGTGGGGTGCTCAGGTCTTGAACAAACCTCCATATCCGCATCTGACACGAGTAGGCTGCTCGAAAGTCAAACTGTTCTTTCCGCACTAAACCATTGGTGAGACAGTAGTCTTTGAACCTGGTGAGGATTGTTTTCTTCAAGACTTTAGACATCGACGGGAGTAGGCTGATAGCTCGGTAGGTCATGGAAATTGCCTGATTTTGCTCCTGCTTGAGGATACTTAACACAATATACTGCTTCCAAGCAGTCGAGAAATAAAAAAACTTCCAACAGTATCTTATGATATTCGAGATGTTCTTTTGGAGATTCTTTAAGGCGTTATGATTTAACTTGTTTCTTTCTGGAGCCTTCCTGTTTTTCAGATTTCATATAATGATAGCGATTTCTGCAGCCTCAATGATGATCTTAGTTGTAGGCTGTGGGACTTTATAAAAGGTGGCAAGACCATCTTCCACAATCTGGGACATGAGCTAACTCTCGGGATTATTGTTATCAGGGGTAACCTTCTCAGGTTTTCCCGTGCCACCCCAGTGTCAAGGGTATTCCGTGAATGGCAGTTATGACAAAAAGCAACCTCCCAACAAACACAACTCTGCACGAAACAGGTGTGTGGTTGAATGAGGCCAACAGCGACTGGCATGAATCATCCACAGTAACAGAACAGGGAAAGCCCAACAAGTTGCAGCGCAGTTCAATGAGGGCCACCCCAATCCATTTCGGAGCACACGATGCAGCGCACCTTGCACTGAACTGGGTTGAACAACATGATGCCAGTATGGATACCGTCGCTGTCACTACAAAATAGGAAAGCGCACCTGCTATGGGCACACATACATCGCCATTGGACACTGGATGAGTGGAAGAAGGTCGCCTGGTCCGACAAATCGCGGTTCCTGTTTCATCATGTGGACGGCAGACCGCGCATCTGGTGCAAAGGGCCTGAGGCCATGGACCCATCCTATCAGCAAACATAAGCATCAACGTACAGGCGGGAGGAGTGCTGGTCTAGGGTGTCTTCTTTAGGGACACAATCGGTCCTGTGATGCCCGTAGGCACATCCCTAAATGCGACACACTAACTGAACATTGTTGCCGATCAGGTGCAGCCATTCATGATGACTGCGTTCCCTGGTGGTGGCAGACGGTTTCAGCAGGACTATGCATCCTATCACCATGCTCGAATGGTCTTGGACTGGTTCGAGGAACATGACGCGGACTTCCACCTGTTTTAGTGGCCAGCTCGGCCACCCGATTCCAACCCAATCGAGCATTTTTGGGATGAAGTGGAGAGAACCATCCGATGCCTTCCCACACTACTGTCTAAAATGCACCAATTACGGGACGCTGCGATATCAATCTGGGCTGCTATTCCTCCGCAACAGTTTCAACACCTTGTTGAATCCACGCCAGCACTTATTCAGGCCGTTCTCGCCACTGAAGGAAGTGCAACACGCAATTACCAGGGTGTGTCTAATAAATTGGTCGTTCAGTGTATTTTGTCTTTCTTCTCGTTTGTTTTTTATTGGTAGTTTCCTGTGATCAGTTATTATACTTCTTTTATTTTTATTGGTTAATTTCTCTGATTGTAAACTAACCAGGATGCTGTGCATCTTGATTGGGTCATCATCTTTATATATTCTGTTTTTGAACTGTTATCCTCTTTGAAAAGTCCATGAAGAAGTGAAAGAGCTTCGCAATGCTAGGTGGAAAGGCAAGCTCAAAAGCTTGTTGGCTCGCGACAGTTCCATTTGGAACATGTTTAGAGCTCTTCAGAAGAAGAAGAATGACGCTTCCTCCACTTCGAACCCCTCAAGTAATTACGTCTAAAGTAATCAGGATAAAGCAGTTTGCGAAATGCTCAACTGCGTCCGTGGAGCTTCAACGATCATGCCTCATTCAAAATCGGTCAAATCCTTGGATTTACCCAAATCCTGCTGAATGCAACTTGTGATCAATGCATCTCTTTCATACACCGCTTAGGCTTGTTCAATTGTTTGGGAGGCTGATCCATTTTGTGTAAGAAGTGTCTCTAATAAATTGGTCGTTCAGTGTAAAATATAATTGTTAAAAAAGCCGATGACATTATAAACGATTTGCTCTTATATCCGGCTACTATTATAAATGACTTGCTTAAAAAAGTTGCTGCCATTATAAACGATTTGCTGTTAAATCCGGCTACTATTATAAATGACTTGATCTTATATTCGGCTCTCTTATAAACGAAATTGCTCTTTTATCCAGAAGACTTTGAGGACAGTGAGACACTAAAGTCGCATGGTTTTACATTAAATCAGGAAAATTAAACAATTAAAAAAATATAATATAAATTGTAAATATTATGTTATTTGGGTTGTCAGAGTGATCCAATGACAGAAGTCAAGTGAGCCCCTCTCATGGTTCAACAATTTGTCGGGAGGAACCTTAGCAACTCTAGTGAACTAGGAATCTTAGAAATCTGCCGACTCATACTGAAGATGGCAACATAGTAGCCGAAATGTTTACATACACTATATGAACACAAATATCCGGACACATGCACGTTTGCGCTCTAGCCACGATTTCATGGAAATCAATAGGGCGTTGCACATCCCTTTGCCCAAATCACAGCTTCCACCCTTCGGGGAAGACTTTCCACCAAATGTTGGTAGGTACTTTCCGGAATGTTCCTCCATTCCTCCCGAAGAGCGAGGATCAGTTCAGGTACAGAAGTTGGCCGATGTGATCTGGCCCGCAAGCGTCTTTCCAATTCATCCCACAGAGTCTCTATAGGATTGAGGTCGGGACTTTGTGCCGGCCAACCCACTTCTTCGACCCCTGAGTCCGCAAACCACTGCTGTACACGCCTCGCTTTGTGGCACGGAGCATTGTCGTGTTGGTAGAGAAATGGCCCGTTTCCGAAAAATTGCCACAACGTTGGAAGTGCACAGTTGTCCAAAACATTCAGATAACGGTCGGAGTTCATAATTCCTTGCACAGGAACGAGCTGGCCTAGTCCATACCATGAAAATGAGCCCCACACCATGACTCCTCCTCCTCCGAACTTGACTGTGGGCTCTGTGCACTCAGGTAAGAAGCATTCTCCAGGTATGCGCCAAACCCAAACTCGTCCATCGGATTGCCAGAGTGTGTAGCGAGATTCGTCTGTCCACATTACACGTTTCCATTGGCCCATTGTCCAGTTTCTGTGGGCTTTGCACCACTCCAGACGTCACTTGGCGTTGACCCTGCTAATGTGGGGCTTGTGGGCAGCAGCACGGCCATCTAATCACATCGTGTGCAGTTCCCGACGAATTGTCATGGTACTGGCATCATTTGCAGAAGCGTTTCGAAACTCTGTGGCAATTTTTTCCGCCGAGGACTTCCGGTTGCTGCGAGTGACACGACGAAGCACTCGACGGTCTCTGTCCGTTAGTTTCTTGGGTCTACCGTTTCGTTGTTGAACTGTTGTTGATCCCCGGGTCTTCCATTTCATAATGACATGGCCTACTGTTGACTTGAGTATCTGAAGAAGGCTGGAAATGTCACGCACGGACTTGCCGCATAGGTGACATCCAACGATGGTTCCATGTTGGAACTCACTGAGCTCTGCCGAACGACCCATTCCAAGCAGAGTTGTGTCTGAAGGTGTGGGAAGCTATTTAAGTGAAGTGCAAGTCATTATCATGTGACATTGGGCCAATCGATGATCTGTAAGGGGTGTCCGGATATTTTTGATCATATAGTGTATATGGTGTATAAAAAGTTGTTTTGTGGACAAGTAGAGTTTTCTTCTCTCTTCTATTCAAGTATCCACAGAGTTCTAAGGTCAGTTGTTGTTAGTTTGTTTATGTTAGTTATCACGGCCTCACTGCCTAGTCTAGACCTTATCAGTTCAGATCTTACCCTTATACCCTGGTTATTGGAACCTGGTTTGCGCAATAAGTATTTTAAACTTAATGCCCGCATCAAATCTTTAAAATCTAATATTTTTCCTCACCCAGTACAGGACATGAGGCACCCTACCCAATTATATCCATAAATTTCAGTTTTACAAACGGAAACGAATTTTCCCCCATTAGAAAAAGTTATTACTAGAGCCAAATTTTATTACATTTATTTATTTATTTATGTCATAAGCTTAAATGATACAGAGCATCCACCCAAGCCGACAAGGTAGATCCCTGGGTGGGTGGTATAAACAATAAGTGGATACACAATTTAAGGGTTGTTCTGAAACGCGGAAAAGAAAAACACAAGAAGAATGAAGAAGAAGAAGTGCTTAGGAGTCAGATGAGTCATGGAACCTTTCTTAAAAAGTTCAATAAACTTGTTTTAAAATTTGCTATAGATGGAGAAGAAAGTATTTCTGGAGATAAGTTTGACCAGAGTTTAAGGCCCGAGGTGGTAACACTTCTGATTTGATAGAGGCGAGTTATCTGGGGTAGGGCAATGGAATTATGGTGATGTGTATTGTGGAGAGGGGGGGGGGAGCTGGAGTGAAAAAAGAGTGGGGGGGGGGAGGTGAGCAGATGGTTATTAAGAGCTTTGAATATAAAAATAGCCAGGTTAAAGGTGTAGAGTTGGTAAATAGGTGTTATTCCAACGGGGTTGAAAAATTGTGATACAGAATGGGGTTTACGAAGTTTTAACAATATCCGTAAGAACCACTTTTGGATGCGGTAAAGGCGTAAAAGATTAAATTTGGACGAAGAACCCCAAAATTGGATCCCGTATAGGAGCGAAGATAGGATTAAAGAATGATAAAGTAAAAGTAGGATATATGGAGACGAGAAAAAAGACCAAGGCGATAATTGAGTGTAGAGGCTATAGCGTTAATGGGAGCGTCCCAGAATAAATTATATGAAAGGTGAATACCAAGGCATTTAAAAGATTTTGATGGAGTGATAATTTGAGAGTTATAGTTGATCGTGAAATCAGGTATATCGAACTTTTTGTTTCGTTGAAAAAAGATGACATAGGTGGTTTTACCAAGGTTCAGCTGCAGATGGTTGGTACAGTTCCAGAGGTATAGTTTATGTAGCGCAGTATTAAACTTATGTTCGATAGACAGAAGTGATGAGTCTGCTATTGATTAAGTGGCATCGTCAGCGTAAAGAATTAGAGATAGAGGGGATAGAAAAAGCGAAATATCATTGAAAATAATTTAAAGAGAAGGGGGGATAAAATTGAACCTTGAGGGACGCCAACATTTCGAATAATTGTATCTGATGAAATATTAAATAGGTTTAGCGTATACTCACGCTTGGATAAAAAACTAGTGAGCCAGTCCAGCGGGGGTCCGCGGATATTAAAGTAGTGGGAAAGTTTAAATAAAAGTAGCTCATGGGGGATTGAATCGAATGCCTTGGATTAGTCAATGAATAGGGATACGACAAAATTATTATTGGTCTTATTAGAAATTATAAACTCGGTTAGTTCATAGCATGCTGTAGTTGTACCGCGTTTAGGGACAAAGCCGTGCTGTGAAGAGGAGAGAAGATTATTCCAGAAAATATAAAAAGAAAGACGAGAGTAGAAAAGTATAGAAGCATAAACATAAACCTTAGTAGAGAAGCATCTTATTGATTGCTTGCCAATTATGAATTATAAGCACATAGTACCTATAAAATCTTGCGAAAAGTTGCAACTGATTGTTTTTGACGCTTTCCTGGCTAAAGTACAAGTGGTGAAATCCCACAAATCATATTACAAAACACTAAACATTAAACGGAGTATAATAACACTTACCAAGTCGGACCATATGGTTACAAAAAACCGCAACCAATATAGAGATGTCATCAATAAGTCCAATGCCAATTTCTCTAAAAAAAAATTAGATATCCTCAACAAGGGTCTTAAATTCTCTATATCTTACCATAATGAAGACCTTATTTCCCTCTTAAGCAATGTATGTGAAGGTTCCCACCACCTTAATAAGGGACAAAACGCAGAGCTCCAAATTTTATGTCGAAATCAGATACACAAAAATTTGAGTAAATCAGATCCCAACTAGAATGGGCAGTTATATAAAGAAACTAGCGCTATCATTAAAAAACTAAGAGCCAAGGATTGCTATTTTTTAAAAGATGACAAGAGCAATCATCTAATCATCTTAAATAAATCCATCTATGTTGAAGTAGTGGAAGAATTTATCTCGCAAGGCCCATACACTAAACTCAAACAAAACCCTCTTGATACCCTCATTAGAAAAATTAAAAATTGCATTGCGGACTGCATGTCAATTTTCAAAAATATGTATACGTATATTTTAATTCCCAGTAACCCACGCTTACCAAGATTGTACTGTCTGCTAAAGACACAAAGTAGGAAACGCCATGAGGCCTATAGTAGATAATACCGGATCCCCAACGAGTGTAATTGAATCAATACTCAAAGAAAAGTTTAAAAACTTGAAACTACCAGGTCAAAACTTCTCCGTTAAGAATACCAGTGAACTCACCAGTAGAATACTACCTGTCTCTTTCCCAGACAATCACATCCTAGTTTCATTTGATGTGGTTTCTGTGTTCCCGAGTATCCTGATTGATGAAACCCTGAATATCTTAGAAGACTGCTTTAGTCAAAATGAATTAACCCTGGCCCAAGTTAGGGACCTGATTCTCATATATAAATAGTGTAGTTGTAACAATTTTTCCCAATTCAACAACAATTTTTATAAAATGGATAAAGGAACCCCGATGGGAAGCAGTATTAGCCCCTTTTTGGTAAAGCTATTTCTCAATCACTTAGAGAATTTGGCAATGTTTACGCCAGCCTGTTTTCCCAAAATATGGTATAGATATATGGACGACATTTTTGCTATATGTGATACTCAAGGATTTGACCTACTTGTGGAAAGGCTTATCAAGTTATGTCCATTACCTTCATTGAAGAGAAAGAAAAATATTACTGCCTGCCGTTCCTGGCTTTATTAGTACATAGAGATGGAAGGAAACTCACTTTTGAAATCTACAGAAAACCAAACTATGTACCAGCCTACATCAAAGCAAACTCGAACCACTGTTACAGCCATAAATTATCTGCCTTCAACCGTATGATTGACAGAGCAATCACCATACCAATGATACAAGAAAAGAGAATAGAGGATTTCGACAGGATTAAAGAGGCAGCAGTTTTCAATGAGTGCAGCAAAGAAATTATTGACAAGTTAATGAAAAAACATGCACTTAAAAAGAAACTAGATTCCATCACAACTCTTCAAGTGTACCAAGATAAGAAGAAATTTATAGGCCTACCATACAACCAAAAACTGAGGCGTGTCTCAGAGAAGATTTTTAAAGCATATGGTCTCACAATAGCATATATAAGTAACCATAGTATTAAGCAACTTCTCGGCAACACAAAGGATAAAATAAATACTCTGGATAGATCAGGAATGTATGAAATTAAATGTGGAACCTGTGACGCTAAATATATTGGCCAGAGCAGAAGAAAAATAAATACTCGCAATAAAGAACATTTCAGGTACATCAAGAATTATAATCATACGTAGAGTACGTACGCAGACAAACCGGAAAAGTCTGCATTGACCGAACATATTATAAACACTGGACATGTTGAAAAAAAGAAAGTGTACAAGTTTTACATTGTGTTGGTGATCCAAAGAAATTAAACCTTTTTGAATCACTAGAGATTGCTAAGGTTCCTCGCGACAAATTGTTAAACCATGAGAGGGTCCCGTTTGTCTCGTTGGGTCACTCTGACAACCAAAATAACATAATTTTTACGATTTACATTATATTTTTCTAATTGTTTAATTTTCCTGATTTAATGTTTAACCATGTGACCTTAGTATCTCACTGTCCTCAAAGTCTTCTGGATAAAAGAGCAAATTCGTTTATAATAATAGCTGGATATAAGAGCAAATCGTTTGTAATAGCAACTGTTTATGTCATTGGGTTTTTTTTTAACAATTTTATTTTGTCTTTCTTCTCGATTGTGTTTTAGTGGTACTTTATTGTGATCAGTTATTGTATTCCTTTTATTTTTATTGGTTAATTTCTGTGATTGTAAACCAATCAGGATTCTGTGCATCCTGATTGGGTCCTCCTCTTTATATATTCTATATCTGAATTGTTATCCTCTGTGCTCCCAAGGTTGTACCGAGTCCCGTCGATGTAACAAGTGCGCTGCTAACCAGCAGTCGAAGGAATGTAGCAATGTTAAGGGTAAAGACCCCCCCCCCTACATGTATGCGATGTGATGATCAGCACACTTCTAATTACACAGTGTCCTAAATATCCACAAGTCAAAAGGATGAAAAGCACCAAAACGGTTGAGGGAAAATCCTATGCTTCGGTCGCATCCACTTCTGCTGATACTAGGACACACGTATAGTCGACCACAATCAATTGCGTGATATTTACAGGTTTCTAGGAAAGTGAAAAAGCAGTGTCACAGATTGCCTCTCACCAATCTAACAAATGATCATGAACAGACATTCATACAAGTTCGTTAATCAAGGGAAACTCCGTTGCAATATTTGGAATGCGAGGGGAATCGCTCGCAAACGCATCTAGTTTTACAATTTCCTTATATATTGAAATGTCGATGTCGCCTTCGTGTGCGAGACACACCTGAAATCTACTCAAATCTTCACCTTGCCTGGCTATCGTGTTTATCGCAAGGATCGGTCACTAGGTAATAATGGTAGCCACGCTTTTGGTGGAGCAGCGATCATTGTTAAGGACGGCATTGATTATCGTGAGTCTGTCACTCCAGTCTTTGTGAGATTGGAAGCAGTCTCCGTGATTATAAACGATGTGGACGCAGGTGAAATCAAGTTCATCTCTTTATATAACTCACCTAAGCACAAGCTTGATCCGTGCGAACTTGACGAGCTGCTGTCTGGGCCCATTCCAGTTATTGCAGGCAACTTGAATTCCAAGCACCATCTGTGGAACTCCAACTGCCCCAATCAAAACGGCAATATCTTATATGGATATACCTTAAACGAGATTGACACCTTCGTTGCTGGTCCCCTTAATGACACGTACTACTGCGACCACTCACCTGTTAGTGATGTGCTAGATATCGCAGTTCTTAAAGGTTTCCTCAAGCCCTATAATACGTATATTCGCAGTCTACGACTTATCTTCTGACCACCGTCCAGTGATGCTTATGTTGAGGGCTTAAACATCGATAAGAAGATTGTGCTCTGCTCTAAACAGGACTGGAAGCGCTTTAGGGATATTCTTAGAGATAATAGCAAGGAGGTTATTGATAAGGAGGATATCAATAGTAATATTATTGCTATCACCTCTATCGGTGTTGGCAACCATGCCACTACTTCCAGTACCTCTACTGTCGATCCTAAGCGTCCTGAACATCTCGACCTGTCTCCTTATATCAGGCGTCTTATTCTCTAAAGGAATTCTAACAGAAGATTCTGGCAGCGAAAGCGACTTCCCTTCTTCAAGACCAAGTACAACCGGCTTTCTCGCAAGGTTCAAGAGAAGGTTAAAGCACTACGAAATCAAAGGTGGAGAGAAAAACTGAAGTCCTTGACTGTCCAGGACAACTCGCTCTGGGGAACGGTGAGGGCCTTAAAGGGTAACAGACCAATCTAATTGCCGCCACTGCTTGCAGGCAATGGCAACGTTGTCATCAGTGACGGGGATAAGACTCAATTGAACGGTGATTCCCTGAAAAGTCAATTTACCACGCCTGGTGAGACAAGTTTGGACAGCCTCCAAAACACTCAGCTAGTTAACGATGGGTGTATCGCTTTCCAGTGCATTCATCGTTCCCACCCCTGAGGAAGTTATTAGTGCCCAGAAAATCTCCGACGTCATCAAGTGACTTCAAACTGAGAATACAGCAGATATTGATTCCATCACTAACAGTGCTCTCAAAACTTGCTTTCTTATATTGTCTCGATCATTACCAAAGCCATGAATGACTGCTGAAAACTTGGTTACTTCCCCGACCAATGGAAAGAGTCTGTCATAGTTACCATACCATAGCCTGGTCTAAACCCTGCTCTTGATGTCAGCTACAGACCCATAAGCTTGGTACCTGTGCTATCAAAAGTCTTTGAATGCATCATTCTAAAGAGGTTTAACGAATTCTGTGTACCAAACAATCTCGTTCGTGATCAGCAATTTGGCTTTCACCCAGGTCATTCCTGCCAACTTCAGATCTGGAGGCTTGTTGCAGATCTAAACACTCCTCTTAACTGTGCTAAGTATGGTGGTCTTGTCTTTTTTGATGTTCGTAAAGTTTTTGATCAGGTTTGACACAACGGCCTCATTCTTCATCACTTGTGGTTTTTCGGACGAACTGATTGCCTTGATTAATTCCTTTCTGTCAAACAGGACATTTCGTGTCAAGGTTGGCTGCTCCATGTCTAATCCTTGTGACGTCAATGCTGGTGTTCCCCAGGGTTCTGTCATGGGCCCTGCACTGTTCAACCTTTTCATTCATGCCCAACTTTTACTAATTGCAAGCTATATCTGTTCGCTGACGATGCAGCCATCATGACTAATGACCGCAATCCCGCTCACGTCATACCACGGTTACAAAAGCCCTTACATCTGTGCAAGAAATGGTTTGCAAAATGGATACTCGACCTAAACGTTGACAAGTGCAAGGCGATGTACATTACGAAGAAACATCGAAAACCCCGAGTCCTGTGTCCCTTTCTGGTAAAGAGCCCGAGTGGGCAAAAAATTATAAATGCCTTGTTGCGGTGATAGATGCCAGGCTAAATTGGTGTGACCACGTCTCCTATGCGATAAATAAAGCTAAGAATGGATAGCAAACTTTTGCTTTATAAGATGGTTATACGAGTCATTCTTCTTTATGGTATGCTTGCCTGGGCTACAATATGCAAATCCAGATGGAAGGATCTCCAAACTTGCCAAAACGTTACCCTGAGGACTATCGCCCAACATGACAGGAGAGTCGCAACAAAGATTTCTATAGCTGAAGATTTCCATATACCTCCAATGGGTAGCTATGTCCAGGAGTCGCTGAAGAAATTGCTCTCGAAGATTAAGGACCATCCCAGTTCTCTGGTTGCAGATATTCTGGAGCATCCACTCACGTTTAGAAGTTTCTTATGGCATCCCAGGCGTTGACACTTCCTAGACATCAATTTCGACGATATCCAAAAGGCCATCTTTCCCGAATACTGGATCTGATAGCTCCTCGTGCCCCTCGTCAATCAACTGTATCGTCCTTATACGAAAGGACCCCATCTTATCTCCGGATGTCTTAACTAGGATTCATCTGGCTTCTTGCCTTGGTCAGTGTACTTCCCCTGGTTACTTCCTGGATGAGTATGGCAGTGAAAGCGTTGCTTTCGGACCGCTCGTTTCGTTTTCCCTCCTCTGCTCGATTGTCGATTGATTGTTATCCTCTGTGTGGAAGACCTTTGGGTTAGTCAGGCTTCTTGCCTATTTCAGTGTATTTCATGTGGAATTTATTTCAGAAAGGGAGAATCATGTAAGCACTGCTTACGTCCCACCTGAACAAATGTACACTTCACAGTTCGAATGTCGATTGTTATCCTGTCACTCATACTGAAGATGGCTAAACAGTAGCCGAAATATATACATATACAACTCAAAGTCAAAAAAATAGAATATCAATATTTTAACGTCTAGGTCATTAAAACTTATCACTTTTTTATTTAAAACAAAAGAGATAGACATTTGCATTTTTTTTCTATGAATGGTTAAGTAGCCATCTTTAATCTAACAAAAAAAAATTTAAATAACATTAAAAACCTAAATTATGCAAATTTTCTTTGTGACGACATAAAAATAGAATAGTCAACCACCTGTGACAAAAAAATATAATATTCCAAACACTATTCAAAATAACATCAAATATTACATTTATTCAAATTTTAAAGCTAAGAAAAGGTATAAAAAGGATTATACTTCGCGCAATTGTAGAGTAATATTGTCTATTGCATCAATATGGGAAGAAAACGACATCTTTCACCGTCTACAAAACGTATTATTGTTCAGTTATCTGCTGATGGGAAAAACCAAAGCGAAATTGCGGACATTGTTAAATGTTCACAGTCAACTGTTTCTAAAGTTACCTTGAAGCACAAGAAAGGCTTGGGCACGCACACCAAGAGATATAAATGCGGAAGGAATCTCAAAACATCAGCCAGGGACCATAACAAATTACGTCGCATAGTGGAAAAACATCCGTTTTGGCCTTCCAGAAAGTACCATCAGGAATGGAAGTCAACTGTGAAAGTGTCCCAACGAACAACACTTAGAAGAATTCGTGATTTGTGATTTAAATGTCGTGTTCCCAAACGAAAACCTCTTCTCACACGAAAACAACGAGCCAAACGATTAGCCTGGTGTAAAGAACATGTCAACTGGACGGAAGAAGAATGGTGTAATGTAGTGTTCAGTGACGAATCCAAATTTTCCGTGGCTTATGGAGATCAAGGGTGCCGTGTGTGGCGAAAAAAAGGTGACGAATTTCAAGAGACGAAATTAAAAAGGGTTGTTAAATTCCCAGAGAGTGTGGTGGTTTGGGGATGCATGTCTGCCAGAAGCGTTGGAAGGTTCGCCTTCTTAAAGGGAACTGTCAATGCTAAGGCATATCAAGATGTCCTGGAATACTTTCTCATTCCATCCATAGAAGATCAGTTTGGAGATGAAAACATCAGTTTTCAACATGATTTGGCTCCTGCCCACGCTGCTAAAACAACCACACAATGGCTTCAAACTCATTCTTTACATCTTCTTTCGTGGCCTGCCAACTCCCCTGACTTAAACCCCATCGAAAATGTGTGGAATATCGCTAAGAAAAGATTATGTGAATATCCTGCCCAAAATAAAAAAGATCTACAACAAAACATTGCTAACGTTTGGAAAGAAATGAGTGTAGAGGAGTGTAAGCAATTGGCATTGTCAATGCCCAAAAGAATACAAGCAGTTATTGCGGCAAACGGAGGACCTACTAAGTATTGACACAAATTTATTGTCATTTAGCATTTATCTTGTCAACAAGACATTTTATGAAACAAGTGTTTGAATATTCTATTTTTTTGTCATAAGTGTTTGACTATTCTATTTTTTTGTCGTCTGAAAACAAATTGCACATTGTAATCTTTTGATGTTATGCTAATGCTTTTTTCGCTAGAATAAAGGTGACTAGTTTGCCAGTTATTAAAAAAAACGTCAAATGTCTCTCTTTTCTTTTAAACAAAACATTGCTAGTTTTCTGTGATCTCTAGAAATCAGAATGTTAATATTCTATTTTTTTGACTTTGAGTTGTATGGTGTATAAAAAGTTGTTTTGTGTACAAGTGGAGTTTCCTACTTCTCTCTTCTAAAATTATTGTTGGTTGTATACTTTTGAGCTCTACTATATGTGACGTGCATTACAAATAAAAAATAACTAAGATGAGTCCATAAGCCTAAAACTTATACTGAAATTGTGATCCAAAGACACAAAACAAAATCCGAATAAACTATAACATGAACGAGGCACCCACATCTGGTGACCAGGACAATCAGACCGCTACTGACTGATTTATTTTTTTCAGGTGCCCCGACAGAAATTCAATCTTTAGCCAAACAATATGTTTATTTTTGGTCATCTCATATCAAATGTTTTTCATCACCTGTCAATCACATTTTGTTTACGCCTAAATAATTGTTTACAGCCCTCGCCGTTGTCCTTCAAGTGGGTCCAACGTTCAATTTGGTTGCCAATTTTGTCTTAACGGATTCCTCCCTTCGCTTTATTCGATCCTTCTAATATTGTTCTATGGGGCGTGAAATAGTAAAGCTATCTTCAGAAGTGACTTGTTCAGCTGTTAAGTCGCTCCTTATCAGAGTAGAAATAATAATATTCAAATTATTATCTAGCTGATAGCTTTGTAATTTCCAATTCCATTCTCAAATCTTGAACATAAATACATAAGATCTTATCCTTATTCATAGCCATATAAATATTGCTGTATCAGTTAATGTACACTTGATGATATAATTTCCATATGTTTAATTATTCTAAATTAATATCATTACATAGCAATCCCAGACTCAGGACCTTTTAATTGATACTTGCTGAGGACAGAAGATTAGTTGTTTTTTTTTAATTTTTTTTTATTGAAACCTTCTTAGTAGTTTCTTTTTTGTCCTATTATGATATGCTAGAAACAATTTGCATTTGACTATCCGCTATTTCCTATTATTCTGCATTGACATATTTTAGATATGTTTTCATCCTTGAATTATTTGAAGAGTACCAGACTTTACTTTCCACTCTTTAAAAATAAATGTATAATTACATCAGATACTAAGCTTCATTGAAGGGATTTTTTAATAAATTTTGATAGTTCTAATAAACAAGGTAATAGTAAATAGAAACCGAACAACACTTGCCATTATCATGGATGTGCACTTCAGCTACCATGAATAAATTTTACATTGTGGGCTAGTGATGCTCAGTTTTCTACAACTATTAATGAAAGTATCCATAGTTTATAATGTATCTGCTTTCTTTTTTTCTTTTACTAATAAAGTACCTTTCCTTTTCCAGCCCAGAGACATGATCATGATTAAACATATTCGATGCTGCAGCTATAAAGGAAAATTATTAAAATTATTTATAAGTGATACTTTCTCAGTGCAACCTTCTATTGAAGTACTTAATAAAGATGTGTCATTATATTATAGAACGTGAGTGTTCAATATTTCTATATTTTTCAATTACACTGATAATTCTGTGTTTTTAAATTAAATTTTAAATTTTTTTTTAGAATTTTTTATAACAGATTAGAAGCTTCGAAAGGAACGTCAGCAGGAAGAGAAGAAACCTTTTGAAGTATTTTTGTGACTTTTCAAATCAAGGGAGTTACTGTCTTCTATAGTATAAAAAAGTTCTACCAAAACTGATTTTAGTGGGAAGTCTATGTTTGCAGTCAGTGTTGCTGGGAAATAAATAAAATGGCTAATATGAAATTCAAATTTTGTGCAGAACATTAACTTACCAGATTATTTGCTAAAACATGGAAAAATAGAAACACTAGCGATTTTATGGTGGTTTCAAACGTTGGTGATTTTTAAAAAAATTAATTGTTAAGCATCATACAGGGAATTGACACCAGGCAGGTAATACACACATGTTGTTTATAAATATGAATTCTAGAGATTTATCACTAGGAACAACAGATCCATCCTATGACAATTTGTTTAATAGTTACCTTTTAATTTTGATGGTTCATTAAAAAACATATATCATATGCATACTTAACAGCAAAGAATAAATGCTTCTGTGTTGGTAGTGTACTTTTTCCTGATTTTCTTGAAATATTGATTAGTGTAAAAGTAAGAAGCCCTGGAACCACAAAAACACTAAATACGAATGTGATATTACCTAACTTGTATGTCTTCATTGTTAGAGGTGTTTCCTTCTTAAAGCATTCTCCTGTCAATGAGTTAGCAATTGACTTTAATATTTCAGTTAATGAACATGCCCCTGGTTCGAGTGCAGCCATGGATTTTTTTTTACTATTATTCTCCATGTAATTATTAATATTGGAGATATGGCATGAAAAATTGCTCCAAATAACCATTTTTTAATTATCATTATTCTTACATGGTTTAAACGACTCCTTGAAATCCTTGAAAAGTCTTTGAAAAACTTTTTTCTTTTTCAAGGTCCTTACAAGTACTTGAAAACGAAATAGAGTCATTGGAAACTCCTTGAATTTTTTAAGAAAAGTGGTAATTCTTCCGCATGGTTTTACATGGACCACCTCAAATACAGAATTACCAAGAAATGGGCCATCACATCTTTCTTGTACAAGTTTGTGGGAGAATCCCCTTCCACTCCCTATTATATTGGAAATGGAGGGAAAAACATATGAAATAAAAAGAAACTTAAAAGCTTAAATTATTAATTGTAAATTAATTGTTTTCGAATAAATTATATATTGTAGCACCCAAGAAAAAATTTTTGAGCTCAAAGACGATTTTTGGATAACTTTATTGTTTACGTTGTGACATTCCGGGTTAGTTGGAGTCACGTATGTCCGGCGAGGGCCACTTTTTTATATTTCGTTTAATTTTATTGCTATTATGAGTGCAAGTAAAGCTTTCTGTTTAGTAATTTTGTAGTCCGCAATTTGTGTAGTGCTAATATTTCCGTTCAACTTGTCGGGGTATTTCGTGAGAGAGAAAGAGGTGGAGGTTGAATCGGTTGGTAGGGTGTTAATTTGCGTACGGTTTAGTTTGTCGTATGCCAAGCTTTATTTAAGAGAAAAATTGCTCTTATTGTTGTTTATCATTTATTCGCTTGTTTTGGGTTTGTGAATGTGATTGTTGCGAGTGTTTACATCGAAGAGTGAAAGCGAATATTGTTTTGTTCTCTGTTGGAGCTGAGATTGTTGGGAGCTATTCCGAGAAGATCGTCTCAGTTGTTAGTTATTTTTTTTTTTTTGTAAGAGAGTTCGTTTTTTGTCTCCACTTGTGTCTGATGTTATTTTTTTTAGCTGAACAGACCTATGTTTTGGCAGACATGTTGGATATGTTTTGGAACGTAAAGATGTTTGGATCTTAGTCAATACAGTTGTTTTAATTAAATTTATTAATGGCTAGAGATTAGTTTAAGCAGTGAATTAAGCAAGCATGGAAGAAGAACGTAAAATTTATCCCTGTCGAAGGATTTATTTTGGAAATCAGCATTCCGTTTGAGAACAAGCAGCGAGCGATAGAATTACAACCATCTGGTGCGAATTATTTGCATGCCTGGAGCGTGATGGCCTACACTGAAGTCAAGCATGGTAAAGTTTATGAAGATGTTTCAAGCTGTGGTGAGTGACTTTACTATTTCTTATTGACGCGAAGATTTGCATTCCGAGGAGTTAGTGAACTCTATAGTCGTCGGGTCTTCGATCCCCCCGTCGGAGACACAGGAAGAAGCCACGACGCCCCCTCATGCTGTACTTTCGCAGACAAAAATAATTCTCACCATAAGTGAAAGAACTCCTCTGCTGTCAGACTTGTGTATAATTTAAAGAATGCTGTATTAACATTTTATAAGCTTTTTAGGAAAAAAGTACATTAAGTTTGTTATGAGCACCCTTGGCACTAGACAATGATTTATAAGTTATGCAAGCATCATGGCTATTGCGTAGGAAACGGGATAGTTGTTCGGGCTGTTTTGCACTACATGTCTGTTATGCACAGGGATAGGCATTCCTATTCAGACGTAGTGCTGACTTAGAACTTGGCCAGTGGCTGTCGGGCCAAGGCGTTGGCGCTCACCATGAGGAGGTCCTGTATTAAAAGGAGATACACCACGCCAGAGAGCGTGCATACAATAAGGAATATTTATTTGGGGGCGCAACACTGATGGTTATGGCTCTCCAGCCCTGGGAGTAATTTTCTGCCCCATTCGCGTTCCAGAAAACATGATGTGGTGCGTAATAGCCACTGATTTAGTACATAGAAGTGCCGGCGTGTTATTATTGTTGAGCATCGCTCGGTATATGTTAGTCGTAAAAAGTTGGTTTTGATAGAATAATTCAAGGAGCCCCATCGTATCTAAGTACTTAAAGTTAACTAGAAATTCACATATGTTGTTGTGTTAACTAGTTTAATAGCAAATTTTGTGGAATAAAATATGTTGTGTGTATCATTCGACTGAGTGTTGAGTCAATATTCACCCGTTTTCTGGTTCCGAACCTTAGCAACCCTACTTCCCCAGCACTGGTCTTCGTCGGAGCTGCTAACATTATTAATTGAGGGGGTGGGGGAATGCTACAACGCCGAGAAAAAATTAATTTTCTTGGATAATATATAAAGGACGCTAATGATATTTTCCTTGTGAGAATTGTGAGTGCTTGTCCTCCTACCTCGAGATGTGTTAGAAGCAGTGTATTGGTGTCAAAAATCGTGCCCCAAAAAAGAAAAGGATTGGTTAGAAGAATGTGCTAAATAATACAGGCCAGTGGTTTATTTGTGTATAATATCACTAATGTGTTACCTGCTGAATTCCATTGTTGTTTAGCTGCGAGAGCAACAATACAACAGCAACGGAAGGATTCGACATTGTTGCGGCTCAGTTACCAGCCAACAGTTAATTTTTAAAGTTAGTTGCTTTCCGACTTTGGAAATGGAGTTCGACATGAAAGCCCCGGGGAAAATGAGAAGCTGAGAGTCGCGATTTCCCTGCCTAAAAATGAAGGCAAACAGTATTAAAAGAATTTAAGAACCAGCAATGAAGAGAGTAACCCGGAAACGTTCAGGCAAGGCTCATGAAAATTAACATGCTCGACGGAAAAGAATGCATCTGCTTAGGCCTAACACTTAGCTAGGGAACACAGGCATTCCCAAGGAAACGTCCGGTACAGGTCGTTAATTCCTGGCCCTTATGAACATATTAACCTTTGCTGTCTAGGCGTTTTATTTTTCTATTTTCCAGCGCATTCGAGACAAAAGAAATAAAACGTCGGGAACCACATAGAGTTCGTCAGAGATGCTACCCACGGAAATCAGTGTTAGAAAATCTGACATAAAAGACGTGAAAGCCAGGTCGTATTTAACTACTAAGTTGACGAGCCTCTACTAACACGATTAACGTTATCCTGCAGAAATGTCCCATAGCTTAGGGGGGGGCCCCCCCCCCTTTAGTGGGAGGGCGCGCGGGAATATGTGTCGCACCCCCTTAAATTTAAGGTAAATTCAGGTACAAAAATGTATTAGTAGCTAAGTACTCGATCGGGGTGAATATTGATGAGGTGGGCGTGGCCTAATCCAGCCAATCAGCATGCAGTATTCGCATCACGTGACCACCCACCCCTCCACCCCTCGACTTCGTGTCACGTGACCACCCATCCCCCTCTATACCCCCTTCCTGAAGTCACAGGGGTTCAACCAATCTGCATGCAGAATGCGACTCACGTGACCACACAACCCCCTTCCCTTGTTTTGGGCGTTGGTCCTTTATTTGGGCGTTGGTCTTTTTTGGGTGTGGTCTTTTATTTGGTGGTTTTGACACCAGAGGTCGACACAGCTTGTTGTGCAGATGGTAAGGTAATCACGTGATGGCAGCCATGTTCAGGTGGCCTAAGGCTGAAATAAAATTAATTTCTTCATCCTCTGATGTACCCCTAGTGCTGGTGCTGAGCACCAGCACGGCCGATAAGAGGGGTCCTGAGGGTCTCAGCAAAATCCACTTAGGTGATTCTGTCTTACAAGTGAACACCTGTTGACTCGCTTAAATACCCACCAAAATGGGTAAGGGTTTGTATACTGGCACACCTCGATTTTGATCACCTAATTACTAATTCACTATTGTTTCTCGGGTAACCAAATTTTTTCCAAGCTCTTTTACAGTTTTTCTAAATAAAACGACTGCTGTTCCAAGGTGTATTGTTTTGTTTTTTAATTTTCAACTAATGCCTACATTGTTTCAATTGACAGGTGTGCATCTGAGTAGGGACTAATGCTGTCTGAACTCTGATATAATTGCTTATAAATACAACTAGGTCACACAAAATGATGAAAGGGTCACATTCACTAACTTTTTAGCTTGTTTTAAAGCTGGGCTGTTTGAAATTTGTTTTATTTTCATTTTTGCCTCTCTCACTGATTGCCTTTGCTCGCATGAAGGGTTGTTTTTTCTTCTCAGGTTTGAATCTGGTTGAAATGTTAAATAAAAATACAGATTTCACGTTTCTCAATGTTGCTGAGGCATACTTAACGCTCTCTCTCTATACAAATTTGCACAACTTTGGCTCACAGAGGTTAATAAACGCGTTGTTTGACTCCTCAACCTCGCGATATTCAGTCACCCACCCTCTCTCTCTCTCTCTCTCTCTCTCTCTCTCTCCCTCTCTCTCTCTCTCTCTCTCCCTCCCTTTCTCCCTACTCCTACATAACCAATACAAGTTTGCAAAATGTTGTTTAAAATTGTATTCTAAAAATTGTTTTCGCTCTCTCTCTCTCTCTCTCTCATACAGTATACAACTTTTCCGTTCACTTATGGTATTAGGATACGAGAGTGATATGCCAAATCTGCCAAATCTAAATATTATTCTACTCTATTTAATAATATATCTACTAATAAAGCTAAATGGAATTCAATAAATAGGTTGTTACACGGCTGTAATCCCGTCGTCACACCTTTTCCGAATCCCTCCTTACTTACTTCTAGTACAATATCTGACTTCCTAGAGACCCTATTACCATCCTCCCACCCGCGACCGTCTCTTCATTTAAATTACCCTTTTTCTTTTCCTTCAAAGCTTTCAGCCTTCTTCGCCTCTCCCGCCTCCATAGACGAAACATCTCTCGTTATTAGTCAATTAAAGCCTTCCTCTTACCCGGATCCTTTGGGCATTCGTACGGATGTTATCAAAGATGCTATAGTAGGATTCTCATTCCCCCTAAACTATCTTTTTAACACTTCTTTATCTCAAGGTACTTTCCCCTCATGTATGCAACAAGCTAAAATCATTCATATTTTTAAGAAAGGCGATTCCAAAAATTTTGCTAATTACCGCCCGATTTCGATCCTCCCTATTTTTGCCAAAATTTTTGAGAAGTTATTTTACTCCCGCTTATCTCATTATATCTTTTCTAATAACTTATTATCACCGTCTCAGCATGGTTTTACCCCTAAGCGAAGCACCCTGACCGCATGTTATGATCTTTTAGAATATATTACTTCCAATATGGTAAAAAACAAACTCGTTGTATCGGTGTTTTTAGACTATTCAAAGGCATTCGATTCAATTCCTCACCATCTCTTAATTAATAAACTAGCTTCCTTCTATAACATGCGTGGCCCGCCTCTTGCATGGCTTACAGGGTTTCTTACCAATCGACGCTATATGCTTTCTATTAGCAATTATTCCTCCACTGTTATTCGGAATCAGGGGGTGCCCCAAGGCTCAATTCTTTCTCCACTCTTATTTAACTTATTTATTAATGATCTATCCTTTATTATGTCACCCCTTTCTTCTATCTTTTACGCAGATACTTCTATCTCTATTATTCAAGCTATAATGAACGAGGCCCTCGCTAAGTTATATCAGTGGAATCTCGTTAACCAATTAACTTTAAATCTTGATAAGACTACTTATATGATCTTTCTACAGCGTAATAAGCAGGGCTCCTCTGATGACTCCTCGCTCTATTATAATTCCCACCTACTTACTCCTTCTACTTCTTTCAAATATCTGGGAATTTACCTATCCGCTAACCTTTCCTGGGATTTTCATATTAACGCCTTCACTTAATCAATGCCTATGTCTCTTCACCCGCTTACATCATCTTCCTCCAACTATACAACTTCTATTATATTTTTCTTTAATACACTCACGACTTTGTTATGGAATAATTTTTTGGGGTACTTCCTCTAACTTAAATTTATTAGGTCTTTTCAGAATTCAAAAAAGATTCTTTAGATCATTTCTCAAATTACGTAAAGCGGCCTCTGTCTCTCAATTATTTAATCGCTATGGAATTACTACAGTCTATCAGTTATATATTAGCAATTTAGCTTCCTTTACTTATAAGGCAATTTCTCGCCAAATTTCTCTTTCTTCCCCGTTTCCTATTCAATATCGCAGTGAACTTCACCCTTATCCTACACGTTCCGCTCATTTGATAAATATCCCTTTGATAAGAACGAACTACCAATCTCGCAGTGTTTCATTCGCTGCTATTAAGCTCTGGTCCTCCTTACCTATCGATTTACGCCTTTCCCCGAACATCGTCATCTTCAAATTTAGATTAAAAATTTTTTTATATAACACCTAACACTACTAACCCACTAACCCTGTATTTTCTTTTAATTTGCTTTCATTGCAATATTTGAATTTTGTTTGTACACTTTTTGGACCTAGTTCTTTATTATTAATTTTAATTTTTTAATCACAATTTGTAATTTTATTCTCTATCCAGGGACCTAACTTGTCGGCTATCTGGCCATACTGGCCCTGGATAGACAATTGTTTCTGTAATAAATAAATAAATAAATATGCTTCGTACTCTTTATAGTGCAAAAAAAGTCTGTATTCGATTTAAGGCTATGGTCACAGGCGATGATTTAATATCACTCGGCACAAGTCGTTAAGTTCTCAGAGTCGCTGTTTTACAGCTTGAATTTTATAATTTTTACTTAATAAAGGCTGGACGTGGACTGTGTTTTCGTTTAACGTCACTCTACAATTCACGAGCTGATGACGGTCGCGTATGCGAGCATCGCGATTCCTGGGGTAGGCACTCACGGCCACGTTGCTTCTCGGGCATGCTTTCTCAATGACGTGTCCTCGATGGCTTGTTTTTCTGTCTAATTACACTGATTTTTACTTTTAAAGTTTGGTCATGGCGGGTGTATGTTCGTTTCACGGCCCTGTTACGATGTGTTGCCATGTGATAGATGTAGCGCCAGAGTGTGCGCAAACGTGGTGGGGTTGGTGGGTGCTACGAGGCCACGGACGCTGGGGCGTTGTTGCTCAGCGCGTTCGTTCATGGCTGCATTGTTTGCGTGTTTGTGTTTGCTAAAAACACTGTGTCTTCAACCAAAGATTTATGTGAGATATGTTTTTCTGTACTTTGTTAGGGTTACCCTGTTGTTTCATCGTTTTGTTTTTGTTTTTATCCTAATTAAATTCTCTCCCGCTAACATATTTGCACACGGTTGATGTCAAAGTGCTCGCACGAAGCTTAATAGCGGTGTACAGCGAGGTCAGTCGTTGCTTTCGACGAGCAGGCTAATTCAAACTAAAATTCTACGTATCTGACAATTCAGGGTGTTTGAAATACGTTTGTTTGTGCTGCATTGACGTTTTCACATTACTTTCAGAGTTTTTTCATCTAATTAAAATCTGTGTTATTAACAAAACAAAAACGGACATACTTGTTATCACACAATTCGTCCAGGCTAGGCTAGGCTTAGCGTGTTCGCGAGGAGTACAGCACCATTGGACACTACGATCAGTGTTCAAGCTATTCCGGGCTAAAATTCCTTGCATTTTCTAGCACAGGCATGCGATATACGTTTTGCTTATGTTGCATTGGTGTTCCCACTCATTCGTTTTTGTGCTTTTTTCCCGACTAAATTAAAGCCTGTCCTATTTATAAAAGTGTATGTAATTCTTATCCCACAGGGCGTACGAAGCCTAGCGTATCCGAGCCGTGAAC
Source organism: Rhysida immarginata (assembly GCA_023313115.1). Lineage (NCBI taxonomy): Eukaryota > Metazoa > Arthropoda > Chilopoda > Scolopendromorpha > Scolopendridae > Rhysida > Rhysida immarginata. The sequence continues at coordinate 1,080,290 of JAHWFO010043418.1, forward strand.
AGCGGCGACAACAGCTGTATTCAAGACTCACGCTAATCTAAGCTAAAAATCCTTGTCTCGTCCGTAGGGTTGCAGCATTTTGCTAATGTAAAATGGAGTGTTTTAATTTTAATACAATAGCATTATTGTTTCACATGTCCGGTAGGACTTGTTCATTTCTTAGCTCTCGCGGTCATTCGTTACCTTGGAAAATTTATCTCCACATTTTGCACTCATTTCTTATAAAATAATTACAAATAATATTGACGATGTTGGTGAAAAGTATACAGGTTTTCCGTTTTTAGTTACTATTTACTGATTGTTTTTTTATTCCCTATAATTTTAACGGACGTAATAAAAATAAAATAAAATAAAATAAAACAAAATTCTGTCTTTAATTTAATGTATTTAGACTCGTGCAAATGTTAAATTTTCTAAGTTAATCTGCATTACATAATAAACGTTTAAGTGCAAATTTCGCTTTTAAGTTGTTACAAGTTTACATTTTTGAGGGGCATAGGTTAATAGTGTTACTTATTAAAGCAGGTTTCATTACTTTTTTTTTCTATTGTTTGGTTATTTTGGGTTGTTTTGTTAGTAGGAAAGTTAGCGTAGTTGTAAGATAGGGAAAGAGTTTGAGGTCTTCTTTCCTCGTTTGGTTTTAGTGGCTCATAGGTCTATCGTATATGCAAGTCACTAAGTCGCTTACACACATCCTTCCTCCTAATTTCTGCCCGCACTTGGCGTGGCAAACTCATTGTGAACCGATTCAAACAATGCCCGCGTGCAGCTGTGAACACCGAAGGTTGCTTTTAGCAACACACTGCTTTGTTGACTAAGAAGGGCTAATGTAATGATAGATTCGGTATTATCTGTCTATTGATGCTATCTTTCCATCGGTGACCCCCCATCTGAATAGATGCAGTTGCATTCGTTTTGGGTCTTGTTACTCTTTCGACTGAATTTTGTTTTTAATCAAATTTTTTCGTTTCTCTTTAAAATCAATTTACTGTTTGTTATTCTTTCGTTTCCGTCCCACGTGAGTCTGTGTGAAAAAAGAAAAATTGTCTTTCAAGGGTTCCTTTTTTAGCCGACAAGCCCTACCTCTTAGTGAGTTGTTGCTTTTATGTGAATTTAAGCTAAAACTGTGTGTTTAAAATTACAAATTTTCCTGTTTTTCAACACTATTGAGGTTATACTGGCTCCTCGTTACTAATATGCCTGAAACGATTTGCTGTGATCATTAAAAATGCGCCATTTCTCACTGTTTCAATTCGATATGGTTAACCTTATTTTCATCTCTCTCTCTCTCTCTCTCTCTCTCTCTCTCAAGGTTTCTTGCTCCTTAATCTTTTGTAAATACAAATGCTAAATGACTTCTTTTCCTTGAGTATTTGTCAACGAAGAAAATTATTCAATGTTTTATGCTACAATTCCTTTTTTTTCTCTTTTTGACACACACACGTATTTTTCTGTTTTTCTTTGCTGATTTCTCACCAGCAACAGGCCCCAGTAAGGGCGACATTGACAGAGTTCACGTTCAAATACTCGTTTTCGGACTAATTTTAGGGTTTGCACTGGTTAAGGCAATCACCCACACCTCTTCTTTTAAGTTTCTCCGATTTTTATGATGCTTTCATTTACTCTCAGCGTTGGTAATTGTTCAAAAACGTTGATGACCGTTGATGCCGGTTACTGTTGTCCCGACGATTGCGAATGTATTTGTACTAACATTGCCTATGCATTTCATCACTAGCAGATTAACTGACATTGTTAAAAAGGCTGTGCTCTTGAAATTAATTGAACAAAGTTGTTAATTCTTCAATTCAACTATTCTTTTTTACCTTTGGTATGAAACATAATTTTTTATCTTCTATGCTGTTGTTGTTATTTCAACAGTATACGTACAGGTGGGAGCACAGGGTTCCTATTAAGAAATTTGTACGTTACTGATATCAGCTTCTTGGTCACTGTGTTCAGTGTTTAGCATGAACAGAATTGCAGATCCCCTAATAACTGCGTTTTGCAGTAATCTGAGCTAAAAAATAGTCGTATCTGTTAGTTAGGGTACGTGAAATACGTTTCCTCATTTGTTTCATGGGTTATTCGTTTAATTAAACGAGGCCTCTTGGTAAATTTGTTGATATATTGTTTCAGTCGACTACTGATAACCCTAAGCCGTTGAATTAGAGGGTTGGCATCGCATATACTTTATAAACACTGTTTCTCACTACGTATGTTTAATTTTCCTCCACTCTCTGTAATTTCGGCGCTCTGATTGTTCGGTTTGTTGTTTGTATTTTAAATAATTTTATCTCGCTCACTCAATGTTCACTCTTTTAAGGGCGTACAGGGATAGTGTATTATAGGTATCATTCTATATGCGCTTTAAGTTAAATTTCGGTTAAAATATCACTTCGACATTTTACTGTTACTTGACTGTCTACTCCGCACAGTTCTGTGGGTAGAACATCAGGTTATCATTCATTAAATCACAGTGTTCTAAAAAATTAAAGTTTCGCACGGTTGGTCGGCTCATTGTTTGGTTGGTTGGTTGGTTGATTGGTCGATTTGTTATCTAAAGTTTGAAACATTACATGTAATTCGCTAAATTACGAAACACTGTCACACATTACTGTTATGTTGCTGCACGGTTGTGATTCTGCAACCAAGTGTGAATCTACTCACGACGGGATGGTAGTATTCACTCGGCTACAATCTCTCTAATCCGGCCGCGTTATGATGTAGTCAAGTGTGCGTGTATGGGACAAAGTAAATATCTTGTTTTGACAGCCGTGAACAAACGTTCCCCAAAGTCAAACGGCTCAACATTTTTACACACCAGCATAGTTAAGGTTTAACATCCACTATGTCAGAGATACAGTTGAAAAACACGTTTTCGTTCACAACACCAAACACTAGTGTATGGACAGTAAGAAATATGACAGGTTTTCATTTTATGGTACATTTCACAATTAAGCTCGAATTAAAAATACAAACAAAAAAAAGGTCTTTTTAACGGGCCCGCAAAATACTAGCTACTAAGACCTACATCTTTAGTACAAAGTATTCTTAGGGCCGTCATCTTGGGCAATTTTTGCACAAACTCAGGTTTCATACGTTCAAATACGGGTGCAATTGTTCAGGTGTAGTGAAGGATTGAAATGTGATACAGGAAATCCATACCCCAAATTTATCTAACTTTTATACGCTAAACTCGTTAGCCACAATTCAAATCTGACCATGGTCCAATTGGGATTAAGAGTTTTAATAGTTTAAAAGTTGCAATTTCAATCACTCATCCAAACACCAAACAAACAAACAAATTCAACAGGCAACACTTTCATAGACAAATCAAAGTAGGCAAATCATAGACAAATTCAACACTTTCGATAATCACGACGTTGTCCAAGTCATTTTTTATCAACTGTAAGGATTAGAACTCAACAGTCATAACTTAATTCTAAGGGCTAAGGCGCCAACATTTGACACACGGTGTAACAACTCACGACGATAATAAAAATTAATCATAATATTCAACAACTTTTCTGAACGCAGCGCTAGTAATTATGTCACGGTATATAAGAGTTGTAGTGACTGGTAAAGAGACAGCGATACAATGTGACCTGTGCGTGAAAACAGAGGTTCAGATGTAATTCTGTCAAAACAAATACTAGCTGAAATGTAAGTCTGCGAATAAAATTTCTTGTCCGTGTCGAGACAGAGAAAATTTTCGCAAGAGTTTACAAAACCTATGTTGAATGTTGAATGTTGAATGATGCAAATCTCTTTTAGTAGAACCTTTAGTTCAAAATCATAACACACAGTTTTTGTGAATGTGGAATTTCTCCATAGACGGTTTTTGCGAATGTGGAATTTCTCCGCAGACAGTTTTGTAAAGGTGGAATTTCTCCGCAGACAGTTTTTGCGAATGCGGAATATCGCTGCAGACAGTTTTTACGAACGTGGAATCTCCGGGTAGACAGTTTTACGATTATGGTATCTCTCTGTAGACGCTTTAGTGATGTCGATATTTACCGTTAAGTCGTTTTATCTTACGTGAAATAACACCCAAATAAACTTGTCCCCATGACACTTTTAATTCCCAGCCACAAATGATTTATTTCGAGGATAATTATCCATTTGTGCGGGGATTTTATTATCAACGGAATGCATTATTTTTAAAATTTCCTCATATCCGTTCATACAATGCAAGGCAATCAACAACAATAATATACATGCAGTAGAAAGTCGTAGCAAAGATCCTTTCTGTATGTGGGGTGACAATCGCTCCATTATCGCTGTTAAAGAAATTTAAATGAGCAAAAGACTTCGAGATATTTATGGTGATAGCGGACAATAGCTTTTTTATTTACGTGTTTACGGGATGAGTGTAGGCTCTAAACTGAAAAATCAGGGGTTTTTAGAAATTAAGGTCTTTCCATAATTTACCAACACACCAACTCTACAAGGAAGGTAATAAACGCCGCACTCAATTAACCACATGGGGTTATTCATCAAAATTACCGAGGTGAGAGGTGCAAACGTGAGAGGTTTCAGTGGGCTTCAATGCATAAAGTACCGGAGTCAATGCGTTGCTGCGTGGTTGATCAATCCATGCGTACGACGATCACACCTACCCCGGGAGCAGGGCGGCGGTCCGGGGTCGTGTCACAGGCAGACCTATGAAACTGTTTCTACCTCGAATGTTTGCAAGCACTAAGGCGGCCTTCAGTTAACGGGTTTTTTTCAAAATTTGCCCAAGATGACGGCCCTAAGAATAGTTTGAACTAAAGATGTAGGTCTTAGTAGCTAGCATTTTGCGGGCCCGTTAAAAAGACCTTTTTTTTGTTTGTATTTTTAATTCGAGCTTAATTGTGAAATGTACCATAAAATGAAAACCTGTCATATTTCTTACTGTCCATACACTAGTGTTTGGTGTTGTGAACGAAAACGTGTTTTTCAACTGTATCTCTGACATAGTGGATGTTAAACCTTAACTATGCTGGTGTGTAAAAATGTTGAGCCGTTTGACTTTGGGGAACGTTTGTTCACGGCTGTCAAAACAAGATATTTACTTTGTCCCATACACGCACACTTGACTACATCATAACGCGGCCGGATTAGAGAGATTGTAGCCGAGTGAATACTACCATCCCGTCGTGAGTAGATTCACACTTGGTTGCAGAATCACAACCGTGCAGCAACATAACAGTAATGTGTGACAGTGTTTCGTAATTTAGCGAATTACATGTAATGTTTCAAACTTTAGATAACAAATCGACCAATCAACCAACCAACCAACCAAACAATGAGCCGACCAACCGTGCGAAACTTTAATTTTTTAGAACACTGTGATTTAATGAATGATAACCTGATGTTCTACCCACAGAACTGTGCGGAGTAGACAGTCAAGTAACAGTAAAATGTCGAAGTGATATTTTAACCGAAATTTAACTTAAAGCGCATATAGAATGATACCTATAATACACTATCCCTGTACGCCCTTAAAAGAGTGAACATTGAGTGAGCGAGATAAAATTATTTAAAATACAAACAACAAACTGAACAATCAGAGCGCCGAAATCACAGAGTGGAGGAAAATTAAACATACGTAGTGAGAAACAGTGTTTATAAAGTATATGCGATGCCAACCCTCTAATTCAACGGCTTAAGGTTATCAGTAGTCGACTGAAACAATATACCAACAAATTTACCAAGAGGCCTCGCTTAATTAACCGAATAACCTATGAAACAGATGAGGAAACGTATTTCACGTACCCTAACTAACAGATACGACTATTTTTTAGCTCAGATTACTGCAAAACGCAGTTATTAGGGGATCTGCAATTCTGTTCATGCTAAACACTGAACACAGCGACCAAGAAGCTGATATCAGTAACGTACAAATTTCTTAATAAGAACCCTGTGCTCCCACCTGTACGTATACTGTTGAAATAACAACAACAGCATAGAAGATAAAAAACTATGTTTCATACCAAAGGTAAAAAAGAATAGTTGAATTGAAGAATTAACAACTTTGTTCAATTAATTTCAAGAGCCCAGCCTTTTTAACAATGTCAGTTAATCTGCTAGTGATGAAATGCATAGGCAATGTTAGTACAAATGCATTCGCAATCGTCGGGACAACAGTAACCGGCATCAACGGTCATCAACGTTTTTGAACAATTACCAACGCTGAGAGTGAATGAGAGCATCATAAAAATCGGAGAAACTTAGAAGAGGTGTGGGTGATTGCCTTAACCAGTGCAAACCCTAAAATTAGTCCGAAAACGAGTATTTGAACGTCAACTCTGTCAATGTCGCCCTTACTGGGGCCTTTTGCTGGTGAGAAAACAGCAAAGAAAAACAGAAAAATACGTGTGTGTGTGTCAAAAAGAGAAAAAAAAAGGAATTGTAGCATAAAACATTCAATAATTTTCTTCGTTGACAAATACTCAAGGAAAAGAAGTCATTTAGCATTTGTATTTACAAAAGATTAAGGAGCAAGAAACCTTGAGAGAGAGAGAGAGAGAGAGAGAGATGAAAATAAGGTTAACCATATCGAATTGAAACAGTGAGAAATGGCGCATTTTTAATGATCACAGCAAATCGTTTCAGGCATATTAGTAACGAGGAGCCAGTATAACCTCAATAGTGTTGAAAAACAGGAAAATTTGTAATTTTAAACACACAGTTTTAGCTTAAATTCACATAAAAGCAACAACTCACTAAGAGGTAGGGCTTGTCGGCTAAAAAAGGAACCCTTGAAAGACAATTTTTCTTTTTTCACACAGACTCACGTGGGACGGAAACGAAAGAATAACAAACAGTAAATTGATTTTATAGAGAAACGAAAAAATTTGATTAAAAACAAAATTCAGTCGAAAGAGTAACAAGATCCAAAACGAATGCAACTGCATCTAGTCAGATGGGGGGTCACCGATGGAAAGATAGCATCAATAGACAGATAATACCGAATCTATCATTACATTAGCCCTTCTTAGTCAACAAAGCAGTGTGTTGCTAAAAGCAACCTTCGGTGTTCACAGCTGCACGCGGGCATTGTTTGAATCGGTTCACAATGAGTTTGCCACGCCAAGTGCGGGCAGAAATTAGGATGAAGGATGTGTGTAAGCGACTGAGTGACCTGCATATACGATAGACCTATGAGCCACTAAAACGAAACGAGGACAGAAGACCTCAAACTCTTCCCCTATCTTACAACTGCGCTAACTTGCCTACTAACAAAACAACCCAAAATAACCAAACAATAGAAAAAAAGAGTAATGAAACCTGCTTTAATAAGTAACACTATTAACCTATGGCCCTCAAAAATGTAAACTTGTAACAACTTAAAAGCGAAATTTGCACCTAAACGTTTATTATGTAATGCAGATTAACTTAGAAAATTTAACATTTGCACGAGTCTAAATACATTAAAAGTAAAGTCAGAATTTTGTTTTATTTTATTTTATTTAATTTTATTACGTCCGTTAAAATTATCGGGAATAAAAAAACAATCAGTAAATAGTAACTAAAAACGGAAAACCTGTATACCTTTCACCAACATCGTCAATATTATTTGTAATTATTTTATAAGAAATCAATGCAAACAGAAAAAACAGAGCTATGGAAATGTGGAGATAAATTTTCCAAGGTAACGAATGACCGCGAGAGCTAAGAAATGAACAAGTCCTATCGGACATGTGAAACAATAATGCTATTGTATTAAAATTAAAACACTCCATTTTACATTAGCAAAATGCTGCAACCCTACGGACGAGACAAGGATTTTTAGCTTAGATTAGCGTGAGTCTTGAATACAGCTGTTGTCGCCGCTGTTCACGGCTCGGATACGCTAGGCTTCGTATGCCCTGTGGGATAAGAATTATGTACACTTTTATAAATACGACAGGCTTTAATGTAGTCGGGAAAAAAGCACGAATACGAATGAGTGGGAACACCAATGCATCATAAGCAAAACGTATATCGCATGCCTGTGCTAGAAAATGCAAGGAATTTTAGCCCGGAATAGCTTGAACACTGATCGTAGTGTCAAACGGTGCTGTACTCCTCGCGAACACGCTAAGCCTAGCCTAGCCTGGACGAATTGTGTGATAACAAATACGTCCGTTTTTGTTTTGTTAATACGACAGATTTTAATTAGATGAAAAAACTCTGAAAGTAATGTGAAAACGTCAATGCAGCACAAACAAACGTATTTCAAATACCCTGAATTGTCAGATACGTAGAATTTTAGCTTGAATTAGCCTGCTCGTCGAAAGCAGCGACTGACCTCGCTGTACACCGCTATTAGGCTTCGTGCGAGCACTTTGAGATCAACCGTGTGCAAATATGGTAGCGGGAGAGAATTTAATTAGGATAAAAACAAAAACAAAACGATGAAACAACAGGGTAACCCTAACAAAGTACAGAAAAACATATCTCACATATATCTCTGGCTGAAGACACAGTGTTTTTAGCAAACACAAACACGCGAACAATGCAGCCATGAACGAACGCGCTGAGCAACAACGCCCCAGCGTCCGTGGCCTCGTAGTACCCACCACGTTTGCGCACACTCTGGCGCTACATCTATCACATGGCAACACATCGTAAAAGGGCCGTGAAACGAACATACACCCACCATGACAAAACTTTAAAAGTTAAAATCAGGTTAAGTAGACAGAAAAACAAGCCATCGAGGACACGTCATTGAGAAAGCATGCCCGAGAAGCAACGTGGACGTGAGTGCCTACCCTGGAATCACGATGCTCGCACACGCGAACGTCGTCAGCTCGTGAATTGTAGAGTGACGTAAAACGAAAGCATAGTCCACGTACAGCCTTTATTAAGTAAAAATTATAAATTTCAAACTGTAAAACAAACCAAAAAGCGCGAGACTATGAGAACTTAACGACTTGTGCCGAGTGATATTAAATCATCGCCTGTGACCATAGCCTTAAATCGAATACAGACTTTTTTTGCACTATAAAGAGTACGAAGCATATCACTCTCGTATCCTAATACCATAAGTGAACAGAAAAGTTGTATACTGTATGAGAGAGAGAGAGAGCGAAAACAATTTTTAGAATGCAATTTTAAACAACATTTTGCAAACTTGTATTGGTTATGTAGGAGTAGGGAGAAAGGGAGAGAGAGAGAGAGAGAGAGGGGGGGGGGTCACTGAATATCGCGAGGTTGGGGAGTCAAACAACGCGTTTATTAACCTCTGTGAGCCAAAGTTGTGCAAATTTGTATAGAGAGAGAGCGTTAAGTATGCCTCAGCAACATTCAGAAACGTGAAATATGTATTTTTATTTAACATTTCAACCAGATTCAAACCTGAGAAGAAAAAACAACCCTTCATGCGAGCAAAGGCAATCACTGAGAGAGGCAAAAAGGAAATAAAAACAAATTTCAAACAGCCCAGCTTTAAAACAAGCTAAAAAGTTAGTGAATATGACCCTTTCATCATTTTGTGTGACCTAGTTGTATTTATAAGCCATTATATCAGAGTTCAGACAGCATTAGTCCCTACTCAGATGCACACTTGTCAATTGAAACAATGTAGGCATTAGTTGAAAATTAAAAAACAAAACAATACACCTTGGAACAGCAGTCGTTTTATTTAGAAAAACTGTAAAAGAGCTTGGAAAAAATTTGGTTACCCGAGAAACAATAGTGAATTAGTAATTAGGTGATCAAAATCGAGGTGTGCCAGTATACAAACCCTTACTTATTTTGGTGGGTATTTAAGCGAGTCAACATGTGTTCACTTGTAGGACAGAATCACCTAAGTGGATTTTGCTGGAGCCTCAGGGCCCCTCTTATCGGCCACGCTGGTGCTCAGCACCAGCACTAGGGGTACATCAAAGGATGAAGAAATTAATTTTATTTCAGCCTTAGCCCACCTGAACATGGCTGCCATCACGTGATTACCTTACCATCTGCACAACAAGCTGTGTCGACCTCTGGTGTCAAAACCACCAAAAAAAGACCACACCCAAAAAAGACCAACGCCCAAATAAAGACCAATGCCCAAAAAGGACCAACGCCCAAATAAAGACCAACGCCCAAAACAAGGGAAGGGGGTTGTGTGGTCACGTGAGTCGCATCCTGCACGCGGATTCGTTGAACGCCTGTGACGTTGTGGAGGGGGGGTCACGTGATGCGAATACTGCACGCTGATTGGCTGGATTAGGCCACGCCCACCTCATTAACCCCGCTCGAGTACTTAGCTACTTGTATTTCCTCTTAAAATTCAAGCCATGACATCATAACTGATAATGCTAATTACATCACTGAAAGTTCAAAACAAACGCACTAATTGCAGTGTTCAAACTAGTTTATTTACATTGTAGCATTTCTCATGCGGCGTGAGATTCTTTTCTCTTACTTTGACAAGAATCACTCACCTTATTTATTTTCCAACCAAGCTAGTTGCTTAATCATAATTACCTACTTACCTGCTAAGGTGTCCAGCAATGTTCCCTTCATTAAAGTACGCACCAGCTCACCTTTAATTCAATATCCATGCAAGTTTTCCCTCTTAACTAGTCCTACCCTTCTAAAATTCGGTTAATAATTGGCCTTTATTGTGATCGTATAGTGCTTGTCAAAATACTTTATATATTCATTCAAGTTCAACTAGTAAAACTCCTCCCTTCTGTCGTTTATCTGGCAACGACACAGATTTAGCAAGCTAATGTTAAAGGTAAACTCCACACTTAAAACAACTTTGTTTAAAATGAAAGATGAAGGTCTCAATAACAACGTAGCATGTATAAAAATTTTCATTTCGAACTGAAAATTGATAAAATATATAAAAAACTTTCTTTTTTTCCCTCCCCCTGCGATCAACACTGGCGCCATATTTCAGCAACTGTTACGTCACAAGTTGCCGAGAAGTTCGAAGGAGTTTCGAATTCGTGACGTCACACATTGGACGCTATCGGTTAGCAGAATGGACTGTGAATATGAAATAAGACCGAAAGCGGCGACTGCGATTTTGATAACAGTGAAAACGATATACAAGGGCTGTTAGCAGAATTAAATGCTACTGCAACTTCTGCGATGTACAGGCCTATGCATTAAACCGTGAAACGGGGTCTTCTGCTTGCTGCGTCGGCGTGTGCACATTAGGGCGGCACGTGCCCTGCACAGAAGATAGGCCTACTTCGTTTCTTCGACATTCAGCACATGCTGTTGCGGTCGTTATTCTTGAAAAACGCCAGGCCTGTTTAGAGTTGGAAGAGCTAGTTTCACCTTATACATGATCTAATTTCAGCGTATTTCTTGTTTGCATTTAAAACGGCGGATGCGTAGATAAAGCAAGACGCTTCGACCTGAGGACACGATGCTGATACCAGTTCTCCTCTGCACGTTCTCCTCCTGAACAGCCCAGCTGTCGGAATGTCTGCTCTCATCTCCCGTAACCTCAGGAGGTGACCGCTCTTGTCTCTCCTGCCAAAATGCTGGGGACAAAGGGTAAAGAGAAAAGATAAGTAATATTCTGTATGCGATAAAACAATAATAAATACATATTAATTTAATAAAATTTAAGTGCTGTGACGAATATTTGACGTATATTTGAAGTTCATTCAAAATGGCGGCCTGCAAAGCGAAGTCGTGTTTATATCTACTTCGAAGTTAGTTTCTTCGATATGATCCAAAGATAAATAATTTTCTATAGGTGATTACTGTTAAGATTAATGAATTTATCAAATAATATCTATTTAAGTGGAATATAATAACTACTTGTTTGCTATTCAATCAAACAGGGCAACAGCTGGTAACGAAACAAACTATATCAGCATCGATAGGCAGCCCATCGAAAGGTAATTTTAGCTAGGCTCGAGTAAACGTCGCACCCCTGTTTTTTCACTCAAAATTGGGTACAAAATTTTGCGGCGATTTATTCTTGAATATATACGGTACCTATCATCCCGTTGATGGAGCGTTATAGACCGAGGTGAGAAGAGGAAAAATTCCCTGCACGTACACCTCTAACCTGTAAAATAAAGAATAAACTGTATTTGGACTAGAATTAAACACATGGGAATTAATAGTAAAGATAATTTGAAAAGGGCACAATTCGAATACTTACCTGTGAACTTTATACAGGGTGAATACAAAAGTCTGAACCCCCCTTTTATTTTTTGAACCGATGCAGATATGTTAATTTTAATGAATCCAATGAATAGGAAATTGTGGGTGGCCCATCCCATGGTGCACTTTTCATCATCCCAAATATGCAAATTAGGACACATTCAAAATTTATCTCAAAAACCGTAAGAGATAGAGAAAAAAACCCAATTGCAAAGTTGTTCAGCATAAAAAAAACAAACAAAACAAAAAAAAAGTCATCCAAATCGGACCAACCGATCACCCACACTCACGTGGTGAACTGTTTGTAGCTTACAAACAGTCACACAGCACAAAGAAAACTGAATATTGATATTTCCACCATATGAAGCATGCAAGTCAAAAAATTAACATAAATTACCATACACACATTCACTTTCATGCGGAACAGCAAATAAAAGGCATGTTTCAGAACACAGAAGACAGAACAATTCCAGAATGGCAAGCTATACTGTTCCGGAAATGGTCAAATGAAAACGTGATTCTGGGTGTTTGGTTGGTCCGATTTGGATGATTTTTTTAGTTTGGTTTGTTCTTTTATGCTGAACAAGTTTGCAATTGGGTTTTTTTCTCTATCCCTTACGGTTTTTGAGATAAATTTTGAATGTGTCCTAATTTGCATATTTGGGATGATGAAAAGTGCACCATGGGATAGGCCACCCACAACTTCCTATTCATTGGATTCATCAAAATTGACATATCTGCTTCGGTTCAAAAAATAAAAGGGGGGTTCAGACTTTTGTATTCACCCTGTATATGAACATTCTCCCCAGTAAGGCTAAAATGTCATATTAATTTAAAGTTATATAAAAGCTACTTCAGATTTAATCGTTTCTTTTGCAATGAAAGCCACTGCGTTTGGGATAATTTTGTTACTAAATTAATTTTTACGTTTTGGGCTTAATTTCAATGTAACGGAAGAGATATGTTCCATTTAAAGAAGATTAGAAATTGCGTTAACTGACTTTAGAGGGAATCAACTTAATTTTTTTTTATTTTTTAATGCCCCGTAGGTGAAAAAGAAGATACAGATCCTCACAGCCAATCTTATAAGTTCATGTAATTATTAAAATGCTTTGTAATATAGCTTAAAAATAAAAATAACCACAGGGTAAATATTTAGTTCGATACCGTTGTTGTGCGTGGTTATTACTCATGCAACATTCAGCTTCTTGGGCAAAAGAAACAGTCCTGCTACACCCCTCCCATTGGTAGTTTTATGTAACAGATAGGTTGGAGTTAGAGTAGTAAACTGGAGATAAATAACTGCCCATTATTAAGGGATGTAGCGCAGCGCTTTAAGATCTAAAATAAATGGTTTAACCAATAGCGTTAGTAAGTGCTCTTATTAACACGTATATGTTAAGTGTCATTTCTATAAGTATTTGCTCTTCATAAATTTAACGTATCCTTGAAAAACATTATTTAGTCATTGAAAAGTCCCTGAGTAGTCCTTGAACTTTTTCTTCATAAATGCGTACGAACTATATTATTATTATTAGATCTTCCAGCCGTCGCATGGTAGCAGTCGTTCGTTACTTGCTCCCGCCTTGAACTAATAATTTTGTTTTAACTAAACAGGTGGTGGCCTTACAGTATAACAGAGGGACATCAGGAGTTCCAACTAGTTTCGCTATTTATTCCCGGCTTTGTCAAGGATATTCCAAAATTTTTGTTTTACTGTACGTTTAGAGTTATATTTGGATTATTTCACGTATTATGGTGCTGATTAAATAGAATTATGTCTACAACCCAGTAAAGTGATGATAAGAGATAAGGACACAAGATAACCTGCACCTGGTAAGCAAGGCACTTCTTATAATACTTGGGATGTATGCAATAAATGTTTCTATGGAAGAGAAAAACCTATTGAACAAAAATGGACTGCAAACAGAGAACACACTTGAAATGTTCAAACTGTAATGAAAATGACTTAGAGTTTTATCACAGAGTAAGGGAGTAATACAGAAACGACACTCTTAACAAAAACCTATTCAAAAAATCGTACACCCGGTAGACCTTCGCGATATCGGCGGCTTGGAGCGAAACACATTAATTTCCCATAATGGAACGCAGTCCTTAATGCCGAATTAATTTCCTTTTTATTTTTATTTTTCTAGCATTATTATTGCTGCACCATTTAACATCACAGGAACTCATCTTTTTTTCTGTGATATTGATTTCTCCCATCATTAGTGAAGCCTTTAAATAGTTTAAAATTCTTTCCTGAATGTTTGCCAACAGACGATGAACATTCTCAGTGCTTTGAAAATATTCTCGAACAATCTCGTTCTTATTAAAAAATGAAAAAATAGAAATTGAATGTTAAAAGACGTCATATATAAAGTCTCTTTCTCTGAGATAAAATACGAACAACTTTCATTTCCATTTTATTTAGTTGATTCCAATGCACCAGATGTCGCTGTAATCCGTATTCGGAAAACGTCATCAACTGTCGCCTCTGTTCTTCTCCCTTGCTGCGTGGTTTTATTGCAGTTCATACAAATGCAAAAATTACATTAGAAGAAATGGGCCTGACTCATTAGGCTCTCCTAGGGTGAAGGATTCCCACCATTCTGAACAGAAGTTATCTATGAATTAGAATTGTCTAATTGTACTAATGAATATACGTTGAGTGTAGTTAAAAACGTAGTGATTGACTTGATTAATCAAAAACATATTGTAATGCCGACAAGTAGTGGAGGAATCAACGATCGACTCCTGACTAGGTACACTAATCAGTGGCTTGAATTTGGTCGAAAATTGTGTAAAGCAATTAAATGTAAATTTCATCTGGCTGAAAGACATCCCTACTTTGCTCATAGAAATTAAGAAGAATTTATTATCGATCCTGAAAAAAACAGATACAAACAGATAATTTATTAAAGAAATAGTTAACAAAGATTTCTAGATACTGATAATCAATTTGATGATCATACTGAATCAGTTCTGGTATATTCCAGCATCTAAAAAGAAACGAATTTCTCCATCAAAAAGGATATTGTGGATATTATTAAAGACGAGGAGATACCAGAAGACAAAAACACATATTTTTAAAATAAAGAAGTAAAAAATAACTAGAAATATAATAGATAGATATTTGATTTGGATCAGCTAACGTGAGCACTATCAAAAATATTCAACGCATTGGGAAAAAAACTCCCTACAAAAAATTATTTTATCAAGAATAAAAGCTTGTGTCAAACTAATCTATATTGAAGATAATATTTCACCTAAAGAAATTGAGCCAATTAAATGTGTACTATCGATTACTCGTTAGGCTCCTTTTACACTATATGGTTTGACTGTACGGCAAAAAATCGAACGGCGACATTCCTTCAGTGGAGTGAAGAAGAGTAAGGCCCCTTTCACATTACACGGCAACGGCGAAATGCCGTCACCGTGCTGTGTAGCAGCTGTCCACTGCCACTGCAACCCACTGCGACCGATTACTCAGTGGTGTACGTGACCAAATGCACGCTTCCACATTAGACTGTTTTAAATCGTACTTTCCAGCCACTGTAGTTGCAGTTTCGTTATTTAATATAGTTGTTAAATATTGGAAGATATTAATGCAAAAGTTCTGATTGCCCTTGTGGAAGCTAGACCTATGCTGTGTGTCAAGTTTCTTTAACTTGTTTATGATTCATTATAAGCACAACACTCAACCGCAAACTGAGCTCGTGATGGAAAAAAGCAATGTATTCGAATTTTTGCCGTTTGTTTTTTTGTCATACGGTCCAAACCGTATAGTATGAAAGGAGCCTTATAGTTACTTCCTTACTTTTCAAACTCGCTCATCCGTTAGGGTCGCTGGGGCAGCAGCCATATGGAGGATCTCCAGGGATTGCGATCTTCCGCCATCAGGCGCTGGTCCTCCCTGGTAATACCCAAGCGACCCGAACCCAGATTCTCCTTGTAGTCTAGTCACCTGGTTCTAGGCCGACCCCTTGGTCTCTTACCCTCTGGCTTGGAAAATAACAATGCCTAGGAAGAACAGTTGGCGGCATCCGTATCACGTGTCCATTCCAGCGCAACTGAGATTACTCTTTTTCCGAGTTATAATTTTTATTGTGTAGAAGTTTACCGGGTGATCCAAAAGTGTGTTCATTTTTTATACATTGTTTTTGAGGGCACGGCAGTGCCCTCGCCAAGTCGAGCAAGCACAGCCGTAACATCCTTTTCAGGAAGCAACTCGTCGTACTTTTGACCCTACATATCTTTGTGCCAGAGTTGCATAGAATCCTGAAACTTGTTATATACAGAGTACTTTGCAAATGCTAAACGGAATTTTCAAATATTACTTTTTTATCTTTTCTAGTTCATAAGATACAAGAACTCAAAGTTTCTTTATTTAGACACTGACTCACTGACCGATCATCAAAACTCTGAGGTACTTTCCGCAGTCCTAAAAACTTGAAATTTGGCATAAAGATAGTGTTTAGGGTACAAAGAAAGGAAAAATTCAGAATATAAAAGTGTTAATGGTTAAAAGTCACTGACAAACATCAATTAACCTGCAACGGAACGGCTATTATGCAATTGGTGACGACATTGTTTGCAAGCATGGAGCAATTGATCTCGACATTGTTGGCCAATTGTTAAGAGTGAGAAACAATTGCAACTCCGAGATATGAATTTCGTTGGAAACGTTCGTTAATCTGGAGGCATGGCATTTAATGTCAAATATATTTCGGTTAAATCAACAATATTAATTTTTGTTATTAAATGATGCTAATATTCGTCAGTCAGGTTCTGGTATTTTTTATAAAATGAATTGCGTAAATCGTGACATCAATTCCATGGCACAAAATTATAATCCTTCAACATGGTTCCTTACCATAAGTCCTTCTGAATGGATACGGAGTGATTTAGTGGAACACATTAGGGAAGTCAACGAGATACGGCTGACAAAAATATCACACGGCCAAGTCTCAATTTCTCGTTTCATAGATAATAAGTTTAAAGCTACGTCGGACTTCATTACATCATCTGACGAGCCACTTGGTAAGGTTGAACATTACTTTTGGAGACGTGAATACCAATATCGAAGTGCTCAACAATTTCATTTCATATCGGTGATTGAAGATGCCCCAATTCTTCACAAGTCGCCACTTGAGGAGGTAGCATCATTTGTAATAAAGTACACCACGTGAGCAATACTTAACAAGAATCTTTCGCCTGCTCTTAATCAACTGATCGTGTCATATCAAACTCACTAATAGTACATGAAAAAGGAACACTAGAAAGATTATACTATATGTCAGTTGGATTCGCACATCAAATTACTGAAGCACTTACCGTAACAGATATCGTAGTCAATAGCTGCCAAAAAAGCATTATTATCTAATAATCACTATAATATTGTGCGCAAAAAAGACTGAGGTTTGATTAACGATTACAATCCTGCAATGTTGCTCGCATGGAATTGTAACAAATACCCATTTCGTGGGAGGAGAAAAAGCTATCCTGAATTATTATATAATATATACCACAAAAAGCGAAAAACAAACGCAACCGATATAAATTCTTTTAAGAGTTTAAGAACAACATCGGACTAAGGGTATTGTCGAATCGGCCGTGTGGAGCTTTGGAGGCAAGTGACACTTTGCTTAGAATTCCACTGTACGGGATTGATCCTCAAAAGTCGAAGACTGTAAAAAGTATCTTAAAAGAAGAGATTGACCATATCTCAGTACCATTATTTCTACAGGACCGAATTCCATTATTATGATCACCCCCTACGTTAAAAACATATCACTTATTGCTGCAATGGGTAAGAAACGTGATTTATCACATCTGATAGTCTGCTTTTGGGACAAGGGTGGCAGTGTTTCGGAAACCACGCAGTTAACTGTATTCGTGCTGCTGTAGTTAAAGTGTACAATGACCGAAAAAATGGGACCGTTCAGAATAAACGGTATGGGAACTGTGGAGCACCATGTGCCATAGATGACAGAGGTGAACGTCGGCTGCGAACGTGTATGAAGGCCAACCAAAGAGCTACAGTTGACCAACCAACGAGGGTGCTACCAGACATGTCTCTAAAACAACATTACAAAGGACCCTGCTACGTATGGGCCTCCGCAGTAGATGGGTGGTCACCGCACCCATGCTGACGAAGGTTCATTGCCAAAGACTGCTTCAATTTGCCCAACAGTACAGAAACTGGACCACTTCTGACTGGAAAAAGGTTACATTCTCCGACGAGTCAAGATTTCTGCTCTACAGAAATGACGGCCGTTGGCTGGTGAGGTGAGAAACCTCCGACAACAACCTGCAACCATTGTTGGACGAATCCAGGCTGGTGGCGGCAGCGTCATTGTATGGTGAGTGTTCTCATGGTATTGTCTGGGCCCACTGATACCTGTGGAAGGCACTCTCAACCGATTTGGTTATTTATCCATAAATTGCAGATCAACGACACCCATACATGGCTACTGTCTTCCCAGAGGGGGATGACACGTTCCAGCAAGACAATGCAACGTGTTTTACGGCTGCAATTGTTCGAGGTTGGTTTGAGGAACACGACCAAGAGTTCCAAGCACTATCGTGGCACCCTAATTCCCCAGACCTCAACCCAATCGAGAACCTTTGGGATCGCCTCGATCGCCATGTGCTTGGTATGGAACAACCACCGCGTACCCTTCAGCAGCTATTGGATGCTTTACAGTCTGCATAACAACAGCTACTAGTAGAAACCTACCAGAATCTTATTGACTCATTCCACGCAATCTAGCTGCTGTCCCTGCCGCTAAAGATGGTCATTCGGGATATTAGCTGGTGTTCTTTATAAGGTGACTCGACTCTGTATGATGCTGAGAAAATGCCGGAAAAATACTTCTTTTCGTTACTTCTTATGATCAAACTATGTCGAACCTTACAGAAGGAGGATGATTGGGGCAGACGTAAGGAGTTCTGTACATGGGCTCTGGAAAACTATCGACTGGATTCTTCATTTGTAAAAACATTGCGTTCAGTAACGAGGCAAAATTTTATGTCCGTGATGAGGTAAACCGTCAGAAATTGAGATATTGGATGCATAGGAACTCTCATTGGACAGATCCATCCAAAGTCGTTGGTGATAGCAAAGTTATGGTGTTATGTGGGATATGGGCCACCCGTTTCATTAGACCATTTTCATAGGCGGTATCTTAAATGCTGATGATACTGCCATCTTGCCATGGGCGCACCAGCAATCTCACGTTATCACTCGGTTGCAGAACGCCTTGAAGAAGTTCGAAGACTGGTTTAATTGCTGGAAACTGAGTCTTAACGTCGGAAAATACAAAGCCGTGTATTTCAACAAAAAGCTTAAGTGTCCTCCGGATTCCCTGGTTCTATTTAATAAGAAACTCGAATGGGTTTGACAATTACAAGTATCTTGGCGTTATCATTGACTCAAGACTCTCCTGGAATCGTCACGTAACTTACGCTCTGCACAAAGCGAAGATGGCTAAGTACAGTCTTATAGCTCTCCTGGGTAGTAACAGCGCCCTCAGCATCGACAATAAATTACTACTGTACAAGAGAGTGATTCGGATCAACCTCCTCTCTGGTATGCCTGCGTGGGCGACTATATGTAGAAGCAGATGGAGTGAACTCCAGTCGTTCCAGAATGTTACCCTGAGGACCATTGCCCAGCTTGGAAGAAGGACCGTTAAAAATCTTTACATCCACTCGGACCTGAACATGACTCACATTGGAAAGTGTATCCAAGATTTCCTGGTCAACATGGTGCAGACGATGAAGAGCCATGACAATGACCTGGTGGCTGGAATACTGAATAACCTGATGGAAATGAAGTGGCATCACAGTATAGTTAGACAGTAGGCGCACTCCAAGGTGGAACCTTTGATGTTGTTCAGACCGTGCTTGGCAGGAAAGCTCGACAATCGCCATATTGTCTGACTGTACTCCATCGAAGTGCAAATTTTAGATATGCTCTGTTATTATAGAGTTGCAATTTTTTTCGACATGATTATAAAAAATGTTTTCTGTCATTTATAATCCCTTAGGAAATAAATATTTTGTTGTTTAGCATCTTTATTTTATTTTTAAAAATAATTTTCTCTATTATAAATATTAGTAATATATAGCATTTTAATTAATCCCAAGTCAGAAAACAAGAAATAACATTTAATTGCATTTTACATTATATTCAAGAACATCATCAGATGGCTCAAAAAATTCAAGTAAAATTAAGAATAAAAAAAAAATCATATGGGCCAAATGAAATTTTTAATGCCTGTAATTTGTTTTTGTCAAAAAATTCAATGTAAAGTAAATTTTTACTCTAACAAACAATTTTTTAAGAATTTTTTTGGTGAAACATGGTAAGGGAAATAGCATTTTAATCAATTATGCATATAAGTAAAGTCCTATGTTCTTTTTGGATGCATTTTGTGGGAAGTGCTCCATAAAACACTATTCTAGCTGTTTTACAAATTTAAACACAAGCAAAATAACATACAAACAAAAAAAAAATAACACGTGTACGACACAGACAGAAGCTTCTATCATGCCTGCCCGCCTCGACAGCTAGGAGAGGAGACTGCTGGGTACAGTCACACAATACGGCAAACTTATCGGAACAAATCGGGGCGAGTGCACCTACTGTCTAACTATACTGTGGTGGCATACAAAGTATAGAAAACGAGGCATATTCTTGATGTCAACTTCGAAGATATTGGCAATGTTTCCTTCCTGATTATTGGAAGATGTGATACCACCCCCTCCCCTTCCCCCTTCCCCTCTCCCACTCTTCTGACAATCGTCAATCTTATTTTTTTTCATAATGTGGAAGACTTCTTTGGGTTAGTCTATCAGTGTGGAATTTATTCCGGAAGGGTGAGACTCCTGTAAGCAATGCTTACGTCCCACCTGAACAACTGTCCACTTCACTGGTCGATTCTCGCGAATGCTACAGAACACCGTGTTCACGTCACTGTTGACTGATGATGGCAGGATGGTGCATCACCAGACTACGGACTTAATATCCGTCAGTGGCTGGATGGGCAATTACTTGGTCATTGAATTGACCGGCGAGGTCCTGTGGCGTGGCCACCACTTTCCCGAAACCTCACACCGCTAATTTGTACCTGTGGCCCACTTGAAACAACTTGTGTATGCTGTGAAAATCCAAAGCAAACATGATCTTCAGCAATGCATTCCACAGGCCTGTGATAGCATTACCCCTGGTGTTCAGGGACAACACATTGAACACATCATTTAGCTGCTGCAACCCAGTTTCGATATGTGTGAACCAGAACAGATAACCGAAACCCGATTGCAGGAATGAACTCCTGAGAAAAAACTGGTGTTATTTGATATTCCACGTGACCCCCTTCCCATTTAAGAAAATGAACCTTAACCCAAAATGGCAGATTTCAAGATGGCGCCCAAACTCCAAAACTGTCTCAAAAGATAGAGCACCTATCCTATTTCCTTCTAGGATGATCACATCGTTTATTTTACACACCGTTTTCGAAATACAGGTATGTCCTGTGACTCATTCTGTAGATTGCCCCAAGTATCTTTCGAAAGAGCTGTGAGTATACAAGAAAGTATGAAGACGACACTTCCATGACAGCAGGATTAGAGGAGATAATAGTGATAAAAACAAGAGTAAGTGTGATATTGATAAGGAACATTGATGTGAGTTTGGGCATAATAATTGGTTCTGTCGGTGTTGTACAAGGTTTGAAACTGGATCCTGAGAATAAGAAAAAAGATAAAAGGATAGTAATACAAATCAAATCAAGTAAATTGCAAGAAACTCTGAAAAACAGTATCATTACATCTTTAGTTAAAGAACATTTTGTGACTTGGCAATTACGCAGCCCAGTTCCAATATATATATACAGTACAGTGTTCTCTCTAGAAAATTTTATCATGTGGGTGGTAAGCTAAAATATCCGGGCGGACAAAAAATAAAAAGAAATAAAATATTATGCAATGTTGTGCAGTTTTTCGTGTATTCAGCCGGGTGGTTGCCAAAATCAGCTGGGCGGCGCGCCCGTTAAAAAGGGCCTGGGGAGAACCCTGCAGTATATGCAATCCTTTATTAATAAACATGAATATTAAAATGACAGCATCAGAAGCTGTTAGGTAAAAAATTAATCTTCTTGATTACAGTAGTGTCAAAGTGAAGCTTAGGTAGCGCTATCAAGACTGCATCTAATTAATACAGTGCTGGACAGAATTATAAACTCACATGAATTTTGAACCAAACTTTACTAAGAATAAAATGATCTACATCAGCTTTTTAAATATCATTTATCAAACATAAATTTACCACTTTGCTGATTTTCATTCGTATATTTTAAAAATTTTGTGAACAACGACAATAAACTCATAATTTCACTTGGACAAAATTATAAACTCACCCTTAAAAATGTGTTCGCCCGTCTATTTTTATCATATGCAAATTGCAAAAAAGGTTGTATTTGCAATCACTTATTGTAAGAAAGTGTCTGCTGCCGATTTATACTGTGTAAAACATTGCCACGATGAACAGAGCTTAGTGAGACAGACATTAGGACAGTATTGATTTTGCATGGATGTTGAATGTCCCAAATGAAAATTCCAGCTCATCTTAACCGATCCCAATGTGCTGTCAGAAATGTATTACAACGGGAAAGCGAAGAAACGAAGAGGAAGGAAAAAAAATCTTAAGCTCTCGAGATGAATCTCATTCGACGACCGGCAACTGGAAGCAATCTTTCTGATGGACACATTGTAGATGTACTTTCACTTAACTGCTCTCGGCGCACTGTTGCACAGGTTCTGCAACAACTCCCATCATTGTCTACAAAAAATTTCTACGAAAACCACTTTAAACCAAGCTCACAAAAATGCAAGATTGAAGTTTTGTAGAGAAAAAATGGCATGGACTCATGAGTGGTACACAGTGGTGTTCTCTGATGAAAAGAAATTCAACCTTGATGGTCCCGATGGATGGGACTATTATTGCTATCAGACAAGATGAATAGCTTAAACTGAGTTGTCAGATAGGGGGTGGCTCAGTAATGGTTTGGGGGACGTTTTCTGCTCAGAGTAAAAGTGATATGGTAGTGATCAATGGATGGATGGACTCTGCAAGATACAAAGTGCTGCTGGAAACTCAACTTTCAAGCTATGGTGAAATTCTTAGTGGAGATAACTGGTCTTTCCAGCAAGGTAATGCTCCATGCCATCGTTCCAACCTTATGAAAAAATGGTTTCAAGAGCGCAGATAAATGTTTTATGTTGGCCGTCATGCTCCCCAGCCCTCAGCCCAATTTAGAATATATGGGGACAACTAGCACGTCTTCTTTATAAAGATCATCGGCAATTCCAGACTAGTCAAGAGCTCACCACTGCCATCATGGAAGGATGGGAATCTATCGCCATTGAGTACTTGCATAAACTTGTCGATTAGCCAAACAGGATGTTTGAAGTCATAAGAAACAATGGAGGACCAACAAAATACTAATGTTTGAAAAATAATCGCCATACTTCTGTTTTCTAAGGGTGAGTTTATAATTTTGTCCAAGTGAAATTATGAGTTTAGTGTCGTTGTTCACAAAATTTTTAAAATATACGAATGACAATAAGCAAAATGGTAAATTTATGTTTGAAAAATGATATGTAAAAACCTGATGTAGATCTTTTTGTTTTTAGTAAAGTTTGGTTCAAAGTTCATGTTAGTTTATAATTCTGTCCAGCACTGTATTGACGATTATAGCGTCAAAGTTCAAGAGTCAGCCATAACTGAATATAATCAAATTATGTAGATGCAGTACCGCCCAGACTAAAAACCCCGAAATAATTCATTTGAATCACAGGGATATCTTACAACTTTACAGTGCTATGTAAAAATCTAAATTTAATTCCACGCAGTAAGTACATATACTTCAGTTCCCATATAAATATTATTTTATGTAATACTTTATTAATAAACGTGAATATTAAAATGTAACCAATAGCCATCACGTTCTCGTGCTGCGTAATTGCCAAGTCACAAAATGTTCTTTAACTAAAGATGTAATGATTTGAAGTGGTTTTAAAATGAAAGTGTTAGATTTAATAAGAGCACTAGACTTGGCCCTACATGAGATCTCACAACTTTTTATGGCTAACGAGTCGCGAGACTTGGCTACAATTTTTACATGAAATGCTTTTGATGGGATAACGATATTTCAGTGTTTGCTCTCCAGCAATTCAATGCTTTCATAAGAATCACGAGGCAAGTGCGTTAACAATGTAAAAAAAATGTAATACACTTTTGGATAACCTGGTGTACGGAAGAATTTGAAAAGTTATTTGATCCATTGGTTTGGCCGGAAGGAACTTATTTATCTGATACAAACTAATCAAGCCAAAAACTATGGACACAAATACATAAAGCAAAACGACACCAAAAACACTAATCCACATAATAATTCTTTTTATTCAGGTCAATTGTAATTCCATCTTCTCCGGGGCACTTTTCTTTCTTCTTCAGCCTTGTCAACTTCGCCTAGCATAACTGGTGATACTTCATGTTTTCCTTTCAGTTGGTCTGCTCTTCATACGTCATTATCATCCTCATATTTGTAAAATTTATTGTAGAAGTCCTCCACAATTTCGATGATTTCACTTCCATTCTTCGTGATTTCGCCATTTGCTCTCTTGAGTGCAAATATTTCTCTACTTCCAATGCAGAGTTTTCTCTTCGCAGTTTTTAAACTCTTGTTATCTTCAACTGCCTTCTTGACAAGATTGCAGTTGAACTTCCGAACATGTTCTGGGATGTGTTTCTGTATTGTCTTGCAGAGCTCTGCATATTCTATTACTGATCTTGTATCTTCTCTTTTTGTCTTCATTTCTCTTCGTTTCTTCATTAATTTCCTTATTTCTTCTGTAAATTTCATCTGTGGTTTGGAAACTTGTTCTCCAGCTACTTCTTCCGCTACCTCTTTTAAGTGTTTATTTAGTGTCCTGTTAATATCTGTGATCTCGTCTTCCTGGATGCTGCTCTGTAAGATTTCAAAGCGATTCGCAATTGTAGCTGGAACTCCGTTCTGCGTTCCTGTAGGCGTGCAATGTTGATGGTCTTCTTTGTGTTCCTGAAAAGTTTTTGTATTTCTGTTCTGTGTTTAGAACAAGCTTGCATCTTACCAGTCTGTGGTCGCATCCTGTGTTTAAGTTGTTGAGAACAGTGCAGTCTTGGATCAAGTGCTTCCTATTTGCGAGAATGTAATCTGAATGTAATCGTATTTCACTAGTGGCTCCATTTGGGCTTTTCCAAGTCCAGTTATGCTCAGGTTTCTTCTAGAAAAAGGAATTCATGACGTACAGTTGTTCGTACTCTGAAAATTCCACCAGTTTGTTTCCTCTTTAATTTCTTGTGCCATAACCATGACTACCAAAAAAATTTTCTCCTTACTTTTTTACTCCAACAGGGGCGTTAAAGTCGCCCACGACGACTTTCAGATGATATTTTCCTGTTTGGTTCGTCTTGCTAAGTTCTTCATAAAAGTCATCGACTTCCTCATCAGAGTAGCTTGTGGTTCGTGCATAGACGTATAAGATCTGTATCTTGTATCTTCTCGACAATTGAAGGACCAATCTTGCAATTTTGTCGGAGGCACTATCAAGCTCAATGATTTGATTCTTCCATTTCTTAGGAATAAGGAATCCAACACCACTAACTCTTCCGCCGATTGTTCCTCTGTAGTATAGTACGTGCCCACTGTTCAGCTCAATTTTATCTTCACCTTTTCTTCTTACTTCGCAGGGCCCAATGATATCCCAGTTGATCCTATCTAATTCTTCTTCCAGTTCTTGCAGACGACTCTCTGAGGAAAGGGAACGTCCGTTATAGGTGGCCAGGGTCAGTGTCTTGTGGTGGCCAGGTCCGAACCGGATATTTTTAGCACCCTCTGCCTTTATGTCTTGCTGGTTGCCGCCATAACCAGGGACAATCTGGTTGCCGGAAACTGAGGACCATGGTTGATTTTGAGAGGTAATCATCGCTGATTTTGAACGGTAAGTGTTTAGAGAGTAGTGGTCGAAGATCCTCCGCGCTGGCCCAGTGCGTGTTGGAGGAAGCCTATCCGCGTCCAAGCACAAGGCATGAATACTGACAGGCTGCCCCAAATGAAAGGTACGGATTGGACATTAGGCCTCTACTCCTAATTGATTCCTTTAAGTCCTTGAAGGCAATTAGAGGGTCATCCCCTGGTTATGAGTAGAACCCATTTGCAGCGCAAAAATTACGTAAAAACAAGAATATTCTTTACGGAAGAGTAGAAATTTTGACATGCCTCAGATATTTATTAATTTTGGAAAGCGAGAGAGACAATTTTATGTACCGTAATTATTTAATAACTTACCAGAATGGATACCTAATTTAACATCTTTTTATTTAATTAAATCTAATTTTTTATATTGATAGAACACAAAAGCAATCTGAATGTAATGTAAGCTCAAATTTGGAAGTAAGAATCTTCATGGAAAGAGTTTCTTTTAAACTTTAATATCCAATGTTATAACTTTGTTTTAAAATTAGTACATATAAATATGTAAACCCGGACTAATATCCATACAAGCTCAGAAAGGGCTTCGGATTTTGAGGTTCGAATTTGGCCTTTGAAAATTATTATATGAAAGAACTGAAAATTTTATCTTTTTGAACTTTATAATGGTGTTGTATTGTAAAGTAAATTTAAATTTTGTAAATTTTCTGATACAAATGATTCTTGGAAATTTTGTAAAAATTACATTGATTCGAAATGAAATAAATTGAACTGATTATTGAAAAATAATTATTATACAATATTATTACATACTAATTGAAATAACTTGATTGATTGATTGATGGATTATTATAATTAAAAATTTTAAAGACATTTTTAATTACAATTAAGTAGTTATGACCATTTATTATGTCCTGGATATATATGGGTTGTACATATTGATATTAATTATATACTAGTCGAAACCCAATTAAATTAATTAAGTGGACCGTCAGTTTTATTTAATTTCTGTGAGACCAGATAAGAAAACTAGGCATCAGAAATGACTGTAAAAACTTTCAATTGAACATTAATTTTTTAACATTTTTTTATGCTCCATTCTCTAAAAGAAAATACCTCAGTGAAAATTGCCGGCAACTGTGTGCAGAGTGCAATTCCGAAAGAAAAGGCACCCACCACTGCCAGTCGATTTTCGTGCCAATATCCATTATTCACCAGGTGGCGTCAGCTGCAGCAGCTCGTTCGTCTGAGCTTCATGTAAATGGTAAAAAAAAACAACAGGAAAACAAGGCAATATTGGTTTCTGCCCATGTGTGTTTCTTCAATGCATGGAAAGCAATCTTATCTTTCATGTGCAGATAACTGTAAACTATTGTTCCATGCAAAATGCGTAGATGTTCGAAGCCAGGAGCTCCAGATCGTGAAAGCAATATGGCACTGCCCATGCAGCGACGATGAACCAGTCAACCCTGGAACCAGCGCTGATGTTGCTGATGAGCTCGAATTCAGTTTCAGGTTTTCTCACATTCCTTCTATGTGGAAAAGAACAGTAATATAAGTCAAATTTTATCGTCAATAACAGAGCTTATTTTAGCCGTGAAAGAATTTACTAGCTGGCTGCTCGGCTGCAGGAAGACAATCGATATATCCATAATAAGTTAGACAAAGTGCTTTCTTTGTTGACCACAGGGACAATTAGCTGCGCTGTAAACTCAACGGATGACATTACCCAGGTATTAATAAAATAAAGCTAGGATAAAATACAGGAAGATTCATCCAGGCAGAATGATCATTATCATGTTCACTTTACACAGCCTCTTAAAAAGAAATTAGTAAGCAGCCTATTCAAATCGCCTCTAATTATTATAATGGACCAATTACCTCCATTAGTGTTCGTCCAAAGAAGAAGAGAATTATTCATTTCATGCCTGCAACCGAATCTCACCTGCGTTCAGTTGACCGGCTTTCTTACTTCTGCATTTCCAAGGATAGTTTTAGGCAAATGTTATAAGATCAAAACTAAATTCCAAAGCTATTCATCTTCTGTAATATTTGTAAAAGCACAAGAATTCAATACATTATTCGATTCAGTATTTGGCACTGCTTTCTCCATTCATAGGTAAACTCCACAACAATCAAATTGATACGTCTAGCCCGGAGGAGGGCACTTTGACCAACAATGTTTAACAACATTTACTACCCCCGAATGTTCGTGGTCTTCGCACGAAAGTCTCTCAGGTACTTAATTTTGTTCACGAATATAACAAGTACATTTATTGTCGGATCAAAACATGGCTCAACGATACGTTATCTGACTTTGTTATTTGGAAACAAATTTAATGTATTTAGACAGAATCTTGCAGATAACAGACTTAGGGCCGGTGTTCTAATCACTACCCCTAGGTCAATTAATGCTCCCAAAAGCCCGTTTTTTATTACTATCAGAGACATCGATGCCATCGGCGGAATTTTTACTAAACCGAATTTTTTACCATCACTTACTGCTCATGACTTCATCGATGAACTCTCTGATTTTATCGTACAACAGTCCATCGAATTCATTGTACAGGAATGCATTATTAAGTCGTAGTACACCCTATTTTTTCGAAAACCTTGCAGGAATTGGGAAATCTGAATATTCCAGTAAGGTATGGGTGAGGTGGTATATCTTTTACGGTGTGTACCGAACATGGCCGCCATCTTGAAATCGGCCATCTTGAATCTAAGTCAAGTTTTTTAAATGGAAAGGGGATCGTGTTATATATCAAATAACATCAGCATTATCTGACAATTTCATTCCTGTAAATAGACTTGAAATAGCGGTTATGGTTCAAAAGTTACAGCACATTATGTTTGGAATTACAGGCTGGACTCTTCTCCATAAAAGACAGTCATTTAATGTGTTCAACAGGGTGTCTCTTTTGGTAAAGGCACATTTGAAGGCGCGGAATCCATTCGTCATGCACTCGCAGAAGGATTTCTGCAGAAATGCTGGCACACGCTTCTTCAATGCGTTGCTGGAGATGGTGTCTGTTTCTGATTTTTTTCTGCATATACGAGTTGCTTTAATGTAAATGATCCCACAGATAAAAGTCAAGTGGTGCGAGATCAGGTGATCTGGGTGGCCATTCCACAGCACCACTTCGGCCAATCCAATGACCAGGCAATTGAACATCTAACCACTGACGAACATCTCTGCACCATAGCGTGATCGAGTCCCATCCTGTTAAAAGTAAGAGGGAAAGCTGCCATCTTCATTCAGAAGTGAGTGAAACACCACATCTTGCAGTATTTCCAGGTATCGTTGAGCATTTAGTTTCTGGCCAATGAAAATGGGTCCAATTACACGGTTTCACGGATAATTTAGAGATACGCAGTGGAATTAATAAAGTCAACAAAGACGGAAGCAGGATTGAGGTTAATGAATATGATGATTTAATTGCAATAAAGATAAACATTAAATATAAACACCGTTAAAGGTGCAGTTAAGGTCAATTGAGATAAATCGGCTCTACTGATTTAATTTAATAATAAATTGATCTGCTATCGTTAATTTGAATAGAAAGAAATAGAGGGTCTTATTACTTAGGAACGTAAATTATAACATAACATACCATGAAGCTGAATTACTTCCTCTTGCCAGTAAAGGCAGATTTAAGTTTTACACAATGATAAATATGATTTACAGAAATTAAATAATCCGATTTGCCACGAGGAAACTCTTCGTAATGGGAAGTTGCGGCCTTTCCTTGCTCAAACAGCGACGCCAGGCGTTTATTGTAAGGGAGCAGCTGCCCTACAAAAACGAAGGAATAAACATAATATACGTTAAAATATCGGCCCTTGTAAGATAAGCAGCTAAGACAATAATTTAATAGATATTAATTATTGTTGCACACCTATGTTCTGTGGTAAAAGAGCAACGGTAAAACTACTCCTAAGTCTTAAGCAATAAATGCAGAGAATCCCCACAGCATAACAACTGGCACTTGTGAGGAATTAATTACCTCGGATAAATTTTCTTGTGCCCAGTAACGGCGCAATATGATATCAGAAATCTCCCTTATGCACACTAAAATTCGCCAACGAGCCGGCTGTACGGGAGAATGAAAACTAGCCATGCTCACAGAAATTTCGCGCTTTGACGCTGCATGAATGATGCCATCCGAGCAAAAAGAATACTCACTGTTAACCTCCTCTGGCGTGAGACTCGTTGAGGGAAGAGATGCGGTTACGAACTCTTGGCAGGCTGATATGCGCAAAGATCTTGGCGTGGAGGTTCGAAGCTCTGCAATATCTCAGTCTCGCTTGTACTGGAGGAAAAACGGACGACCACTTCGCTCAATTTACAGCTACGTCTAACTCGCTCCTCGTCTCGCTTAACGCCCAAAGCGGCTAGGCTGATACCTTCGACGGCTTCACGCTTAACGACCCATGCTTCGCTTATTCTCCTAGTATTATCCGTCCGCTGTTCCCTTTCTTTCTCTTCTTCTTTCCAGCAAAGTCGTTTTCCTCTCCCATGTGCTTTTTGATGCCGCACTCTAGGCTTGCGTCCGCACACGCTGAAATTTCTCTTGAAGCCCCCTTGTTTTCAGTCAGTCTGTCGCTTGACCTTGTGACCTCTCTCCATCTCTTCCTCTTGCTCTCATCATAACTCGTAGCTTCCTTTGTCCTACCTTTCCTTTGGCGAAATCTTCTAAAATGGTCAACAGATGGCACCTCCATATTTTTGACAATCTGCTCTATTAAAGGCAGAACTCTTGCGCTCAGCTTCACAACGTGACAAACGGGTACCCCATATTCCATACCACACCAAAACCTTTACGTCTCCATAACCTTTATGTCACCAACTACCTTCCATCCAGTGTGGATTGTGGTCACTCCAATACCTGTGGTTGTGATGGTTGACTTCACCACTGACATGAAAATTTGCCTCATCACTGAAGATACCTTGTGCAAATGAGGTATTTTGTCGATGTTGCTCAGGGGCCCACGTGCAAAACTTCATTTGCCTATCTGGGTCATCCTCTGCTAGCTGCTGGAGTATCTGAATCTTGAATGGATGCCATTGATGAGCATGAAGAATTCTTATGATCGATGACTGGCTGATTCCACATTCCACATTTCGTCGTCTGCTGCGTTGTGGGCCATTGACGAAGGACCAAACCACTGTTAAGGTTATCTCGTCAGTATCACTTATTGGACGGCCACTCCGTGCATTGTCACTTACAGTTCCCGTTTCTCGGAATTTCTTAATTAAGCACCTGACAGTGTTTTTTGAAATTGGAGGTCTTTCAGAAGGCCGGTTGTTAAAATCTGCAGCTGTGACATGGAAACTTCGTTCTCCAGACATCGAAATGATCTCAATTCTCTCCTCCGTGCTCAAAGCCAACTTCAGTTACCTGCTACAAAATGAAACAAAATGTGTTGTAACTTTTGAACCATAACTGATACTTCAAACTGTTTATGGGAATGAAATTGACAGAAAATGCGGATGTTATTTGATATATCATAAGACTCCCTTTCCATTTAAAAAATTGACTTAGATTCAATATGGCTGATTTCAAGATGGCGGCCATGTTCGGTATATATCGTAAAAGATAGACCACCTCACCCATACCTTAGTGGAATATTCAGATTTCCCAATTCCTGCAAGGTTTTCGACAAAACAGCGTGTACTGCGACTTTTGATTCGCCCTGTACTTGGGGACTTTAATTATTCTGTAATCAAAGACTACACCGATAACGCTTTCTAATCTAAACATAGAAAACTTGCCACTAATTGCTGGGCAAATGAATTTAATTTCACGAATTTCAAACAAGTTCGAAACAAAAGCAGCGAAAACCTTGATAAGGTTTACGCCAATTTTGACTTAAATGTTCGTTTTGAAGATACAACCTTTGTGAAGGCTGACGACTTTCATTCCCCTCTGTTTATTCGACATAGACGGATTTTCACCGAGAATCGTATATCATTTGAGTCGAAATTTAACTTCCATCGAGGCAATTACCAAGGCCTTTAGCATTTTGTGAACAACGTCGACTGGCACGATGTTTTGTGTCTACCAATTGTAAATGATATTTGGGACGGAATCACTTCTGTCGTCAAGGATGCAATTACGAAATTCATACCCTCTCGAAATACTAGGTAACCACAAAATTTCTTGCCTTTTTAATTCCAGAAATCAAAATGAAGTACACAAAAAGTAGCGTATTGCTAGTTCTCAAAAGATGAGGGTTAGGTTAGGTTAGGTTAGGCCGCAAAAAGATTTTCATGTGTTTTTTTTTATTTATCCCATCCTTTTGAATACTGAGTGTCTCCGTTTTTTCTGTATTCAGTCTAAGTGTTTTGGACTCGCACCAAATATGTGTCCATTCAGGGGGAAAAGTACGGTATGGGTAATATAATTCTCTGGGAAATATGTAATTGTCATTTAAATGTACACATCTGGACAGCACGGCCCATAGCTGCAAGTGTTCGGATCATTTTTAGTTGCAACTTTTGCTTGCTCAAATAATGATTGAGAAGGAGGCATGCACAGCGTGCCACAACAATCACTGTCAATTCATCATTGTATGAGACTCCTCTATTGTTGACTTGGAATAGGGATAAAAATGAAAGTGTATACAAGATAAATATGAATGTGTGTCCGGTCATGAGGTTAATATAATATGTTAGTATAATTCTCTCGTAAACATGTAATTATAATCGATATGGACAGCGTACATTTAAATGTGATTTTAATTCAAGGTTACTTACTTACTTTTCAAATTTTAATTCACGTTTTGTGTAAAA
Organism: Rhysida immarginata; assembly: GCA_023313115.1. Classification (NCBI taxonomy): domain Eukaryota; kingdom Metazoa; phylum Arthropoda; class Chilopoda; order Scolopendromorpha; family Scolopendridae; genus Rhysida; species Rhysida immarginata. Next base: position 1,113,218 of record JAHWFO010043418.1, read on the forward strand.
ACTTGTGCTTGTTGAGTGCTTCACTCAGAATGAATGATTAATTTTTTTACTTGGCAGTGGTCGTAAAAGCATCAAATAAGTTTAAGTTTAAAAATAAATCAAAAGAATAAATTTGATAACATTTGAAAATTTTAAAATAAAAATATGCATGTAAAATTTTTTTGTTTTTTTTATATCATTTCTCGTATATTTTTAATAAATATGACATAGCTGTGCTTATTGTGTTTCAGTATGCAGTCCATAGAACATACATCAGTTGTGTCAAGAAAAAAGGGAGTCATTTGGACCGAAGAAGAGACACATGCTTTGTTTGGTGTGTGGGAGGAGAATTTATACGATCTGCGAAGGGCAAAACGCAGTAGAAAAGTTTAAGAAAAAATGGTAGCGGAGTTGAAAGCAGTGGGGATAGTGAAGACAGTGAATGAAATGAAAACCAAAATTGCAAATTAAACACGTGATTACAGGTATGTATTTAATCATTATTTCAAAATAATATCAATATTTGTGGACTCATTTCATAATTACCACATACAGAACGGAAAAGACTAAATTAAATTCCGGAGCAGCACCATCTACATGGAAGTTTTTGGACCTTGTAAACAGACTGCTGGATCGTTTGCCAATGCATGACAGTGGGCTCATGAATGACAGTATGCAGGTATAGGTTGAATATTTGTTTTGGGGAGATAGACTTTGATTGAACGCAATTAATGATCCAAATCATTTTAATATTTAATGCCCTGGTAGAGGCCTTATTAACCCTTTAGTTGCGTAAAGCGGATATATCCACACAAAATTTCATTACCTTTACCTGCGGAAATATGATTCATCCAACAGAGTTTAAAAACTTCTTGTTATGCTGCTAAAAATGGATAATTCCATCTTCTTCGGAATGAAAATGAAATCTACTTACGCAGTGAAAAGGATAAAAAAAACACTGCAGACCCTAGACAGCAAAGAGGAACATCTAGTGAACCAGGTAAGTTTGCCTGTACCAATATCGGATTCCAGTGAAACATCGACTCCATGCACACCACCTCCAGGCACATCATCTTAGTCTTCATGTAAAGATATTCCCATCTTTCATCCCAGGACGAAGCAAAACAGAAAGTGGGCCCGTGATGATTGGAACACGATGCTGCAAAGATCCCTTGATCAGCAGGATCTTTTGAATAACCACTGTTAAAAGATTGAAGAAAAAATTTAAATCCTATTACAGAAGCAAGAGGACTTGCAAGAAAGGAGTGTGCAACTTCAGGCTTCATATGTAGACATTGTTAAAAGTGCCTTCTATCAGAATTAATCTCCCAGTGTTGATATCTGACCTGTTGTGTTCATTTTTGTTTATTTTGTGTATAGTCAATTTCGGAATTTTTCATTAGTTTTCAGTTTCTATGTCTGCTTTCATTGCATTAAACATCATCGTAATAAAGGTCACATCTTGTTTTGATTTTTGAATGTATTTATTTAATTGAAACAAACAAACACATTCTCACATCAAACAGAATTTACGCCTGCTGTCATGTATTTTTGAGTAAATAACAGAGCGGGACGAGGAGGTGAAATAGTATGAAACAATTTATTGAAATTCAAATAAAGTCAAATAAATTAATTAAAGTCTTTGCGAATTGCAAACAATACAGCATAAATAGTAAAGGTATAACATTCAACATCAGTCCAGGCCAGCTGCTAAGTCTTCATGGTATGAGGGTATCATCCGAGTTCCATCACCATTAGATCCAAGCGCGGACATTCGCGAGGGCGCCCAACGCAAATTCCGGCTATGTCTGCAGGAGGGACGATAACTTCCGAGATTCCCCACGTCCACGGGAGAGTGTAACATTTGTAGGTTTGTTGGCTACTGTTGTCCTCGATGTCATCGGAGCTAATGAGGGGGGGGGGGGGGTTTGAAGTCGGTGGTATCCTTTACAGGGGACGTCTGTACCGGGACACCGTCGTTCGGCTTCGTAGGCATAAATATTGGCTGCATGCGTCTTCCTTCCCTTTCTCGCTATTGTCTGGGCGCACGAAGGGGGATGAGTTCGTAAGGTCCGTCGTCTCCTTCAAATGGGGCGTCTGAGGTGGGACACTGTAGCTAGACTCTGTAGACGCAATAATAGCTGCAGTCGTTTTCTTCTCTTCTTTTTCTTTCACTCGCCATCCAGTCATGAAACCATAGGCTGTATGCGAAGAGTGCAGAGGACCTCTTCCAGAGCAAAGGTAAAATATAGGAGAGTCATTCCTTAGTTCTAATAAGTTCTTACTGGAAGGAGAACCAGTGGTACACGGGTAGGTGGGACCTCCTCCACCTCGGGTCAGGCCTCTCAAGTCATAGCATCGGGAAACTCTGTCTAGCTTCGAGCGGGTTAAAAACGACTGACGTCTTCGATATTGGGAATGTCCCCGGGGTATCAAACTATGTACAGGCGATCCACTACTTGATTCTCGGCCGGCACCTTGGCTGTAGTCGGCGGACACCTTATGGTTAATGGAAGAAGAAATATGAGTAATTCCGACCAAGTCTTTTAGCTTACTGTTTCTTGTCTTCCATCCGCATCTTCTGCCTAATCTGAGAGAGTCATAGCCTTTTCTCGTGTCCTTTGCGGTGTCTCCTTTGGGTTCGTCTGATTTCTCACTTGCTCTCTGATTTCTCTCGCCTGATCTCCGCCTTTTATTCGTTCTTGGTGAATCCTGGGCAGATTCTGCGCATAACGTCCCCCAATTATCTTTACTCTCTTGCTTCTCCGTTTTCTTGGCGGGTCTACTCCCTCTGGAGGGGACGCTTCCTCTCTTCTGTGCTCTTCTCTTGTGAAACCCTTGAAGTCATCGTTTTTCTTCGATTTTCTTTTTTTCGGATTTGACACCATCCCGCCTCCGAAGCCGCCTTCGATTGCGGTTTCTTCATCTCTTCCTTCTCCTTCTGTTTTTCTGCAAGAATAAGAGCAAACTCATATTTTTAAGATCATTTCTCTTAATTGAAGCGATGTTGACCTCTCTGTTCCTTTTTCTATTTGTTGAAATCTTAGAGTATGTCCTTCAACTATCATCACTTCTTTCTTCTCTATATTTTTTTCCATAAAATATTCTTGTTTTATACCAGCTTCCCTTTTCTCAATCCTTGCTGTTCTTCCATTTCTTTGCGAATAGCTACTTTCTTCTATCTTCTTCGCTGTACCTTTTACCTTTTTTGAAGCATTCTTGATGAGCTCGCTGCTGCTTGTACCTTCCTTATCGTAGTTTTCCAGCTTCTCTATCTTCGCTACTAACATCATCAATCTGCTCATTATTTCTTTTAACAGTGTTTCTCCATCTTCACTGTTTTCCATCTGAATTCCTCTGATATTCTTATTGCCAAATTCACACTTCTCTTTATTTCTGTTTCCAGCTTCATTTTCTGTTTGAAACTGTACTCCTATATCATTATCTTCTTTTATATTCTGTGTAGAAGCTGTGTGTACCTTCAGGTTTCTATCCCCTGCTTGGCTAGCTGAAGTACGATTTTCCTCTTCTACTATTACGGATTGGTTTGTCCTCTATTTAAATAGATTTAAGTTTTCTAATCTTCTGATTTCTTTAGCTTCTATACTACTTAATTCTTTTTTTATTCTCTTAATATTAACGTTCCTTTTTTTATGAATCGTTATATTTGGGCGAGGAAACCTTCCTTTGAACTCTATCATTACTGTGGCTTCTTTGCCTGAACTATTTTTCTGCATTTGTTACGTTTGTTAGAATTTTTTGGCGTCGAAAGTAAGGTAATTTTCGCCTTTTACACAAGTTATATCTGTACGCAGCCCGGGACAAACACAAACATCCATGCCCACGGCGGGATTCGAACCCACGACCATGTAGACTCGAGAACTAGAAAGCCTATGCCCTACCCCTTTTGGCCACCTGGCCGGCTTTTTTCTGCATTTCCTCTGCTTTTTCCTGTATGCAATGTAGATACATCTCCTTATCCATCATCTACCATTTGACAGCCTTCTCTAAAGCATTTACAAACTCTAATTTTTCTTTTGCTCCAATATTATTAATTATCTTCCTATAATAGTTAATCAATTCATCTTTAGAGCCTTCGTTCGTAACCCCTTTGCCTTCATCAGCATCCCTGTTTTCCATTACTTCTTTATTGGCATTAAGGTCATTGATACATGCTACCGGTTCTTGTTTCTCTGCACTTTGGAGGAACTTCTTGTTCTCTTTTTGCAAGGAATTCCAATAGTCGTTTAGAATCGGTATTGCACTGCTGTCCTTTTGTATTTTTCCATTTTAGTGCTTTTTCGAAGCTAATAAATTTTCTATCCTTATCTACTATCTCACGAGTGCCAATCCTTAACCTCTCTTTAAGTTGGCTTATAAGTCCTAATTTACTATTTTCTATCTTAAGTTGATGTGTGCCGTTTTTCTTCATTGCCTCATAACTAATTTTTCTACCAAGAGGTTTCCATGACGAATTAAATTGCCCCATGTATTTTAATTCGAAATGCTTTCTGTAGTATTCTCTTTGAACCCAATTAGCTATTTCCTGCAAACAACTACACAATTCCTCTTCATTTATCAACGTCTCGGCTTCTGCTACGGATAAAGCAACTGCTTGCTTGTAGTTTGCCCTCGTCCCTTTTTCTTTGATAAATTGCTTATAGTGAATTATTAAATTAGTCTTCTCCGTTAACCACTCTTCTTTTTTACTATTTGCATTTTACTCTTATCGCAGCTTTTTCTTCATCCAATATTCCGTTAGTCCTTATTGCTAAATCGTTCTCTTCTATCGGTTTATTAATTTCTATTAAATTTATCCCGATTTCCTGCTCTTTCTTAACATCCTTTTGACTAGAGCCTTTTACGTCCTTATTTTTAAGTAAGGTCGACGACTTAACAATTTCCGACTTCGCTTCTGGAATTTTCGCTGCTTTATCTTTCCTTTTTTGTTTGTTCCGTTTCACCCTTCTGTTAGCTGTCATTTCTAACTTAGGCCTACGGCTTTCTTCATTTCTTAAGTGCGGCTTAGACTTTAACAACTCGCGATTATTAGCTTCGAATGCACTTTCGCCTTCACTATTCTCCTTTATTTTTACATCACCATCTAAGATTGCACCCGAGCCATTACTTAATAATCTTTCTGCATACCTCATTACTTCCGTTAATTTCGCCCATTTTTTCTTTCCTAATTTATTTTGAATTTTCTTAGAAAAGCTTTTTAAGTATTCGTTAATTCTATCCTCCTCTTTCCACTTGTTTACGGAGCTAATTAACTGCATGTAACCTCTATTATAGTCCTCTATTCTTTTTATGCTTTTTTCTGAATAGTGCTCTTTCCTTAGCCATTTTTCTACGTGCTGATCGCTTTCCATTCTTATCCTTTAATATACTCACGATCACTGCCTGCTCCTCTTCGAACCTCGTGTTCGAGCTACGTCCTTTGACTTTGCAATTGCTGCCCGTAGGCATTGTTTCTTCCGCTCGCTAGTCATAGACTTTCTTTATTACTTGAGAGGGCACAAAAGAAAATATTTGACAATTAGTAGAGTTCCTACGCAGTGGACTTTTCTTTTATTTTTGCTGTCCGTAGTCTCTTCCTTGTCTGCAATCAAAGCACCTCCCCGCTCTGTCATGTATTTTTGAGTAAATAACAGAGCGGGACGAGGAGGTGAAATTGTATGAAACCATTTAATGAAAGTCAAATAAATTAATTAATGTTTTGCGAATTGCAATGAATACAGCATAAATATTAAAGGTATAATATTCAACATCAGTCCAGGCCAGCTGCTAAGTCTTCATGGTATGAGGGTATCGTCCGAGTTCTATCACCATTAGATCCAGGACTAGCAGTGGCGACCACTGGCTGATGAAGCGTAGAGGTAAGTCGTGTGGCTATAGGGTTGAACCACTGAGAGCTACTGTCGATTTCCTCTGGCACCGCCAAATCAGAGCGCGGCAACCTCACTGCGTAAATCGGCCGGGAAGTGAAGGCTTTATAAAATAGAATCATATATTAAAGGTAAGGCAATATGGGTAAGTAGCACAAATGACCTCATCAGTTGAAAGTACCAGCTATAAATTCCATGCGATTCGATTATTACCCACGGAAGATGATCCCGAGTCCAAGTGCGGACATTCGCGAGGGCGCCCAACGCAAATTCCGGCTATATCTGCAGGAGGGACGATAACTTCCGAGATTCCCCATGTCCACGTGAGAGTGTAATATTCGTAGGTTTGTTGGCTACTTTTGTCCCCACTGTCGTCGGAGCTAACGAGAGAGGGTGGGCCCTTAAAGTCTGTTATGCTTTACAGGGGACGTCTGTACCAGGACACCGTCGTTCGGTCCTCGTAGGCACAAATATGGCTGCATGCGTCTTCCTTCCCTTTCTCGCTATCGTCTGGGCACAGGAAGGGGGATGAGTCTGTAAAGTCCGTCGTCTCCTTCAAATGGGGCATCTGAGGCGGGACACTGTTGCTCGACTCCGTAGACGCAATAATAGCTGCAGTCGTTTTCTTCTCTTCTTTTTCTTTCACTCGCCATCCAGTCATGAAACCATAGGCTGTATGCGAAGAGTGCAGAGGACCTCTTCTAGAGCAAAGGTACAATATAGGAGAGTCATTCCTTAGTTCTAATAACTTCTTACCGGACGGAGAACCAGCGGTACCCGGGTAGGTGGGACGTCCTCCACCTCGGGTTGGGCCTTTCAAGTCACGGCGTAAAGGAAACTGTCTAGCTTCGGGCGGGTTAAGCACGACCGACATCTTTGATATTGGGAACATCCCCTGGGCATCAAACTATGTATGGGCGATCCACTACTTGATTCTCGGCCGGCACCTTGGCTGTAGTCGGCGGACACCTTATTCCTAGGAAGAAATGGAAGAAGAAATATGAATAATTTCGACCAAGTCTTTTAGCTTACTGTTTCTTGTCTTCCGTCCGCATCTTCTGCCTAATGTGAGAGAGTCATGGCCTTCGCTCGTGTCCTTTGCAGTGTCTTTTTTGGGTCCGTCTTTCGTCAGATCGTGATCACTTGCTCTCTGATTTCTCTCGCCTGAGCTCTGCCTTTTATTCCTCCTTGGTGGATCCTGGGCAGATTCTGCGCATAACGTCCAGCAATTATCTTTCCTCTCTTGCTTCTCCGTTTTCTTGGCGGGTCTACTCCCTCTGGAGGGGACGGTTTCCTCTCTTCTTTGCTGTTCTCTTGTCAAACCCTTGAAATCTTCGTTTTTCTTCGATTTTCCCTTTTTCGGATTTGACACCTGCAAAGTAATCAACCAATGTATCACGGATTTTTCGTGCTTGGCCACTATTTCCACCAATCAATGACCCATGTGTCTGATCATTAGTTTCAGAATCATCCATCCAGCTTCTTCCGGAAAATCTCGCTTTTCCTCACATAAGTTGTACAAAACACAGCAAGTTTGAACTATTAAAGGGACATTTTGTATGTCATACTCATTGAATCTAGTTTTAAATCTACCAAAAGCATTTTCAATCACCCTGCTTGTTCTAGCCTGCATGTAATTATACAGGGTTGTGCATAACCTTTTGCTAGGGGTCTGGAAAATAAACAAAACTAAGTGGAATGTTCTGCGGTTGATAATCAAAAAGTACGTTTATTTCTGCTTTTATCACATCAATATTTAGTTTGGCCACCACCTGCTTCACGAACAGCACGCATCCGTTTCGGGTAGGCGCGGAGGAGTGTCTCAAACAGAGCAGAATCGTACTCCATGTCCTTCAGCACAGATGTCAGGTGTCCCATTAGAAGGTCTCGAGAATACCGATTTTCACCACGTTCTTGAATCATTAAAGATTCCACTGCGTCTTTTAACACGGCTCCAAAATGTTCAGCAACGTTTAGGTCAGGGGATGCACCGGGCCATTCGTTTGATGAGAAGAAATCGATAGCACTTTCTCTTAGGATTTGCTGTGTTGCGTTAGCCTTAAAGCAAGGTGCCTTATCGTGCAAAAAACAAACTTCATGCGGGTCGATAGTGTTGTTTGGATCTCGAAGAAATGGAAAAACATCATTTGTTAGCAAATTCCGAAAATAATCACCATTCCATGACTCACCCTGCTCCTTGAATCTCCACATCATTCGCTTGGCGGTGAAACACACGAAGATGCCAATGCAGTCAGGCTTCTTGGACAGCTCTTGATAGTGTTCATCGTCAGAAATATCTGTAATCGATAAGCTCCAGACCCTATCGTTTTGGTAATTCGGACGTCTCATAGTCCACACAAAGAACTAGTCGCTCGGGGCAAGTTTCATGAAGTCGTCTTCCACCCAATCCCGCAGGTAGTCGTAAAACCAGAGCCGGTCTTCGATGTTTAATGCGGTCTTCATCGGTTTCGGAATAACATGGAATGGCTTCATGTTTGCACGCTAACGATGTCTTTGAACCGTTGAACGAGAAATTGTTTTTCCACGCTTGGCTCTAATTTCTTGTGCAACGTTGACACAGCTGCGACGTCTTTTGCCACTGTTATTAGCAATTATAGTGGCTTTTATAATTCAAATAGTCGAAAGCAAAATCTTTTGGTGGCGAGACAACTATATGACATCCATCAATTGCTCCTATACATTGAGGAAATTCTGACATTTCTTCGAATCCTTGGATGATTCTGCGATTTCTCCATGAAATTTAGAACATGCATACAATATACTTACAAAATTCCTTACTTAACGTAGCTTTGCACACTCCAAACAACTGACGAAGAGTTCTCAGTTCAGCTGAAGATCCTAGGATGTAAATATACATTGCTATGCGTTTTGCAATGACTGTGCACTTGCGAAAATTGGTATCTTTGCGCTGCATTTTTGATTTCAAGACATCAACTAGTAAGATGAATGTGTCTCTTGATATCCTAGACATAAAAAGTAATAACTAAAATTAACTACATTTTCAACATTAAAACTGTTCGAACTTCATTTTTTCATACCTGAAAATTTCTTTCCCCCTTGCAAATCTGTAAATGCAGGAACTACGTCTGTCCACCAAGTTGAATTTCTGAGATAATTCCAGACAGAGCGAGTGTTGAGAGGATTTTTCATGAGCAGTGTCATTATTCTTTCTTTTAAATTGGCTTCTAACATTAGGATTCGATGCTTATTACGATACAATGCAAGCAATGACGCTGAATTCTTTTAAATTTGTTTTACATTTTCACAAAGTTGTAGTAGAACTAAGAGCGATTGCCTTCGGTTGGGTTCCATCTTTGCAGTTGTTAAAACCTGGAAACAGGTTTTCTAAGAAACAATTGAATCACATCAAGGTTCAGTGTGAAACAAATCATATCTGGATTGAATCAGAACTTAGTTCACATTGAGCTCATCAAGCTGGATGTGATGAGAAAGTGGATGTAATGCAATGAAGCGAGGTATAAGGGTAATTGGAAGCTAGTTCATGATACCTATTTCCAACGTATCAAAATGAGTTTAAAGGCCAGCTCTAATTTATTTGCGATATTTCCAAACAGCTATTAAATTTGAAGAAAATTAACAAGGACTATCTCGATATGGATAAGCAAACTGAAATTGCAAAAGCGTTTGCCTCTATTATGAATAACGTCACTGGCATGCTTGGGGACGAAAAGCTTCTGAAGGATCTTTGCAAAAAAAAAAAAAAGCTTTGTTCTACAACAAATTTCTAGTCAGCAATTGATTGAACGCGCGAAGGGTATTTTAACGTCGAAAGCTTTTATTATGCCCGGCATCCCCGACTATATTTTTAAAGGATGTATAACTGCATTAGTTATTCCCTTGCTTCATCTGTTTAACTCATCTATTAAACTTGGTCAATACCCAGATACGTATGGTTATTATCCAGCCAATTCCGAAGAAGACAGAAGTAAAGTGGCTTAGAGCAAAATGATTAGATACTCTTATATTTGACCAGCTTTCTCAATTTATTGACCCTTAATTATCTTATTCGTAATGTGGTTTTCGAACTGCGCGTTCAACACAATCTAATTTAGCATCTTTTCTTCATTATATTCCTTGCAAGTCTACTAAAGGCAACAGGTCGATACTCTGTTCTTAGATTTCTCCAAGGCCTTCGACCGATTCAATATCAATCTTCTACTTTGCAAATTACGTATAATCCGTCTCGAGAATAACGTTTTATAATGGTTTGCTTATATGTTGATCGGAAGAAGTTTTAAACTCCGTTCTCAGGATGATAAGGTTCCAGATTTTCCGATTAAAATCGGTCTACCGCAGAGTTTTCTATTGGAACCTTTGTTATTTAACGTTTTTACAACGGATCTTTTTCATTTGCTGGTGCATTCACCCATGCGCATTCTCATTTATGCTGACAATGTTAAATTATTTTACTCAATTACGAACTGGAGCAGTTGCGAGATCCTGCAAAATGGTCTGGACTAGGTGTATTAATGGTCTCTAAGCAACGTGCTTGAACTTAACGCGAAAAACACTTACGCGATTTCTTTTAACCGAAAAACCGCGATTTCCTTTTTGATTACCATATTGGAAAGCGGACCAGGTGGCCGAGAAGGCTAGGGCGTAGAATTTCAGGTTCTCGGATCCACTGGTCGTGGGTTTGAATCGCGCCGTGGGCATGGATGTTTGTGTTTGTCCCGGGCTGCGTACAAATATAACTTGTGTAAAAGGCGCAAAATGAACTTAGTAGTCGACGCCAAAAATTCTAACAAACCACGACAATTGCTTCTCACTAGAAAGGAACATATCAGTGACTTAGGAGTTGTCTTCACTGACAACTGCTCGTTTATACGACATATAGACCAGCTTGGATGTTTCACGTCACTAGGGCTAATAAAGACGTTGTCACCTTTTTCTCTGATATTAATACCTATCTACAGCTTTATATAACTTTTGTTCGGGAAAACTCAGATTTTTTATGTAAAAATAGATATAATTTTATTTGTAATTATTTATTCTATTTTTTCTATTCTTTAAGTTTTTCTTACTGTTATGCAGACAATGATTGTTGAGTATATATTGTTTTAATAAATGTTAATTAAAAAATCTCCACATGATTATCACTGTCTGCAGCTTGTTGTCCCTCGCGAATAATTTTCGTGATCAAGAGGTTGTGTGTCCCAGTATTGTTGATGTTCTTTCTGTGGTTACTGTTTTTTTTATTTCAGACAGACCACTTCCAGCTTCTGGCTTGACCAGTCGTCCCTCCTTCTGGTCCTCCACGTCCTTACTAGTCTGCAGCATGACGTTCAACTTCCATTTATCATTTTCATTCCAATGCTCTGCAAATTACTCTTACCCTGCCAATCGATGTTTAGTTTCTTATTGAATTTCTCACTTTCTCGCGGCAGCCTTGATTCTTTACCGAGGAGCATTGTTTTGCGGGTTTACCTATAAGGTAATAATGAAATTTCTTTTAATGCTATTTCAACAATAACGCGCATAAGGGACGCCATGCCGCACATTTCAATTCTTATTTCCCATTAATAATTAATTTTGATTTCGCAGTCTTTCTTTAGATATTAAATGGGAATTTTGATATTTCTTTTCCTTATTCTTGATAAGGAATTGGTCTGTCTCAATTTTTTTTATATTTAATCTCAATTCGCTCAATGTAGCGATTAATATTTCTCGTTACAGTATTTTGCTGTATTTAACGTACATTTAAGTATTTTTTTATTTTATTCAGAGAAATATTTTCTTTTGTAATTGAGATCGCAATGCCTATTCCTCATTTAAATCATATTGTATAGAACATTCTTTTGTACAGAATTTTTGTATTTTTTAAATAAATATCGTAATTTTTAAACCAAAATAAAAGTCTTTTAACGAGCCACGTTTACTCTTTAGTTTTGAGGTTCTTTCTTTTAAAGTAGCACCTTTTAAATTCTATTTATTTTGCTTCCCCCTCTGAACACGTTTGTTGTTCCAATGCCACAAATAATTATTTAGCAGAGTGAATTACTTGTCAACAGAGAGAATAGGGATGGAAGACGATGATTTGGTAATCATTCTTTTAATACTAGCCTAAATACCAGTCTCTTCAATTTAATCTTAAATGCCGATGATAAACCTTGCCAATTCTAATATTGCAACTCTTTTCACTAATATTAATCAAACTTTATCTTTTTAAGCAACTGGAACTCAGCTAACTCGCTTGCCCTAAATCTAACAAAACAAAATACATGCTAATTTTCCAAAGGAAGAAGCTAAATGTTCCTACTGATTTACCTATTTATTATAACTCACACTTATTACTAGCCACGAATACTTTTAAAAACTGAGGAATCCATTTAATGCATGATCTTACTTGGGACTTATATACTAATACGAATTATTCTTTTTCCTTTATTTTATTTTTTCCCACCTTTAAAGTTTACAAATAATACTCGGAGATCGGTTTTCTATTGGTTTTTCCCTCTGCCTCCTTTCCCTCGAGTGGTGCATCATTTTCCTGTGCTCCTCCTAATGGACAGCTTCTTTGTCAGGCCGCTCGTCATTTGGCGAGGTGTGGAAATATTCGTGCTTTACTCGAGCACTTATTTGGCAACGTTTTTGGGGGTGGGTATTTTTTGAAAGTCGTTCTATTCACTTCGATTTTCCAGTGGAGGTTACAGTGTCCCCTCTAAAATAATTAAAGGGGTAACGTGACGTTTGTCATTATCGTCGTGGTTTCTTACCGACTAATATGGAGCCTTGTTTGTCTTGCTCATTCCTTCACTTGAGACATTATTTTGTTCTCATCTTCCCGCCTGGCCAGGCTATTAATAAGATTAATTAGAGTATTAATACAGAATCGCTTTTGCGGAACAAACGGCTATACATGGGTCAATTTTGGTTTAACGAATTTTCTTTTTATATATATTTTGGGCCCTGGGAGGATCTACACTCGTTTCAAACGGCGCCTTCCCGTTGCTAAAAGGAAAAAATTTCAAATAAAAATTATCCATCTTAGAATATGACGTGACTTCCCTGAATTTCTTAATATCTTCTATTTTCCTCGGGTTTGAAGGATTAATTCATGTTGCCCATCTATGATCTCTCAAGCATTTATCCATTTGCAGTAAACAATTCATATTCTTATGTTAATATTGGATTTCTGTTTGTAAAAGGTAGAAAAAAGGGAGAAAGGAAATAATTATTTAATGAAAAATTAAGAATTTGGTTGATATTTCAAACGGCTTAAACTTATGAGTTCGATTGTTTTGAAACGAATTCGCTCTATGCGTTTTCCTCTCATTGTTGCTTTTCGGAAGTCTTTGTCAAGAGTGTTTCTCTTTTAGAGCAGCCCGCTCACTTATATATATATATTTTGGCACGTGTTTTTTTTTTTTTTTGCTTGATTGCGAGGAAACAATTTTTTGGAATGCATATTTTTTTGGTATGGTTTTTTCTTAATCAGATGGTTGAGGCAGTCTTGAGGAAGTATCAGAAGTGTTCAGACGCTCAATGGAAGCTAGCTCTGATTAAAACTTTTCTCTAATATTAAACCCGTCAGGTGAATCAAAAACAGTCATGCTTTGTGTGTTTTCTAATAGATATCACAACTTTAAGCAGATTAACCATCTCGTAAATCATGTATTTTATTTGTTTGATTAATCTTGCTCTTGTCTTCTTAGCTTTCTGGGAATTTGAATGGAGTTACCAAGTTGCTGCGGAGCGGGTAATTTCCCTCCTGGAACTTGGCTTGGTTTCAATGTCACGTCAGTAACTTTGCAACTATTATTTGCTTTCACTGAACATTCTAGGCTCCATGCTCATGTTCCTAGCGGCCATCAAATTTGAAGTTTAGTTTGCTAGTCATCTTCGTCCTGTCAGAAAATGATGCAAGTTCTTATCCATCAGCCCTGAGATAATGCTGTTGCGTAACTATATACTCTTCAAGTATGTTTCTGAAAAATCGTCCATATTCGTTTTTGCCAATTTGTCATGAATCCATTCAGCCCTGATTATTATGGAATGTGTTGATTATTCTGGTCCAAGCCGCATTCAGTTGTCTTCGAGATGGGTCTTCTGTTTTGTTTTTTGATCTTTTATGATTCATTAGTGATAATTTGCCTAAAAGTTAATTTTTCCGTTTTAAGATTTTTTTTATTTTTTTATTTTTTTAGTTCCTGCAACCCTTCCAGCGCCTTCGCCTTATAAATTCTTCTGTGTGAGTCTTTGATATTTGTTTTTGTTAAATCGTCATTGTTAATCTTTGTCGTGGTCCCAGTTAGTGACGTTGTTTTTAGGTGTATACTACATCGTTATAATTTGTGCCTTACTTACTTATTTTAGGGAAGGCGTTTCCAGTTTTTTTTGTTTTTATTTTAGCTACAATTTTTGATTTTTCTTTTTTATTTTTTTCTTTTATTTTATCTTTTACCTTTCCATTTAGCTTTTCCTTTGTGATTTAGTAATTTTTGGTTTTAGCTACTACCTATACTTTTGTTTCTTATTTTTTTCTATTTTTATTTTTTTTCTTTTTCCCTTGTAAATGTATTACCCAACTTAAGCCATCATTCGTTCTAAACATCCTTCCTACTGGACCCTTCATCCATGTGGTTGTCAGTCTGTTACGATCATCCAGTTTTAACGATGCTGCAACCCATCTCTAAACTACATGAGAGGGTTTCGTTTTATGCCTCGGGCTGTAGACTTCTAGCAATTCATTAGTTTTGTCACCTTTATCCTCTGATACGTCAAGATTATTGATTCTATTCTTTTTTTTAATTTTTTTTTGTTTTATTTCCAATTATTAGCCACGCTAAAATTTCTCTGCGGTTGAATTGCTATTATCATCTCAGTCTAAGACGTGGCTTTTTGCGAGGATTCGTTTCTTCAGCAGCCTTTCCGAAGGTTTTGGTAATCAGTCGTCTCCAGCATAAGAAGGACACTTTACACCACAGCAGTTATTCCTCCTCCTCAGGACTTTTGGTGTCTTCCCATTAATGAAATTTTTGGAAGTGTTGTTTCTTCAATCAACTGCTTACGTTTATTTTGTATTGTTACATTTTTCTTACAATACGTGTAATAAAAAGAATATTTTAATTCGTACTTTTTATCTTATTTGACGGGTGGGGTTTTAACGTTTATCTGGGAGTAGGATGTCTTCTACCTTATTCTGTTATAAGTTGTGGGGCCGGTATTTAAACGGAATTATCTTTTACTTTTACCTTCTATTTTTTATATGATTTTGGGAGATTTTAATTAAAATCTTTGGCAGTTGACCTGGATTAACATTTGTGATCAGTAATAAGAGGTATTTTAAGTCCTACTTGTTACTACAAGAGTGGTTTTCACAGTTAACTTTATCGGGATTGGCGGGACTTATCTTTTGCCTCGCAATAGGCTGTACGCGTCGAAATTGATTTTATTTCTGCACGTAACAGTAAGTACGTATAAAAATGTATATTTTTTACACAATTGAGTATGCGATCAGAAAATTCGAGCTGTCTCATCAAAGTCAACATCATCAACAGTCGCTGTAACAAAAAAGTAGTCGTCATAAGTAAAAAAAACTTGTGCAATAAAACCCAAACCCTGAACCCTCAAAAACACACCCCTACCCCCACCATTTTGTCGATGTTCATTGCACACTTTTAAAAATCATTATGTCCCCCCAGGTGCCTTAGCAAGTAAAATTAAAAAGTAAGAAAGAATTAATTAACTTAAACTTAACCATTAAAATTGTCGGAATACATTAAATGGAATAAGTATTGAAGGCAATAACTTTTTTTAAAATACGTAAAATTTGTGCGCTGATCGAGTAAATGAAGACATTAAAATTATTTAAATCACTTAAAGGTAAAAATGATGATGATGATGAAGGCCCAATAAAGCCCCACCATAATGAAAACAGTTTGGCCAAACTTTGCTGTTTTCCACTGAAAACCACCCAAAAGGGTGGATTTCCAGTTTCGTGCACACAATTTGCCAAATTTTCCTGATTTGCACCGAAAAGCATCCAAATTCATCAATGATTAAAAGATTGGGGAAAGAAAGTGAAATCAAAAACAATAAAAAGGACAGGGTTGGGAAAGTAGGGGTCGGTGAACTCGCACCACTAACATCATTCATCAGATACAGCCAGGTCGAGGTCACATCATTAAGGGGTCGGCGGGGATGGGCTTCACTGCCAACCACATGGGATGCTGCCTGTGATCTCAGAGGAAAAAAAAGGGGCCAGGGGGCGCCTCACTGCATGACGCAAACAACACCTTTGGGCAAGAGTGGAGAGGCAGAGGCTGTGACATCACCCAGGATTACACACAAAATATGAAAATCGTTAATTATTTAGAATCAATGCGGGAAACACGCCCTCCATGTCAAAATAATTAAAAATCATGTTTAATTCATATTTAATAAGGGGAGTGGGGTTTTTAATTAAAAATTACATCAGTGGGTGTGGCCAGGTGTAAAAACAATGGGACACCCCCTGCAGATTCCAGTGTCCTCGATCCTGGAGGTCTTCTGCTCACATGCGATGTTGATCCGGGAACTCCGACCAGAGAGCGAAGAAATTTGTGTAAGGAGTAGCAGCGAATTGAGTAGATGAAGATATGTCCCCTTGAGATGCTAAAACAAATGTCCGAAATAGTCCTCATGATGCTTTCTTCTTCGGCCTACAGTTCACTTTTCTTGATGGGATGGCCGGTTGACCCTTCCAGCAGCGAGGTCATCGACACTGGAATTTCAACAGATTTATTCTGCATGGAAATATAGAAGCCAGGTATATTTCCACAAATAAAAGAATTAATGTCATTAACTAATTGTCTATTGGCTGAGAATTCTTTAGGTAGCTGTACTGACGAACATTCGCTGGAATTTGAAGAGGTAGGTGAAATTGCATCTATCACAGATTTATTATCAAGCATAAGATAATTGGCAGCATCATTATCGCTTGAAATAATATCGCAATGTTTAGAGAAAGTTCTACTGGCCTTATTTGCTGTTGCTTCGCTTCTGAATCCCCGACAATACGTCAACGACTGCGATAAGGCTGAGGCATGCATCCATTCTGAACATACCATCTGAAACTGCGTAGGAAGGAAAACCTGCTTTTAATAACTGGACTCCGTTGTCTCCAACCTCCAACTTTCGCTGGTGTAAAATTCCACTTCAATACGCCCTGCTTCCTCTGAATGGAAGAGTTTAGAACCAGATGCAAAATTTTTCTTACTGCAAAACTTCGGCCATCAAAAACCATTGGCTTGAGCCGGTGAGGAAGAGATCATAAATAACTTTATTCTCTTCTTTCGGATTTCTCTGCTTCTGAAATTTCTTATCTAATTGAGGAAAACGATGTAAATTTTTTCTTCAGGTTCCCATGAAAGCTGGCTGTATTCCATTCATTTCACCAAATATTGCCTCTTTGGTGCCTTGCCTTTTACATTAAGCAATTTCTCTATCCTATATACATCCTGAATTTGTTTGTGTTTGATAGGGCCAGATGGTTTCCAAGTTTTTCTTATTTTAAACTATTTTCTTAAAAATGACATATGGAAAAACCTTTATTTTGGCTTTCCATTTGTTAGGAATTTGCAATTTTGCCGTGACTGTTAATTTTTTTAAAATTTTAAACTCTCCCACATACTTTGGAAATAGCTTTTTACCTTCTCCTAATCTTAATTTCCATGGCATATATTTTCTACTAGAAGAGTTACCCGGCGTTGCCCGGGATAATTACACTTGCACAAAATTTTTCTTTCATTGTTGGTCATGAGATATATATTGTTGATCCCTGCCTTGCGTTGGTGCATTGCGTGTTGATACCATTCTTGATACCTATTGTTGCACACACTTTTCCTTGCATTGTTGGTCATGGGATATATATTGTTTGTCCGTGCAGAGTGTTTGTGAATTGCATGTTGATACCATTGTTGATACCTATTGTTGCACAAACTTTGCCTTGCATTGTTGGTCATGATATATTTCTCATTAATATGCCCTGCCATAACCATGAATATCGATTTTTTTATCGATAATTATTATTTTTCTGAAATCTGAGGTAGATGGTGACCTTCCTCATGCTTTGAAGGTCAAGTATGCAAAATTTCATCAAGATCGGAATAAAACTGTAGATTTGTATAAAAAACAAACAAACAAACAAACCCACAAATCCATAAACAAACATCCTTCTTTATATATATAGAAGATTAAACATTTTCTATATCTGTTATTGGCTTCTTTAATTTGTTTCTTTGCTGCCACTACTAATTAACTTAGCCTGCTTTTAAAGTGTTCCCCTTTTTCTTTTTCACTTATTACTTGATCTCTGATGTTAGGTGTAAAAATTTCTTTCTCTAAATCCATGAAGAAAGGAGAACATTTAATAGCCTCTGAATAAGTGGAGTTAATTGCTATTTCAGTAAATGTTAAATGTTCATCCCAATCATTTCCGATATAACCCCTAATCATTTGAATTACTGATTGGTTTGTTCGTTCTCATTGCCCATCAGTCTCCACCAGTCTATCTGTCGATGATATGCGCTGGAGCTCTGATGCTCTACTCATAATAATTTAAATATTTATTTCCATAGTGGCGATGTGAACCTCACATCCTTATCTGAGATTATTATTTTCGGGAATCCATGCACCCTCAAAACGTTATCTAACAACATTTGGGCCATGGATTAAACTTAATTTACCACAACTAACAACTCTATTGCAGTGGAATTAAAAACTACTCGGCTATTGAGACAATGATCTGCGCCTTCTCTGCAAACCAAGCTCCGCCCCCTCTCTCTTTAATAATTATTTATCAGAATGAGTTAATATTGTGAACTAGCAGAGGTATCCGGCGTTGTCCGGGTTAATTACACTTGTAAGTAAAGACATAAATCTCAAAAAATAAATTATAACTCCCAATTGCTTAAATAATAACTCGATCAATACAACACGGAGCAAAGGGACTATCCATTCTACGAAAAATACGAAGAACAGGAAGTCCAGGTGATATATCGAAGCATCTAAACAGTTATTGACTTGCCTCACCAGTTTTTCTTGCCCTTGACGTAGTTCTTATACCCTGTTGCTCTATTCGAAACTGCTATTGTTCAGATGTTTCAAACGCTCGTATAGCTTTTTCTCTTTTAGTTGCAGAGTTTCTCTGACCAATGCTCGTTCTCTATTTTCATTCCAGACACATTTTTGCCAGTCGTCTGGACGGTTGATAGGGATTTCAAGGGAGACACACGTGACTCCTATGCCTAATCAATAGACGCTGCCTAATTAATGTTCTCTCACTGCATCTTCACTTTAGGCTCATTATGAAAAAATCTTGGAAACGAACGTTCAGTCATCGCATTATCAGCATTAGAGTTTCCAAAATATACACTTTCACACAGAATATAGTCAAAATATATTTTTGGGAATTGATTGGATATGCTGTGCTACCAAATAAGCTAGGTGATAATCCCCGTGTGGCTCGGACTTTGTTTTGGAATAAATTTTGAAATATTTTAAAAATAAACACATGAAAACGCTTAAATTAATACAGTAAAAATTCTTAATAAACATTTGAAAAAATTTTTTTAAAGGCTCACAATGGATGGACCTCTCCAAGGATCCCACTGCTAGTGTCACGACTAAAATTATGCCGGGCTAAGGTTTAATTAGCTACAACCCACGCCCACCCAGAGCTTGGCTAGTGTCAGAGAAAGAGGGAAGCGAAATTAAATGAAAATAACATATTTAATGTGTAAAAATGGGCTGAGGTCTAGTAGTAGGTACAAAACGTTTGCGTTGAGTGAGGTGGCCTCCAGAAACTCTTAATCCTCTGCTGGCGTTCCTGGAAATGTGTCGTCCGTGTCACCGATACAAGAGAAGGCGGCGACCCAATTGGCTCCACGCTTTAACAAAGAATCCCAACAATATGATACTGCAGACTTATATTAATGCATCGCAAAGCCTTATCTACTCGCTTACCCGGCGCACCATTGAGGACAGCAAAGCGCAGCGCGCTGCAAGAGCTCTCCGCCTGATCGCGACTTGCACTCGATGATCCTCCTATCGATTTCGCTGCCGAGGGTCCCATTCTGGGATAACTTATCGTCAGCTCGTCTGCAGCCTCCTGGTCCTCGGGCATCTCCTCGTGGACGTGGGACCTTCTCTCCGTGAGAGATCGATTTGGTCCCATTGGCAGGCGTACGTGAACAGGGTCCTGAAGATTCGGTGGATCCGAAACGTTTCCCTTCGACGCCTCCGGGCCATAGCTGACGGGTTCGTCGAGTGCCTTAGAGTACTCCACGACTATTGTCCGACACTCCTCTTGCGACTCCTCGTCTGCAGAAATCGTATTAGGAAGTAATGAGGGGATGTGATTAAGAGAACAGTTATCATCAACACTGGACTGTGTGGCGGAGTTCGGCAACGGCGTTTACTGAGGTCCCTTCCTCCTTGTGGCACGATTTCGTCTAGGGGCAGCTGATCGCTTGGACGTCTTCTGCGTGGCGTTCTCGGACTTAGGCCCCGAATCGTTAACCTCTTTTCTCCTGTGCTGAGATATGGGAATTAGAGTCTTTTCACAAGTTCGTTTATGATTCAAGTATTTGAATGTACTCTCCTGGGATCTGTCTTGATTCCTAGTAGAGAAACTGCGTCTCGGCTTCAGTGTCCCTCTTTTCTCCATACGTGGAAGGGGTCTCGACATCCGAAGTCGGCCTTCCTTCGTCGGCGAGGATTGCTGGCCGTACTGATGGTCTTTTCTCTGGAATCCTTCGTCCTGGTCCCATCGCTGTTGGAGCTGAGGCTCATGGTGTTGCCTCAGCGAATGCCTAATCATGAGGTCTTAAAAATCTAGGCGTCCAGGCGCACATGCGGTAAGAGGCGGGCAGCCCATATGGGGCTGCGTGTCTTATCCAAACACCTCAGAAACGAGGCCCGTTAACCACTGACGAGATATCAGAGAGCCATCGGAAAGGTAAAAAGGAAGGTCTGGTCTCCTCCGATGACCTCACATAAACACTTTGATGTTTTGTAGCGTTTATTGAACATTAACGAACCTAGCTGTGACCATTCGAGGAGGAGAAAGGATCGGAGCTGAGTGGCCACTTTCCTCCATACGATCGAGGGTGATAGATGACGGCCCTGCGATCGATTCCAACGGGCCATCCAGAGTTCTTTGTTTATGGTTTTAATACCTCACCAGTAGAATCGTTTAAGAGGAAGCGCACAGACTGATATGAGAATTGTACCACCCCGTAATGCTGCCTCAAGCGATCCCAGATCGACTTAGCAAACGGGCACTCGTGAAAAATATGACTAATGGTCTCGGCTACACCGCACACGGAGCATCCAGCAGACCTGACCACCTTCTGCTGAAAACCTTGAAGGGAATAAAACCCGTGATGCAGCAGCCGCCATTGATAATTAAACAATGTTTTCTCAAAAGCAAAAGATTTTAAGAGCTTCATGACTGCTACCCACGGGCGATCGGGAAGAAGTCGAACGATGTCAGTCGATTCACCAGGGTCAGTTTGCTGAAAGAACCATGCAAGCCGAAGCATTCCCCATTGCTGAGGATCAATATGGCATAGCATCGGTAATACTAATTCAAAGTCCAGGTTGAAGGCTTTGTAAACGTCTGGTTGGTGTTGATACGTTACTACTGGCAACAAGGGAGATAACGGAGGCCTATTCACCTTGAAGAAAAACCTTAGATGTAGGAAAAAGAAGTTCACCCATAAAGGGGGAGGGCTAAGGAATACCCGAATCAAAGTAGTCAGCCTGGCCTCAATGAGATACCGTTTAATATCGGGTAAACCCAATCCCCTTCTCACTAAGGGAATAAAGAGGAACGCTGCTCTTAATGGATGACATTGCTGAGCAGTCGTCCCCCAAACACAGTTCACAATTGCCCCATGGAGTCTCATGAGGAGATTATTACGAAGACAAGGTGAATAGGCACTTGGATGTTAAAACTGGAAGCACATGAGTCTTGATGAATCCCACCTTGACAAACATCGATGTTGGGAAACGAAGACTTTTATCAAGGCGAGAGATGCACTTCTCAACCACTTGTTGCTAGTGTATGGAGTCCATGGTCGGTTGAAAAGAAAAGACATATCCTAACACTGTAATTCGGTCGCAACATGTTATTGGGAATGTTTTGAGATAGGCCACAGTCCAGTTCCCAATAGCAATACCTTTAGACTTGACGAGGTTGATGGAACTCCCCGTCGAAGTACTAAAGCGGTCAAAGGTTTCTTTAAAGATGCTCAAGGAGTAAGAGTCGGACGCAAATAGCACTACGTCATCTGCATAAGCCAAAGTCCTGATGTTCATGGATGCAGCTGGCAGATCGTATCCTCGAACATCTTGGTGGCGATTTAAGAATTGCAATAATGGTTCCAAATAGAAGATGTATAGCAGGGGGAAAGAGGGTACCCCTGCCTGACACCTTTACACAAATTGAAGGTGGCAGATACGGAACCATTAATCGCCACACATGATGCGGCCGAAACATACAGTGCGGAAATAATCGTGGCAAAAGTCCGAAGACGAAGGTGTCAAAACACTTCCAAGAGAAACTCATTTTGTCGAAAGCCTTTTCCTGGTCAAGGCTTAAAACGGCAAGAGTTTGCTGACGAGCACATGCTTCTTCCATCACACACTGAATCGTAATTAGATTATCGGACGTTCTGCGTGATGGAATAAAGCAGGATTGTCCGGGATTGATGAAATCTTCGGCAAAAACATGAAATACGCCAGTGAAGACCTTGTAGTCGGTGTTAAGGAGGGTTATTGGCCTCCACTGGGTAACAAGCTTTGGATTTGGCACTTTGGGGAGTAAGATGATTTTCCCCATGGTTAAGTCCGATATGATGGAAGACGGGTCTTCAATGATCGAATTAAACACTTGCACCAGGAAAGGCCCAAGAAGATTCCATGTTGCGTTGTAGAATGAGTATTGTATGCCATCCATACCCGGGCTGGACTGATGACGACCGTTCGCTGACAGGAACTTCTTGACTTCGTCCTCAGAAAAGGGATGAGAGATAGACAGGTCAGCATCCTCAGAAAAAAGACTTAGCGCCTCAATCCACTGCTTCGTTTCGACTGATGGAATGATTGGGTTATTGAAAAAGGATGAAAAATGGGCGTGAAAATCTGACAAGATGTCGTGATCAGGATTTACTTCCCCATTTCCCACCACCAATCGATGACATCGTTTTTGTTGGCACGTCATCTCTCCTCGGTGAACGCTGCTGATGATAAATTCCTGACGTCAAAGTATTGTGATTCCTCCTGCTAGCCAAATGTTAACGGGATGAGGGTATCGGAAATGCAGATGTCAGCTGTCATGGAAAATTCAGAAGAGACATAATTTTGTAATGGATAGATGATGGGTTGTAGATGATGATCACAAGAAAAATAAGACGCCCAGGAAACTTTGGCTCTGAGTGCTGCGCCGGCCGCCTTCCGGATCATTAGAACGTTGATCTTGCTCTTCACCTGACGAATCTCATCTCGAACTCCTCCTTCGGAGTAGATACTTGGAGGAGCCGGAGGATCTCTTCTAACATGAGGAGATGACTACGTCGACGTCGAGCAGCATCTAAACCACTCTTCCGAAAGAAGCGTTTGATCTTGGTTTTTAGTTCTAGCCATGAAGCAAGCGTAGAAGGCACATTATGAAGATGTTTTTCCACGAACTGAACAAACATTCCCTTGTATTCCTCTTCGTCGAGCAGAGAAACATTCAGAAACCAATTGCAATGGACTGCAAAGCCTGTAGATGACGCTGGAAATGGAGGATTCCATGACTACATGATGGCACTGTGGTCGGACAATGAACACGGAATTACCTCCATTTTACCTGGCGAGCCAGCAAATGCATTGTCAACGAGAAAAAGATCTAATCTTGATGTAGTGGGCCCTTCATGGAAAGTAGACCTAAGCTGACAACTTTGTGGATGGTGTGTCCATAGGTCGAACAATGCAGTTTGCTGGCACAAACGATACACATAACCAGATGAGATGTTGTTGTCGTCTGGATGGCAGTTCAAATCACTAGCAATCACCACAGGCAACGATGAACACAAAACGTTATTTAAGTCACTGAAAAACCTTGGTTTCTCTGCTGTTCTACAGGATGCATATACATTAAGCAATCGGAAATTGACAGCAGATGTCGAAATGTCCAAAGAGATTACCCTGCACTCGCTGTCATACACACAGTTCGACACCAGAGTGGAGGGGTTGAAGATGATGGAGGCAACCCCTTTCCTATTTGGCGACAAAGAGTTGATAAAGAATTGTCCGTTGGTGTATTGACTGCGAAGGCCCAAAAGGTCGTAGCACTGTTGTGAAGTGGCGAGTTTTACTTCTTGAAGTAACAGGATGAACGCACATTCAGGGAGATGACCTTCATTGAGGATGTTTAATGGCGCACCTGCTGACCTGTATCTGCTTGAGACTTGGGCTTCCCAGATGTTACAGGAGGCTCCATCGTTCTTCTCATTGGAGATCGCAGTCGACCTGATGAGGAAGAAGGGCTGCACTGGTGGCTCGCACAGCTGTCTCTCTCGGAGGAAGAAGTGGCTCTTCTCTCGTCCCTGCTGCCACGATCCCATCTGGATTTTTTCTTGTGGGGACTCCTCGTCCTCGCAAGATGATCCTGCTGTTTCTGCGCTGATGGAAGCAAGGTCCCAGCAGAAGATGTTACATATAGTAGATGCTTCAATAGGATCAGAATCCACCTTTTCAGTGGAGGAGATTCCAGCTCTTCCTCCACCAGCGCAGTCAACAACATCACAGCCTGCGCAGACTATTAATGGAGAGGCGCTGCAAACACCCTCTCCGGGCACTGGTGGTATTTGCTCACAATGCGATTACATGCATCGCATTTCTTTAAGTGAAGGCAGTTTTCTTGCAGTACCAGCAGCACTGCCTTTGACCCTTGTAAGACACGCGAACTTTGTTGCCATGACAAGGTTTTCTGGAATGTCCTTCTGGAGATTTATCTCCACTACGATGTCTCCAGTAATCTGCAGGGGAGAATCCAAATGAACTGGATAGACGACTTTCTTCACCTAGCCTGTAGTCGGACATGTATCTCTTCAGGTAGTCTTCTTCCATCAATGGCGAGGTGCCCCGGATAAAATGGGCAAATATCCGGGCTCAGCATAGCACAGGCGGACGGGGGTTTGCCCAACCTTGACATAATCCGCAGACATGATGCGCTCTGCTGTTTTGCTGTCGGCAGAGCATCCTCCATTCGTTTGGAGTAAATCTGTGTACGATAGAAACAGCAGGATCGCCAGACGGCAACACGGGCGGGATGCCTGTCTTTAAATAGAGTTTTTTTCATAAACATGCTGACGGCTATTTCCATGGTTTGGAGTAGAAAAGTTCGGAGGGGGGGGTGAAACCTACCCCGGGGTCGCTGGGGGGAGGGTCACTCAAAGTCACTACGAGTTGCTCACGCACGCGTTGGTTGGTTAGTCTCTCCATATAAGTTTATTAAAGTTCAAATCACACACTCACAAAAACATAAGTAACGATTAGTGTCCATAGAGTCGGGTCGTTATGGTCCCATCGGTTATGTCGGCTAGAGAATCTGGGCAATACCTCTCATTACATGTTTCTTCCCCTTTTTATTCGCCCCTCTGACATGATTAATTTGCATTATTTCGTCCTGGACGAATAGGAAGCCGACAGCTCTTCTCTCGAACTTTCGATGGCGTCTAAAAAACTGTGAAGGAGGAGGGAAGTTGCTGACGTAATTCTCCGCCCAACTCTTTCTTAACCCTGCTCGTTGTCACTTAACTTTAGCTGCCTCCGTTGTCTGATCAACTCTCTTGGCTGCAGCCTCTCGTGTTCGAGAGAAATGATCTGATAGCTAGTCTAAATAATTTCTTACTCACATAATCTTACTTTAGATGTACACTTGATGTTGTTGCAATTCCCTTTCTTCTCTCGATGTCTTGAATCAAAACTTAGCCATTCATCTTTTTTTGTACTCTAGCGAACGCCGATTCTTCTATTGACCTGCTTGCCATTTGCTCAATACAGTATGGAGCTAAAGGAGTGCTTCTTCTGTCGTCTTTGCACTCTTTCTCAATAGTCTGCTAACTTTCCATTGTCTGCAGTTACTAATCATTTTTATAAATTTTCAAAAAATTGTTAAATATTAAGAACTCCCTTTTCTAAGAAAAGCCTGAATAATAGGAATTCTAGGCATTGCACAAACATTGCCTTTCATTGCTGGTCATGAGATATATATTGTCGATTCCTGCCTAGGGTTGGTGCATTTCGTGTTGACACCATTGTAGATACCTATTGTTGCACATTCTTTCCTTGCATTGTTGGTCATGAGATATTTCTCATTAATATGCTTTGCTATAACCATGAATATCGATTTTTTATCGATAATTATTATTTTTCTGAAATTTGAGGTAAACAGTGACCTTCCTCATGCTTTGAAGGTAAAACATATAAAATTTCATCAAGATCGGAATAAAAATATAGATTTATATAAAAAACAAACCCACAAACAAACATCCTTCTTCTTCTATAAATATTACTAGCAGAGGACCCGGCATTTCCCGGATTAATTACATTTGTAGGTAAACAGTACAACCTCAAAAAGCTAAATTAAACCTCCAAATTGGTTAAATAATACGCTGTGGCTACGTAAACGGTGACCGGCTCCCGATTATTGCATAGACAAAATAAACAGCAAAACAAGCAGCATTTGTAATAGTTTTTAATTTTTATTTTTTTATTGCTATTCTTTTTAATTTTAATTTTTTAATTTTTAATTTATTTTTGTTTTATTTAAATTTGTAACATAGCAAGTTATTGTCAAATCTCGGATATTCGCGAGGTTGGGTTTTAGAAACCGTCGCGAATGAGGAGGATTTACGGATATTTTGTTAGTCACAAAAATGGTAATGTATGCTTATTTCTATAGTTTAAACCCTAAGAATATTGTATGTACATAAAGAGGAACGTTTCCATAAGAAAGCTACGATTTTAAGGGATTTTTAACTGATTTAAATGGCATTTCTTGAATTTTTCTTAGCAATTACAAACAAAAATACTATAGAATATTTTCTTACCAATTTTACTATTCAAAGCATGGAAATTTTTCGAGGGTTTCGCGGTTGCAAATAAATTCAGTTCCAATGAAATTTTTGCGGATAAGTAAATTCGCAAATCACCTAGCGCGAATGCCCGAGGCCAGACTGTATTTTAAAATATCTATTTCCAAAGTTAATTCACATTTTTATTCTTGTGTCCGGACTTTTGCATGACATGTTCTACAAAACCAGTTCTTTTGCTTTGGTTGACTTCTCAAGTTTACACATGGCAGATGAAACCAATCCAAACAACTTTTACAGCAAATGCTATTTGTGCTGGAGTCATTGTTGCATGTAGGGCAAAACCATGTTGGGTTCGTTTTCTTTTTGGTATCAACCACATGCTGCAAAGCAATCCATGTCTCTGTCGTAAAGTAACAACGCAATTTATGTATAGGAACATTTTCATCTAAACATGCAAGTGTTATACTGTTGGGATTCTGTTCAATACAGTCTTCATCAATAATACATCCATTCAGTGCCTTTTTCGCGTCGCATTCAGAAATGAACCATTTTAACATAATCTCATCCTTCTGTTTGGGAGGTAATTCATCAAATGGTACCAATCTTCCATTATTTAGTTTCTTAGCTGGTAGGCCTACAACAGTTTTATCTATTCCTTTAGGCCTTCCTCTCTTTTTCATTTTGGGGGTCATAGCTGGTAGATTTTTTAATGACAATATACCGTGGTTACTTGCTTCTGCTTGCAGTACAAGTTGGTTGTGGCGAAACAAACCAGAGTTACTTCCGGTTGGAACTAATTCAGAATTATTATTTTATGTTGGGACCAACTCGGAATTATTTTCAGGTGGGACGAAGTTGGGCTGTACTGTCAAATCATTGTGATCAGCATTTATGGGTCTAAAATTTGTATAAATGCGATCATTGGTTTCTTCGGGTGATACTTCTGCATTTGTTCGCTCTTCATTATCGGACAGTCCTATTGCAGTAACACTGACTTCATAGTTTTGGGCCCATAGACTAATGAGAGTATCAAGTGTTTTCATTCTTTGGGGGAAACAACCTTGATGGTGCCTCTGAAGCTAATGAGATAACTTGGCGTGCTCTTCCAGACAACGACGGAATTTTTCATGCTGAGACAGTACTCTTGAATTTGAACAAGATGGACTGGTACTAATGAAACACTCAGATTCTTCATTAGCAGGTAGAGTCGCAAGCCTACTGCTGTTTATATAATACTTTTTCGTCCAACGTGTGCGACTAAGCCTTCATTAAACAAACTCAGTTGTTTAAGTTCCCGTATTCTTAAAATGTGTTGGCAAGGAAGTTCCATACTTACAAAGAAGGGGCATGTGCATTTATCAGAAGAACCTCTAACATTCCAGAGCTCGACTCACCTGTCACTCTTGGTTTAGTATGATCCCCTTTCACTTTCACTTTATCCCTGCAAGTGAATTTTTTCGTCACAAGCCCAAATGCATATGGTGTTAAAAGTTGCTTTGATCCTCATTATCACAAGCAACGTTAATCGGGACTCGTAGCCTGGTCTGCGCAGCTTTGTTGTCACGCTCCATTCTAAGGCTTAAAAGCAAGTTGTCCAAATCTCGGAAGAAACTGGGCAAGTCTGATTTAACAACTTGGACAACTTTTGAGTTAATTGATTCTAGCCTGTTATTAGTTCTATTTCCAAGCTTGTTGTAGAGAAACAACCCACTCACGTCGGATAGGGTGCCAATTTTTTTCCATGTAGTCGATTACAGCCTTTAACTCGAAAAGTACGAAGTGTATGGAATAGGCATATGAGAAGCGACTCATCCGGAAATTCTTTCAGGACGGCACTTCTTTCCTGAAAGTCTTTATCTGTCATTATTGACTTAGTTTTATCCCAAGATGGATTAAATTGCTTGAAAAGCTGGGCCATCTTCCACAATGTTGAAGCATCTTCTATGGTGGCCAGGAAAAAAGCCACGATCTCACTTTCTCCATTTCCATCTTCAACAACGAATATGTAAAGAGGCATTCGTCTGTTGGAAACTTTATGAATCGCATCTACAAACAAAACCTCTGGATAAATTCCAAATACACGTTTCATCTGAGCATCTTGGTAAAAAATACCGAGAAGCACGTTGTCTTCATTTTTAACAAGCTGAAGGACATGACATTCTTTCTTCTGGTTGAAATATTTCACTGCATTTTCAAGAGTGTCATAATCACCTGTTTTCCCCGAGTTAGCAAAATTATGAATGTCCTTTAGTGTTACCTTATTTCTGAAGCAAGTAGTTCGGTTTGCACGAGTTTTTTGTTAGCTCTCAACTTTAGCATATGCTTAGCAAGATCTTTTGTGCGAGCATCAAGCTGTCTTTGTCGGGGTAAAAATGCATAGGTTTCCTGGGGAAAAAATTATTTATTTATTGATGCCGTAAAAGTTAGTAATATGCAAAAGTTACATAAAATTAGATTTGAATATCTTTGTGTGGACATGATTATGTTCGCTAACCAAATTGACAACTTCTAGGTGGTTTCCATCACCAGCAACTCTGAGCCTCATTTTAAATGGGCACTGTTTTCTGAAGGAGCTGAAATACCATTTATAAGAAATTTATATTCGCAAACGGATATGGAAGCCACTGAGTTAAAGACCAGCACTTATCCAGAAATTTGTTTGTAAAATTATTAACATATTATGGTTAATCCTCGAAACTGCAGTTTAAACGTGAATTAATATCCAACATGTTGAGGCATATTTGCATCAATCACAATAAAAACCAGAGACTTAACACCTCAACACAAAAATTTTACTATGAAAAAAATTTTAAATAATTTTAAGCTCATACAAATTTTTTAAGAATAACTTTTGCATTGAAGTGGTAAGTTATTCGGGTTTTTTGGGAATGGGAACCAAAATTAGTTCCTCCCTGGATATGTACCTGGTCGTAGAGATCTTACAGATAATTACAGTCAAACCTCTCTAATCGGATCACCAATGGGGATATAAAATGTATTCCTATTATGAAAGTAGTCCTATTGCAGAGGTGTGATTTTTATCATTAATATTGATATCAGAGGTGATTTTTATCATTAATATCAGAGGTGATATTAGTACCATTAATACTGGTCCCCTTATACAGGTTGGCCCTATTAGAGAGTGGTCCCTTTACAGAGGTTTCACTGTATCTAAACAGATCCTAAGTGTGAAAAACACGCACGTAATCAGTCACAGATACATATTAGCGAATTACCTTTGATTAATCCGTTTTCCTGTTGATCTACTCTGACGTGTACCGCTATGAATATATCGATAATTAATTTCGTAGAACTTCAAGTCAGGATTAATAAATCTTTTTATTCCACGTTGTCTGGCGACGGAAATAGTTCTTCAATTAGTTGTCGTTAGTTGTACAAACTGCTGTTCTTCGTATACCGTAACGAAATTTCTTAATTCATCATAAGATTTAAATTTCAATCCTTCGTGCGGTTTGCATAAGCAATCGGTCATAGTTTTCAGATCTACATCCATAGCCGGATCGCACATCGCACAACATATCACTGACATGTTTTAAGCACGCCACGCTCGACACCATGAGCTTGGGTTCCCGAAAAAGAGCAAATAGCTACATCGTGCTATGCCTCACTTCCGGCAATGCGATTGCCGTGTGCAATAATCGGGAAGCATATTTCAGTTTTCAGCGTTAGTTTGGATTGCTGCTTCATTCTGATTGGCTGATGATACCAACATCCTCCCTCTCCATTAATCTTGCATCAATTTTTATTTTCAATTATAATAATCTTGATATGTGCTTATACATTTTTAGTAGGCCAAATTTTACTTAAATTTTTCATGAAAGTCTTTTAGAGCATAATTTTAAGTGGTTACTTAATAATTTAAAGTTAAAAATACGTGTAATGTTGTTTGATATATCCATGTTGGCATAAATACATCGACGATGTTTTTTTAAACATCGATGTTTGATATTTTCCTAAAATCGCCCACCACTAATATCAAGTACATTAAAAATTAAGTCCGATTATTATAAATGAAAATAAAATTGGTGCAAATTGGCGGTTGTTAACTAGGTTAAATTAAAAGATTAGTGGGAGTTGGAACCAGAGAACATTATTGCTTTTCTGCTGGAACTCACAGTCAAGGGAAGGGAAATCAGAATTATTGCTTTCCCTTCCCATCACCGTGACTCAATGCCTCCGGCCAATCAGAATGAAGCAGCGATCCAAACTTTCGCTGAAAACTGAAATATGCAATCATGCTTCATTCATGGTCACCGTTTACGTAGCCACAGCGTAATTCGCATTGTCTGCAGCCTAAATCGATTTCTTGACTCAGCTTTTCAATTGTTTTTTTTTTTATTTTTTGTCTTTTTATTTTTGTTTCTCTCCTCATTTGACTTGGCTTTTTTGTCTCGATTTTATTTAGTTTATCATTCTATTTTATATGTATTTTTCATTAATCCCGTTTAGGGCTTTGGCCTGATGGGGGGGGGGGGGTTGGCCTGATGGGGGGCTTTGGCCTGATGGGGGGGTTTACTCACCGTTTATCTGATGGGTTATTTCCTTTTGCTGTTGCAATTATTAATTATTATTATTATTATATAATATTATTACATACTGATTGAAATAAATTGATTGATGGATTATTATTATTAAAAACTTTAAACACATTTTTAATTACAATTAAGTAGTTATGACCATTTATTGTGTCCTGGATATACAGGGTGATTTACATCGAATGTAAAATAATTAAAGGGGGTATTATAGAGGTTAAGATAAACACAAAACGTCCTATGAACATGGGTTCAAATATGAACGATAACTGAGATATGAACAGAAATAAAAATGCCGCCACCAAGGTCAACAAGTTATAATAACTCAGATTCTGTAAAGCCTAGATTAATGAAATTTGGAGGAATAACAGAGTACATAAGACTGTGTATACCTTTAAAATTTGATCTAATTCTAACAAGAAGTTTCCAAGTTACTCATTCAACATCATAATACGTACGTGTTCATTTGTGAGTACTAACTAGCACTTGTCACAATTTTGACTGTTTAACTCGGAAACTTCTCGTTGGAATTCAATCAAATTTTAACGGTATACACAGTCTTATGTACCTTGTTATTCCCCCAAATTGCATTAATCTAGGCTTTACAGAATCTGAGTTATTAACTTGTTGATCTTGGAGGCGGCATTTTTATTTCTGTTCATATCTCAGTTATCGTTCATATTTGAACCCATGTTCATAGGACGTTTTGTGTTTATCTTAACCTCTATAATACCCCGTTTAAGTATTTTACATTCGATGTAAATCACCCTGTATATGGGTAGTACATGTTGATATTAATTATACACTAGTCAAAACCCAATTAAATTCATTAAGTGGATCGTCAGTGTTTATTTAATTTCTATGAAACCATATAAAAAAACTAGGCATCAGAAATGACTGTAAAAACTTTCAATTGAACATTAACTTTTTGATATTTTTTATGCTCCATTCTCTAAAAGAAGAAACGTCAGTGACAATTGCTGGTAACTGTGTGCAGAGTGCAGTTCCGAAAGAAAAGACACCCACCACTGTCAGTCGATTTTCATATATGGTTATAATAGGACTTCCATCATCTCTCTGAAAGTAAAAAATAAGTTCAACAATAATGAAAATAACTGCAGGTATTAGAAGTTTAGAAATTTTCAGATTAATTTTTAAGCAAGTTATACACTGGTGGACAAAAGTTTGGGGTAAGTGTGTTTTTAGAGCTTTTATTGTTATAACATCTTTTTAATCACTATTGACCATATCAAAATTGACAACTGAAAATTGTACCTTTAATTTGTTTTTAAGTGACATCCTAATAATGCAAATTACACTGGTCAAAAGTTTGGGGTAACAGGTAAATAATCATCACAATATCAGAAGCAAAAGAAATTTATATGATATCTGACCACCAAAAGACGATTTTTCATTGATGAAAAAAAACTTCTTGATGGTAGGGGAGAGTAGGGTAAAGTGGATATAGAGGGCAAAGCGGATCAGCCCCGTGTTTCCCATTTTCCAGATCAATGGCACGACGTGCACCTTTCTGTTTGTTTCCTAGTCAGTGCACACAGAGTACAAGTCATCATGGGATTTTCGTAAAATTTACAGTGTTTCATCATTTAGCTGCGGTTCAGTAATGACTCGTTTGATCAAATTTCTTCTAGATATATGCGATAGTGATTTATCGATAATATTATTAGACTCAGTTTTCGCCCGTTAGTGTTAATGTGTTGCTCATGGAATTTTTTTGTTTTTAAAGTGAGAGGGTGGGGCAAAGTGGAAAATTATTGAACTGAAAAAAATGGACCAGGAAAGAGATGAGACCATTGCCTACCATGACTGTAAGAGAAGTGCGTAAACGAAGTGTCAGGAGGAAACGTTCCGAAATACTGACAAGCTCGCCAGAAACGGGAAAAATCGTCCAATTCTGCAGCTAGAAGCTCGAGCGGCAAAAGTTCGAAGAAATGTGTGAAGAAACTTGAAATTTCATAAGCTCCGGCATCATTGGCATCCTATGAAGGGCAACTTAATTTTGTCTGTGTTCACCGTTCCTCTTAGGCTATTCTGTTTGTATGATCCACTTTGCCCATATAGTGGGGCAAAGTGGATAATTTGCACATATTTGTAAAAAGATTAATATTAAAAAATGCTGGAGTATACAGGGTGATTCAGAAAGGTAGGTCAAGAATAAAATACCATGTATAGTCGGGTACATAAAGGTTTTTACCTAGGTCAAAATTGTTCGGCTTCTTTACATTACTTCAATCCAATGAGATTACTTTTTACAGGTGTCTAGTCGAACGCTTACTGTGGAACGATTCCATTAAGTTTTTGCTTATCATCGGGGTAGGCAAGTTTTACGTCACGTGCTCAACTATGTTGATAAAAAGATTATTTTGGCTGTTCTGATGAGAATTTTTGTTTTATTAATAATAAACTAATCTATTTGGTTAATAATGTAACATAAATGGTGCACAATGTCGATATAATTATATGCGTGTCAAGAGATAAGCTGATGCAGCGCTCGTTATGATGTGATGCGGAAGTGATTTACAAGTGTAAATGGAAGCTATTTTCTTTTGACTGCTCGAAAGGTTACACGTCTCATTTTGTGTGTGTTTATTAAGTAATCAACGACAATTATTCCAAAACCATCCGAAATTTTTTTTTATTTATTATACAGGGTGTTTCAAAATTATGTACAATAAATTTAGTGACATATTCTTCAGGTCAAAAGAAGACGAAAATGTTCTATAGCACTTTGTCTGTGAACGATTTGTTTGCGAGTAATCCAATATCATAGAGTAGGGAAGCACGGTAGTTAGCGGACGATATTTTAACAGTTCCAGCGTTTCGACCCAACACTAGGTTGAGTGGTTTGTTCCATTTAAACCTACTTTAGGGTTGTTCCATTAGTTGTGTACGGTTGTTTCCATTACTGTACATCCACTAGGAATATCAATTTCAGAACGTTTGCGTGCTTTGACATACGCATTACGATTTATGTAAAAAAAAGTCATGTACACGTATTCCAGTGCAGAATACACTGACATGCACCGAATGTATGGTCTTGCGGAAGCAAGAAGACTCTACCAAGAACGCTTTCCGAATAGACGTTTGCCAAATAACCGAACATTTGTATCTGTCGACAGACATTTGAGGGAGCGTGGTTCCTTTGGCCGTCAAACAGGACAAAGGCGGCCTTAGCACATTCTCCGGATGAGGAGGATGTGATAATTGACATCATACATGATGAACCACAGACAAGCACCCGTCGTATTTCTTCCATGGTACACATTCCGCACTCATCCCTTTGGCGCATTCTTCACCGTCAGCTGTTGCATCCATACCACCTGCAACTGGTTCAGGCACTGAACCCAACGGACTATCCACACCGACAACGGTTTTGCCAATGGATACAACGTCGTCATGCTGTAGACCCTAGTTGTCTCAGCCAGATACTTTTCACGGACGAAGCAACCTTCACCCGGACAGGAATCGTAAATTCTCACAACCAGCACCATTGGGCAGATGCTAACCCGCATGTTACCAGAGCTCGAGCGCATCAAGAGTGTTTCTCCGTGAACATTTGGTGTGGAATTGTCGGAAATAACTTAATTGGCCCTTATGTGTTGCCGCCACGATTGACTGGGCGAACGCATCTTTTGTTTCTGCAGAATGCATTGCCAGAATTACTGGAAGATGTTCCTCTTTTGATAAGATCTAACATGTGGTTCATGCATGATGGCGCTCCAGCACACCTTAATGCTGCATACACGAATCGGTGGATAGGTCGAGGTGGACCGGTAGCCTGGCCTGCAAGATCACCCGACCTTAATCCCTTGGACTTTTTTCTGTGGGGTCATGTGAAAACGATCGTCTACAGCACAGAAGTTCCTAACATTATGGATCTGCGACAACGAATTGAAAATGCCTGCCAAACCGTTCGTAATGCTGGCGACGAACTCTTCCATGACATCAGACGGCCGCTCATGCAACGAGCCGAAGCGTGCGTGCGAGCTGGTGGCGGGCAGTTTGAACAATCCCTGTAATTTGGAGCCACGGGTTTAGTTGGCTGTATCGCGTAAATAAATCGTTTCCAGACAAAGTGCTATAGAACATTTTCGTCTTCTTTTGACCTGAAGAATATGTCACTAAATTTATTGTACATAATTTTGAAACACCCTGTATAACTAGATGGATCCCTTCAAAATTTGACGGAGAACAACCGATCTTATTATTAATTCCAATCTCTTTAATTAAAAAAATAATAAAATATAAAATTGTCAGAGCAACAAATAGAATAATCATTATACAAAAACAAATAGATTTATTTATTTATTTATTTATTTATTATTAAGGGGTTAAGATATATCAGCAAAGCCCAACAGAGATCTGTATGGTCTAATGGACCGACAAGTTAGATCTCTGAGGGCTCCAACCAATTACATATTGAAGAGTACAAGTTACTACAACTAAACATAATAACCAAAAAGAGAGGAAAAAAACAATAATAATAAGCAGACTTACAAGAGCGTACTATAATGAATAAGTAAAGGTAAATGTATATGTCTGTTAACAAGAGTTACAAAATTTAAAGTAACCTCAGCTGTACACAATTGAGTAAATACATACAGGAAATTACCTATATCAATAAAGGGTGCAAAGTAATGTAAAGCTTACAATTCAACAAACCTATCACTATTATAGTTATGATAACACTAAAAATTACTGCAGTGCTCCTGGTGATCCTAGTTGGTTGCACATCATGATAACTGAATTGAAAATAATAGAGTACAATTATTGTCAAAGCAAATAACATACAATTAAAACAAAAATTACATTTAAGCTAAATAATTCCAAAGTGTGTGTGATCATATAAACAAACTTGATAAACAATAGAGTTTAAACAGTAAAGATCATTGTGGCTTATTGTGAATTATTCAGCGCCTCGCTGCCCTCTATCACTTGACCAAACCAAAAAAAAAATCATTCCCGCCCGGTTCCCACTTGGGTGTATAGAAATATAACACATCAAAGTGAAACTAGATATTTATTATTATTTAAAATTACATACCAACATCGGAGCTCGAGGGGTGCCAGAGTGGTCAAATGGACCAACAAAGAGGCACCCCTAGACCAATATAAATAAAATACACATTGCTCAAACAACGTAAAGAACAGAAAAACAGATAATACAGTAACAAAAAATGTTTATAATCAGAGAAAAAAATAGAAAGAAATTAGCCTCAACAAAGACTATTACAAAAAAAATCACTATTATGTGCCTGTTAATAAACAAACAAAACTTAAACAAGAAAAAAAAACAAGGTAATTTTTAAATCCGAAAGTTCAGAGGAAGATGGAAAACGTGATATTTTAAAAGTATATAAAAGGCAGGATAAGACGTTACAGCACGTAATTCGGTGAGCAAAAAAATCCCAACATGTAATACGAGCATATGACAGACATCGACGGCGGTAATTGGATTTAGTAGCGGAGGATATAGGTCGTGGGTCGATCGTGTTGGGTATCGATGGTTATCAGCAGTGGGAACAAGGATAATAAGAGTTGAAACAAACAAGATTGAATTCGAAGCTTTAAGTACGAATGCACAAACACGAACAAAATACAATTGGTAAACGGTGAAAATACGGTTTTCACTAAAATAGCGTGACACAGATTAAATTTAGGCAATCTAAGAAAAGTTCGTAGGAACCATTTCTGGAGTTTAAGAATCCGAGTAAGGTTCCAAGAAGTGGAAGATCCCCAGAAAAATAATGCTAGAGCAAAGAGAGGAGTGAATCCACGCATTATATAACAGTAATAGAATTTTAGGAGGCAGTTAGCATAGTCTGGAGATAATACCTTGTTTCGCGTTAAGATTAATAAGTAATGAGTCAATATGCTGGTCCCAACTAAGATCATGAGAGATAGTTATACTCAAATATCTAAAGGAGAAAACAGTAGATAATAGATTACCATCATAATAGAGAGGTAATACTTTAGGTACATCGCGCTTGTTTCTCTGATAGAAAACCGTAGCTTTTGTCTTTTCAGTGTTTACGCTCAATGAATTCTTGTAAGACCAAATTTTCAAATCGGTAAGGACGTCGTTGCGCAGATATCATTATAGTATACATATCTCATTATGCACAAAGAATAAGAAATAAGTTAATTAAATATATAAAATCAAAATAGCTTTAAACTAAATTTCTCTGAAAGTATTAAACTAACACATAAAGTGTCAGCGGATAAAGTGATCAGTTTTTAAAGCTCTTTCTAACGATATAACATTTTCAGAGTTTTTCAGTAGTCACAAGGAAACGTCATAAAATAATTAAGGCAGGGTTTTCTTTCTGTAAATCTTCAGTTTATTTAATTCAAAACAATGATTGAATATTGTCTCATTACAACAATACCTGGCTTCTGAGGGATTGTCGTAACTTTCTTTGATGACTTCAGATGCGCATGCGGAGAAGTGCCAATTTTGCTCTTGTAACAATAATAGGATTATATATTTTAATAGTAGAGAATATTAAATGATTTGAACAAAAAAGGATTTTTGTAATAGTAACAGTGATATTAATTAGTGTATATTTAATTAAAAACTAAAATATAGAATAAAGCATGACATGAAAATTAACATGAAAAGTTTTTTAAACCCTCAAATAAACACATCAAATTGCACACTTGAATAAAAATTTTTTAATCTGTTTATGGTTTTCTTTACAAACACGGTTTAAAACCTAAACGAAATAAAAAACGCGACAATGAACAAAAAAAAAGTTTATCCATATCGGATTCGAACTCTGCTATTCGAAGTAAGCAGAGACTTCAACGATATTGCTGGATAGACATTTTTTTTGTTCATTATTGCGTTTTTGATTTCGTTTAAGTTTTAAACAGTGTATGTAAAGAACACCATAAACAGATTAAAATTTTTTTCATCCAAATGTGCAATTTGATCTGTTTATTTAAGGGTTTAAAAACTTTTCATGTTAATTGTCATGTCATGCTTTATTCTATATTTTAGTTTTTAATAAAATATACACTAATTCACATGACCTTTACTTTTACAAAAATTCTCTTTTTTTCAAATCATTTAATATTCTCTACTATTAAAATATATAATCCTATACACTATATGATCACAAATATCCGGACACATGCACGTTTGCGCTCTAGCCACGATTTCATGGAAATCAATAGGGCGTTGCACATCCCTTTGCCCGAATCACAGCTTCCACCGTTCGGGGAAGGCTTTCCACCAAATGTTGGTAGGTACTTTCCGGAATGTTCCTCCATTCCTCCCGAAGAGTGAGAATCAGTTCAGGTACAGAAGTTGGCCGATGTGATCTGGACCGCAAGCGTCTTTCCAATTCATCCCACAGACTCTCTATAGGATTGAGGTCGGGATTTTGTGCCGGCCAACCCATTTCTTCGACCCCTGAGTCCGCAAACCACTGCTGTACACGCCTCGCTTTGTGGCACGGAGCATTGTCGTGTTGGTAGAGAAATGGCCCGTTTCCGAAAAATTGCCACAACGTTGGAAGTGCACAGTTGTCCAAAACATTCAGATAACGGTCGGAGTTCATAATTCCTTGCACAGGAACGAGCTGGCCCAGTCCGTACCATGAAAATGAGCCCCACACCATGACTCCTCCTCCTCCGCACTTGACTGTGGGCTCTGTGCACTCAGGTAAGAAGCGTTCTCCAGGTATGTGCCAAACCCAAACTCGTCCATCGGATTGCCAGAGTGTGTAGCGAGATTCGTCTGTCCACATTACACGTTTCCATTGGTCCATTGTCCAGTTTCTGTGGGCTTTGCACCACTCCAGACGTCGCTTGGCGTTGACCCTGCTGATTTGGGGCTTGTGGGCAGCAGCACGGCCATGGAATCCCATCGTTTGCAGTTCCCGACGAATTGTCATGGTACTGGCATCATTTGCAGAGGCGTTTCGAAACTCTGTGGCAATTTTTTCCGCCGAGGACTTCCGGTTGCTGCGGGTGACACGACGAAGCACTCGACGGTCTCTGTCCGTTAGTTTCTTGGGTCTACCGGTTCGTTGTTGAACTGATGTTGATCCCCGGGTCTTCCATTTCATAATGACATCGCCTACTGTTGACTTGGGTATCTGAAGAAGGCTGGAAATGTCACGCACGGACTTGCCGCATAGGTGACATCCAACGATGGTTCCACGAGCTCTGCCGAACGACCCATTCTTGCCAATGTCCAAGCAGATTTGTGTCTGAAGGTGTGGGAAGCTATTTAAATGATGTGCAAGTCATTATCATGTGACATTGGGCCAATCGATGATCTGTGAGGGGTGTCCGGATATTTTTGATCATATAGTGTATATTAAAACGCAAAGCATTTTTTGTAAGAGCAAAATTGGCACTTCTACACATGCGCATCTGAAGCCAACAAAGAAAGTTACGACAATCCATCAGAAGCCAGGGATTGTTGTAATGAGACAATATTCAATCATTGTTTTGAATTAAAATAAACTGAAGATTTGCAGAAAGAAAATCCTGCCTTGATCATTTTATGACGTTTCCTTGTGACTACTGAAAAACTCTGAAAATGTTATATCGTTAGAAAGAGCTTTAAAAACTGATCACTTTATCCGCTGACACTTTATGTGTTAGTTTAATACTTTCAGAGAAATTTAGTTTAAAGCTATTTTGATTTTATATATTAACTAATTTCTTATTCTTTGAGCATAATGAGATATTTAGGCTCTGATTATTCTATTTTATTGTGCATAATGATTATTCTATTTGTTGCTCTGACAATTTTTTATTTTATTATTTTTTAATTAGAGAGATGGGGATTAATAATAAGATGGGTTGTTCTCCGTCAAATTTTGACGGGATCCATCTAGTTAAATAATAAATTTAAAAACATTTTCGGATGGTTTTGGCATAATTGTCGTTGATTATTTTATATACACACAAAAAATGAGACTTGTAACCTTTCGAGGTAGTCAAAAGAAAATAGCTTCCACCTACACCCAGGGAATACGGAGACGGCACTCCCTATTCCCTGCTTACACCTTAAATCATTTCCGCATCACACAATAAGGAGCGCTACATCAGCTTATCTCTTGATCACGCATATAATTATATCGATACTGTGCACCATTTATGTTACATTATTAACCAAATAAATTAGTTTATTATTAATAAAAGAAAGATTCTCATCAGAACAGCCAAAATAATCTTTTTGTGACATAAAACTTACCTACCCCCGATGCTAAGCAAAAACTTAATGGAATCGTTCCGTAGTAAGCGTGCTCGACTAGATACTTGGAAAAAGTAATCTCATTGGATTGAAGGAAGCCGAACAATTTTGACTTAGGTAAAAACCCTTATGCACTCGACTGTACATACAAACAATTTAAATATTATATTAGGCTTAGACAGTGTATGACTCCAAATATTTCCTCTCAATTTCAATAAATTAAATATTATACCCAATTCACAAAAAGATAACCAAGAAAACAATAATAATTTTGAATACAATAAAAATGAATTTAAAAATTTATTATGAGAAATTCCCTTTCCCTCCCTTCATATAAGGAATGTATAAGCCCCACAGAATAAAAAATTATCTACAATAAAAGGAAATATGAAGATTTAAAATAAAAGAAAACATATCTTCCTTACAATTTTTAATCAGTATTATGTCCATAGCGAAATCTTGTAGAAAATATGAAGGGCACAAATTAAAACTGCTACTCCTTATGAAGATAGGCACTTCTGATAAAACATTTTTTTGAAATCCAATGATGAAACGAAGCACATGATAAAATTTTCATGAAGAAACAATTTTGAATTTTGAAATGAGTCCAAAATAAAATTCCAATCTACTACGAAGAAAATTCAAACGATGAACGATGTTGCATAAAAAAAGACTTTAACGTTTTCGAGTGTACCAGGCACTCATCTTCAGAAGTAACAACGGAGAGAAGTGACACAATAAAAAGGAAACAATAAAAAGAAAGAAGAAAAACAGGAAGTCAATGCCAACCAACATCATACGATCGACCAGTCACTATACAGATCATGTGACGCTTTAGCCTAGGACGATAATAAATTTATTATCGTCCTAGCTTTAGCTAGACATTGCCATTGTTCAGGTCATAAATTAATTGGAAAGGGGTTAAAATTTTGGTTAATTAGAAAAAAAGAATTAGAAAAGAAGAAATTTTTTTTAATAATCTAGAAATACTCTGGCTAAAGCGTCACATGATCTTTATAGTGATTAGTCGATCATATGATGTTGGTTGGCATTAACTTCCAGTTTTTCTTCTTCTTTTTATTGTTTCCTTTTCATTGTGTCACTTCTCTCCGTTGTTACTTCTGAAGATGAGTGTCTGGTACACTTGAAAACGTTAAAGTCATCTTTTGAATTTTCTTCATAGTAGATTTGAATTTCAAAATTCAAAATTGTTTCCTCATGAACATTTTATCATGTGCTTCGTTTCATCATTGGATTTCAAAATTTTTTTTATCAGAAGTGCCTAACTTCATAAGGAGTAGCAGTTTTAACTTGTGCTCTTCATACCTTCGACAAGATTTCGCTATGGGCATAATACAGATTAAAAATTGTAAGGAAGATATGTTTTCTGTTATTTTAAATCTTCATGTTTCCTTTTATTGTAGATAATTTTTTATTCTGTGGGCCTTATACACTCCTTATGTGAAGGGAGGGAAGGGAATTTCTCATAATATCAATATAATATCAATATGTGTCCCATTTGTATCTAAGAAAAAAAACTAAGAATTACCCTGTATGGTTTTTAAATGAAGTTGTTGTTTTGATAAAGAGAAAAGATAAAACTTTCAAAAAATTGAAACGCTCAAATAATCCCCTTTATAGATTAACATTTAAATCTTTGAGGTCAGAAATAAAAAAATGTATTAGGAGGGATTTTAAATTGTATTTAGATCAGGCTAATAACTTGATAAAAAACAATAATGAAGTGTTTTGGAAGATCATTGAAGAGATGAGATGCTCAAATAACAGGAGCTTTCCGAATGGAATGATGTATGATGACAAAATTCTGGATAGTGCTTATAATATAGCTAATGCATTCAAACATAATTTTCAATTTGTTTACAGTTCTTTGTCTTTACCGTCAATTATGGAATCTTCTACTGCAGATTATGGAATCTTCTATGGTACCGCTGATACTCTTATGTTCTTCCCTATCTCGAATGATGAAATCTTGAGTGCCATTAAAAAAATAAAAAACACGAGATCAATGGGAATGGATGGGATTCCCTCTTACACTTATAAAGCTTGTTGTGAATTCTTTGTTCTTCCATTCTCTTTAATATTTAATATGTCTCGTAAATCTCCCGCTTTTCCAGACCTTTGGAAGCAAATTAAGACAGTACCGATTTTCAAAAATAAGGGTAATAAAAACGATATTAAGAATTACCGTCCAATTTCTATAACCAGCTTTCCTGTAAAGGTGTTTGAACAAATTATTTATGACAGAATTTATAGTCATGTTTATTCCTACCTATCACAACATCAACAAGGGTTCTATACAAAGCGTTCCACTATCTCCAATCTTCTTGACACTATTCACTTAATTGGTGAAGGTATTAAATCAAATGCTCAGGTTGATGTAATTTTCATTGATTTTTAAAAGGCCTTTGATGAAGTAGACCATTCACTAGTATTGAAAAAAATGGTTAAATTCGGTTTGAACCGAAATTACATCTCTTGGTTTATATCTTATTTATCAAACCGAATCAATATTGTTACTATTAGAGATGAGATCTGTAACCCTTTTACCTCCACCTCTGGAGTACCTCAAGGTTCGGTTTTGGGGCCCCTTTTGTTTTTAATTTTTATCAATGATATCGCAGAATGCGTAAAGTTCTCTACAGTATTTTTATTTGCTGATGATCTAAAGATTGGCAAGATTGTTTGTGGTTTGAACGATTGTATAAATTTACAAAATGATTTACATGGCATAATGAACTGGTGTAGTGATAATAAGATGTCTGTTAATATCGATAAATGCAATTTTGTTTCCTACTCACTCAAACGAAATATTTTACACCATCACTATGTTTTGAATGACTTTATTTTAGAAAAGAAATCTAGTGTAAAAGATCTAGGAGTTCTTTTTGATTCAAAGCTCTCATTTGTAAATCATATTAATTTTATTGTTTCTAAAGCCTATTCTGTTTCGTATTTTATAATTAGGAATGCTAAAAGGTTCAATGATAGTAATTTTTGTATCGATCTTTTTAATGCTCTAGCTAGACCATTACTGGAATATGCTTCAGTTATCTGGTCACCATATTGTAGAAATTTACAAAAATCCATTGAAAAGGTTCAAACCGATTTCCTAAAAATTATTTTTAAAATACACTGGCGGATAAAAACCCCCAACACCACAAAGGACTTGTGTTAGGTGAATGAAATTTCGACAGTATATTCAGCTATGGTATTTATTCAATTGATTCAAGTTTCAAGGTTACAACTTATAGGGGGCGCCACCAGCACCACCTTGTACATGCAAATGAGACATTCCAATGACAGATATAAAGGAGATCAGACGCGCGTCTGTGTCACTTCAGACACTTGTGGACGTGTGTGATAGAATACGTAAAACATGCCTCGAAGGCGACCTGTAGTGGGCAGCTAACCCAATGGCTGCCACCCTGCCATGATAGACAGGGGCAGCTAACCCAATTCGAACGAGGACGTGTTGTGGGCCTTCGAGAGGGTTGACTTTCGTTCCGTGCTATTGCAGAACGCATTGGTCGAAACGTTGCCACTGTGTACAACTGTTGGCAGCAATGGTCCAGGGAAGGCAGGATTACCAGAAGACCATGATTTGGACGACCCCCGGCCACTGGAGACAGAGTTGACCGGCGCATCTGTAGGATGGCTGTGGCAAATCGGACAGGCATCTGCAGCGGACATTCGGGCTGTTATGGCACCCAACGTTACTCCACGCACAATTCGGAACCGTCTCCTGGCCAGGAACCTCCACTACAGGCGCCCTGTGGCATGTTTGCCTCTTACCCCTCAACACCGTGCGGCACGTCTTCAGTGGTGTCAGGCCAGAGCGATTTGGAGGGCAGAATGGAGGTCTGTGGCCTTCACGGATGAAAGTCGTTTCTGTCTGGGTCAGTGTGATGGTCGCACAAGGGTCAGGAGGAGGAGTGGGGAAGCCTTGTTACCGAGCTGTATCCGTCG
This sequence comes from Rhysida immarginata, assembly GCA_023313115.1. Lineage (NCBI taxonomy): Eukaryota > Metazoa > Arthropoda > Chilopoda > Scolopendromorpha > Scolopendridae > Rhysida > Rhysida immarginata. The sequence goes on from JAHWFO010043418.1 coordinate 1,157,973, forward strand.
TCGGCATACTGGCCCCACCTCTGGCGTTATGGTATGGGGAGGGATTTCCTAAGACAGCAGGAACCCCTGGTGGTTATCCCAATCACCATGACGGCAATCGTTTACATTCGGATGGTTGTTGAACTCATTGTGCTGCCATTCAAGGCTGGTATGCCAGGGGGGCTATTCCAGCAGGATAATGCTCGACCCCACACTGCCACTGCAACCCAACGTGCCGTTCATGGTGTCCACATCCTACCATGGCCAGCACGATCACCAGTTCTGTAGCCCATCGAGAGCGTCTGGGACATGGACGCCGTGTCAGGGCTCTTCTACAACCAGCAACAACTGTCGCTGATCTGACCATCCAGGTACAACAGGCATGGAATGCCATACCACAAAATGACACTCGGCATCTATATGACCGTATGCATGCACGTGTGCAGGCCTGCATAGACCAGCGCTGCGACTACAGCGGATACTAAAGTCCGTGCTTTTCACCATATACAGGGTGGCGCTGGTGGCGCTCCCTATAAGTTGTAACCTTGAAACATGAATCAGTTGAATAAATACCATAGCTGAATATACTGTCCAAATTTCATTCATCTAGCACAAGTCCTTCGTGGTGTTGGGATTTTTTTTTCCGCCAGTGTATTTTATTGTGATTATTTTATTGTTAATTTATATGTTACTAAATCTTATTTAATGCAGTATTTTAAATGCAATATACTACGTCACAGGCGAATTATATTCGACCTATGTATGTTATATAAGTTATATAATCATTCTTGTTTATCCAACACTTTTTTTGAGTATATGTCCTTTCGAGTTCCCAGAATGTGTACCAAATCATCAGATATATTTTATTTACCTTTTTCTCGAAAAACTCTTATAAATAATCTACCTTTTTATCAATAAAGATAACAGGAAACCACTGATCCATATAAAACTTTTAATCGGACGTATGCGCATTTCGGCAGCCACGTTGCCTTCTTCATCGTACACAAGGATTTTGATCAGAACAGACAAACCTGTTCAGATAAAAGGGCAAGGATTTACAACATCTTTTTATAGTACAAAGTCAGGGAAAAACAGCCAATAGTGAACAAAGTTATTACAGCGCGAAATTAAGGAACAATCAAAAAAATTTTTTTACCAAATTTTACAAACAGCCAATTAGATAAAATTACAACACAAAATACAATACAATTACAGGGTCACTCTGTCGTCATTGATCTGGTTGTCGCTCGTCAAGTTCGGTCTTCTCTTGGTCAATTTTGGTAGATGTATCCGATTTCCGATGTCTTTTTTACATCTACTGGGCCCCCGTCACTGTTCAATAGTTTTCTAGGATCCTCCGTGTTAATCGCAAAAGATTCCACAAAATTCAGCAGACGGCGGTCACCAGTGCTGTGTGTAATGTCAAAAGCTTCTTGCTTAAAGTCATGTCCTTGGTCCAGGATATGGTCCGCAAACCTCGATACTCCATATTTCCCGTTTCTAATGCATGTAAGATGTTCATTAATTCTAGTACAAACTGCCCTCCGGGACTGACCATAATAGATTGCCTCAGATTTGGCACAAGGCAGTTTGTACACACCTGGTATGTCTTCTGGGGCAATTTTGTCTTTGGGGTTCTTCAGTCGTTTTACTAACGTGTCAGAGCTTCTGTGATATAATTTACATACATCTAAAAGACATCGGAAATCGGAGCTTTCTGAAGTAATTGATTTAAATTGTATGACTTTATCTGAATTTAAGTCTTCTATATGGGAAAATATTTTTACTTTTTAATCATTTTTGTTAATCCATTTTTTAAAATATAAGTATGTTCTTTTTCTTTTTGTAATTACATAAATTTGTAAGCTGTTATTGGGCCTCTGGCCTGTTGCTTGCTTAAATAAATAAATAAAATAAATAAATAAATAATACATTTTTAAATTCATTTTTATTGCATTCACAATTATTATTGTTATCTTGGTTATCTTTTTGTGAATTGGGTATAATATTTAATTTATTGAAATTAAGAGGAAATATTTAGAGTAATAACACGTACAGTTTGTCGCCGGGAACAATATTTTTCCTATAAACATGGGTCCGGAAATGCATCCTTACAGAGATAATGCAACTTGTAGGAATGGATGTGCGTTACCCGGACGGCAAAGGTAGGGTCCATGTAAATAAGGATCTAAACATGTAAATTGTTCGTGTTCTCTTCTTTAAAAGAGAGGAAACGAAACATGTAACTCCATTGTCGTACAATGGATCGCTTGACTAATATCCCGCTGACCTTATAGTTAAAATTGTTACAGCGTGTGGAGAAGTCAGTGATTCTCCGGATATCTTCACCAGAGTTCGCGAGAATCTCAGCCGCAGACTAAACACCTGCATCGAGGCTCAGGGTCGGCATTTTGAACACCTACTGTAATGCCATTCCTACCTCGTACAAGTTACATTATCTCTGTAAGGATGCATTTCCGGATCCATGTTTATAGGAAAAATTTTGTTCCCCGCTACAAACTGTACATGGTTTTTCATTCTTGACCTACCTTTCTGAATCACCCTGTATAACTGTGATTGCTTCAGATTATTGTACCCATTGCTTTGAGGTTTTGGGTGTGTGTGAATCTGAGAAAACTAACTCAAATTGTGTAGGTTTAATCTTAACCTAGAATTAAGTGATCCGCTTTGCCCCATTCTCCCCTATTTGGTGCTATTTTAGCAGCGGAGGCCTCAGTTGTATTAATTATATACTTACGAATTGAATAGTGTTTGTCAGCATAAATATCCTGGCTCATAAGGTGCCAGAATTTTTCTATAATGTTGAAGTCGGGACTCCTTGCTCATAAGTAAGAACTCGTGTTGTGTGGTTAGATACATTGTCTCGCTGCCATACCCATTGTTTTTGTCTGTGGTGTCTCTTGCAGAAAAGAATGAAAGTGCTCTGATGGTCTTCCAAGTATTTGGTTGCCGTATATTTGCCCTCAATTACTTTTATCTTCAGATGATCCATGTTTGCAATGCACCTGATACCATGACACCTTATGGTATCTTCAAATCATGCTTTACTTTGGTATATGTACTGTTTACAATGTGGCCAGCTACAATACCTCTTCTCACATGGCGTTTTATGCGAAATTTTGCCCTTCTTGTAATTGCAGATGGTCTTCCTATCTTCTTTCCTGTCTTTCTGTTTTCGTTTTTAATTGTCCTAATTATTGTATTGCAACTACTCGTTTCTCATCAGAAATCATCTTGAGACATTTCTTCACATTTCATAATATCAATGGACAAATATTCATGAAATTTACTGCAAAAATATCAGTTATTTACCTGTTGCCCCAAACTTTTGACTAGTCACATTTGCATACTTTGCATGTAATTTAAAAACAAATTAAAAGATCAATTGTTCAATTGTCAATTTTGATATATTCAATAGTAAGTAAAAAAAGTCTCATCACATTAAAATCTCTAAATAATTGTTTTTCAGAAAACGCTTCTACCCTAAACTTTTGCCCACCACTGTATCTTTACTTAAAGCATTCTGGAAAAAATATAGGTAAATAAAGTAATGAAGGAAACTAGTGCCTTTCAAAGAAATTACATTAGGGAAATTTAAACGAGATAAATTTCAGTATCTAATAAAGAAATTCATTTCATTGATGGAATTTTTAAATGGAATTATTTTGTCCTGAAAAGCTGTTATTTTACCGGTTTTCTGGAGATTGCACAGCATTCTAGAGAATGTTTGATCAGTGTAAAAAATATAACGGTATAAGTGATAGAATGAATGTCATTTTCGATATTAAGTCCTTATGGATATATTGACTAATATAATAGGAATTCGCATTGCGTTAAAAATATTTGTAACTGATAATATATGGGGAGATTTGTACGGAGTACAACAATATTATTGCGGGTATATATAAATCCTTTTTTAGGCTGGGAAGCAAAAGCTAATAACTTAGATATTTGTAAGAGATAGCGAAGTTGTTTATAATATGGCATAATATTTTGCTAGAGAGATGATAAATTTAATATATGGCATGGCCGTGATTTGTTATGAATTCTACGAATTTTGATGTGGTCGTCTCATGAAGAACTGCTACTTCCTTTTGAAAATGGTTTATAGCAAATAAAAAAATTAGGAAAAGGTATTCCAGAAAAAAAGCTTCATGCAGTGAGTTGTAATGACACAATAGGCAGCTTATAGCAAATGAAGAATTTAATCACTGCAATTGTATATTCACATTAAGTAAGTAAGAGAGTTCGCAGCGTGCTGATCGCCGTGGATGTACACTCCCAGACAAAAATATATAGATTTTTGAAAAATATGAAAGGTTCAGCTGAAAAAACATTTAAAAAAAAAGGACTTGTTCAATCATTATACGATGATTTATCCAGACGTACATAAAACATTTTATGTACTTCAAATAATTTTTTTCAACAAAACATATAGAAAAACAAACAGTATTCAAGCCAAAAGTTTGGAGATTTGTCTATGCTGGGACATAAGTTTGGAGATTCTTTGTTTAGTATTTGGTCCAGCCGCCTTTAGCATTAATAACTGCTTGCACACATTGTCTCATAGACTCTATGAGACATCGACAATCATCTCTCGATATTTTACACAAGACATGGGACACTGTTTTGAATAAATCCTTGTTTGTTAGAATTTTACATATGACAACGTTTAGCTTCATTTTACCCCAAATTGTCTCTATAGGATTAAGGTCAGGACTATTTCTTGACCATTTTAGAAGGTGAATATTTTATTCTTCCAACCAGTGCAGTGTCGCGTTTGTCTGTGACAAGGTATACTATACAGTTACCATCAGGAAAGTAAAAAGCAGCACTTGGTATCAGATGATCAGCCATTATTTCCGTGTAATAGGAACTGCTGACGTTTCCTTTGACAAAAGCTAAACTTCCGGTCCCATACGCATTTATTGTTCCATAAGCTATGATGCTTGGTAGAAATTTGATTTTATATGGTACACATCTAAAATCCAGCTTTTCTTGTTTCTTGCGCACAACTTTTTGTTTATCATCATTCAGTGGCTAAATCTAGATTCATCACTGAATATGACTTTTTGCCATTGTTCTGTAGTCCATGTTGAGTGTTCATGTGCGCACTCAAGTCCTTTTTCTTCATTCGTTTAGTTACGAGAGGCTATTTTGCTGCAGAAGGAAAAGAGTAACCTCTCTCTTTCAAACGCCGGGTTGTTGTCTTTGCCGAAACTGTTTTCTTGCTGATTGGATTCCATTTGGCAGTAATTTCTCTTGCCGTTTGAAAGCGTGATATTCTCTGACAATACCTCTTAGATGTCTATCTTCGGCTTTACTTGTGATGCGTTTTCTGCCGCACCTTTGCTTCACAGTGCAACTTCCAATTTTCTTATATTTTACAATAATCTTGCTTCCAGATTTTGTAGTTAAGTTGAGATCTTTTGCTATTTTAATTTCTTTTTCTTGCCATTTCTTAATAATTAAGTCATGAATAGATTGAGGGATGCATTTTGTAGGAGGCTTATGAAAATTTAAGAAAAAAAATTCAGCACATCCCTAAATTGTAATCAATCAACCCATCTTAGATTAATTTACATAATCATGACGTCTACAGCTAAATTTCTGCAACTAGAAATTTCAAATGTTAAAGTTTTTAACAAAATCTCCAAACTTTTGACTTCAAAGCAGTTGTTGTTTTTCTTGTTTTTTGTTCAACAAAATTAGTTATTGCTCAAAAAATTTTATGAGTAGTTAATAAGATGGTGTATATTAAGTGCACATCGCTGTGTAATGCATAGTACAATTCTATTTTATTTTAATAGGAGTCATCTGAGATGAATCTCTTAAATTTTCAAAAATCTCCATATTTTTGTCTCGAAGTGTATATGTGATTGTTATGCAACCAAGAACACTGCTTGTACCTTCTGGTGGTACACTCATGCATTACACTCCTTCCCCCTTGGATGAGAGGATTTATTATTTTTAGTCCGTTCATTTTGGTACACTCACAGCAATTTCCAGATCATAGGACTCATTTTATTAGGTTATAACTCTCTGACTCGATTATAAGAATACAGTACTTCGTAGATAAGTTGTACCATCCATCTTTAAGTGTTTACGAATCCCCGACTCATCTAACAGCGCCATACACAACTTTACGAGCCAAGTCATAGGAAATGGGAATTATTTCCGGTAGAGGTACGAAATCAAGTTACGAAAACATGGCGGACAGCGATACTGGACGATTTCGCCGTTCGTGTTAGTTAAAAGATGAATACAAAATTATTAGAACTAATACTATTCTTTTAATGTGAAATATGGTTGGGACAAGTTATCTAGAGATTATTTATCAGCAGGGATAGTCTCTTCAACTCTGAGAGCGAGAGCAGGCTCCCTCAAAAACCCAAAATTGAATAAGCCATTCTCCAAAGTTGTTCGTCTTGCTCCTTCAAATTTTACCAGTTCAAGAAAAAGTGAACGAAAACAGGAATCTAAGTAAGTTACACTTTTTCTAACGTAAATTATACTTATTTAATAATTTCAAATTTATTTGCTAACACATTTTTCTTATTCATTATTGTTACGATTATTTTTATTTACTCGTTGTGATCTGAAATGCATTTCCGCTGAACAGCATTCATTATTATCGACTGCTAACAACATGGCTAGTGTCTCGCAGCAAGAATGGATCTAAACACCGGAAGCTGTGTATCGGAATCTTAAAGAAAGTAAGAAGGGTGGCTGACTTAATTTCAGCACGGAGAACGAATATGATATTAACTAAAATAAAATGTCACTGTTTCCCTTTCCATTATTGTAGGGAGTGTAAATCATTGATCTGAAACGCATCCTTTTTTCTGAATTTCAGATTGCCAAGGATACTAATATGAGCCTTCCTCTTCAGCAATACGTGATATTTTCCATTTAGCTTACCCAAAGGAATGTAAAAGGAATCTTGCAGATTTATAATGAGAACGATGTAATGGTGACAACAAAAATAATCCCCTGATTTTTGTGCAAATCATTTCTGTTAGGTGATGGTGAATTTATTGCATAAGTTGATTGTATTGTTAAATCAATAAATGACTTTATAAAAAAATTCATGTTTAAAATTTTTTAAAACATGTCGTTTTTCTTTCTATTGTTGTCTACCATTCAAGAGCTGTCAACGCTACGAATACGACGATCGTTATTTTAGAATTTAGCAACAGATTTAACATTAAAATCCTTTTTACTGCCTACAAGCTTGGAGTTCTATCTTCTGCTGGCGAATTTAGACTAGAAAGATGATAAAATACAAATACAGGTCGGTATACTTGTGTAAATTTACACACGTGTATACAAATATAAACTTGTGTAAATATCTGTATACACGTGTGTAAATTTGTGTAAACAGGTGTGTAAGCCTGTGTATATTGGTGTATACACGCGTGTAAATTTGTGTGTATATGTGTATTAATGTGTAAATAATGGTATAAAGATGTGTACAAAAGTGTAAACTTGTGTAAATAGGTGTATAGATGTATGTAAACCTGTGTGACTAGGTGTATACCCGTGTGTATATATCGTGTATACAAGTGTGCAAATTTATGTACATATTTGTGTAAGCTTATGTAAATAAGCTGTACAGATGCGTAAATTGTCTATACACGTGTGTAAACTTTGTGAATAGGTATATACCCGTGTGTAAACTTGTGTATATTGAGTATACACGTGCGTAAATTTGTGTAAATATGACTATAGAATTGTGTACACAGCTGTGAAAGTATATAAATATGTATGTAAAAATGTGCAAATAGCGTATAGTAAACATTCCGTTAATGAGTCTTAAGTCTTGTACAGTCGAGTCAATTGACCCGAGAATGGCGACTCGGAAATTTGGGTCAAACAACTCTTACTGACATCTGTGTCCAAAGACTCTCTTAAATGGGTCGTATTGGAAGAATCATAGGACTCTCACAAGCAGGTCATATTAACGCTTATTGCTGTGAGTGTAGAGTCAGAAAAATTGATGTTGGAGTCATCATTTTCGAGTCCTCCTGAATTGTTTGTGGCATCTCATTCGTCATTTTGTGATGTAGTGTATTCTTCTCTATTTCGCACTGTGAGTCATGTAGATTCTTCGTATTGTGGTGATGTTTCGAGAGCACATGTGGTGAATACACTCACAGCAATATGCGGTTAATATGACCTGCTTGTGAGAGTCCTATGATTCTTCCAATACGACCCATTTAAGAGAGTCTTTGGACACAGATGTCAGTAAGAGTTGTTTGACCCGAATTTCCGAGTCGCCATTCTCGGGTCAATTGACTCGACTGTACAAGTCTTAAGACTCATTAACGGAATGTTTACTATACGCGAATATACCTATTTACACATTTTTACATACATATTTATATATTTTCATAGCTACTTAGACATTTATATAGTCATATTTACACAAATTCACAAACATGTATACACAATATACACAAGTTTACACAAGGTATATACCTATTCACACAAGTTTACATACGTCTACACACCTATTTAAACAAGTTTATACACATTTATACATATTTACACAAGTTTACACACATTTATACATATATGTGCAAAAATTTACACACGTGTATACACAATTTACGCATCTATTCAGCTTATTTACATAAGCTTACAGAAACATGTACATAAATTTACACACGTGTATACACAATATATACAAGTGTACACACGGATATACACCTATTCGCACAGGTTTACATACGTCTATACACATATTTACACAAGTTTACACTTTTGTACATCTCTGTATAGCATTTTTACACATTTATACACACAAGTACACACATTTACACACGTGTATATATACCAATTTACGCCTATTTACACAAATTACACGCGTGTATACAGATATTTACACAAGTTTACATTTGTATACCGACCTGTATTTGTATTTTATCATCTGTATAGTCAAAATTCACAGCAGAAGATAGAACTTCAAGCATGTAGGCAGAAAAAAGGATTTTAATGATAATTCTGTTTCTAAATTCTAAAATAACGATCGCCGTGTTCATAGAGTTGACAGTTCTTGAACGGTAGACAACAATACGAAGGGAAGCGACATCTTTTTAAAATTTTTAAACATCATTTTTTTTAAATTATTTATTCTTTTAACAATACATTCAACTTATAATATACAATGGAATAAATTCACCATCACCTAACAGAATTGATTTGCACAAAAATCAAGGGATTATTTTTATTGTAACCATTACATCGTTCTCATTATAAAACTGCAAGATTCCTTTTACATTCCTTTGGGTAGGATAAATGGAAACTATCACGTATTGCTGAAGAGGAAGGCTCATATTAGTATCCTTGGCAAACTAAAATACAGAAAAAAGAATGAGTTTTAGATCAATGAATTTACACTCCCTACAATAATGGAAAGGGAAACTGTGACATTTTATTTTAGTTAATATCATATTAGACCTCCGTGCTGAAATTAAGTCAGACACCCTTCTAAATTTCTATAAGGCTCCGATACACATCTTCCGGTGTTTAGTTCCATTCCTGCTACGAGAAACTAGCCATGTTGTTAGCAGTCGATAATAAAGAATCGCTGTTCAGTGGAAATGCATTTCAGATCACAACGAGTAAATAAAATATAATCGTAACAATAGTGAATAAGAAAACGTGTTATCAAATAAATTTGGAACTATTAAATAAGTATAATTTACGTTAGAAAAAAGTGTAACTTGCTTAGATTCCTGTTTTCGTTCAAATTTTCTTGAACGGGTAAAATTTGAAGGAGCAAGACGAACAACGTTGGAGAATGGCTTATTCAAGGTCGGGTATTTGAGGGAGCCTGTTCTCGCACTCAGAGTTGAAGAGACTATCCCTACTGATAGTCTCTAGATAACTTGTCCCATCCATATTCATATTAAAGAGTAATATTAGTTCTAATAATTTTCTATTAATCTTTTTACTAACACGAACGGCAAAATCGTCCAGTATCGTTATCCGCCATGTTTTCGTAACTTGATTTCGTATCTCTACCGGAAATGGTTCCCATTTCCTATGACTTGGCTCGTAAAGCTGAGTATGGCGCGAGTGTCATGAATAACCTAAAAAAATGAGTCCTACGATCTGGAAATTGCTGTGAGTGTATGCCTTCTCGTTTGCCTGCGAGTGTCATGAATTCAAACATAACTGGACTTAATCTATGAAGTACAACAGCTGGAATTCATTTCAAGCCGTTTCCATTTTGTCGTATGAAAACAGTAGAAATGGATGATAATTAGATTGTTTATTCTGTAGTCAGTAAGAAGTCCCTGAAGATGAGGTGATGCTCGAAACGTCGGATGCACAATAAAAAACCCTACCTATTGCTATTCCTGGACCTTTTTCATTTCTTGAATATTACAGTTCGCCAATGGAAAATTCAGTAGTTTAACGTTCACTGCTATTAAAGTGTGTGTGATAAATCTAGGCATGTACGTAATCGTCGCTTGAATAAAACTTCAGCTGGAGGAGCGTGGAGTAATGGTTTCGGCAGGTAACTGAACAAACGTTCCTTCCACTCGCCGTTGATAATGCGGTTTAAATTGTCTTTCATTGATTGAATGGTTCTTTCTGCCTGACTCTTTTCCCGCTGGATGGTATGAAGAAAATTTGATGTCCATTTCCATTCTTCTACCTAATATAGCGAATTGAGATGATATAAATTGTGGTCCCTTATCTGATACCAGTGAATCTGGAAATCCGTAAGTTGCAAAAATTTCGCTTATTGTCGCAATCGTAGAGTGTACTGAAGTGTCTAGCATTCGACGAATTTCAACCCATTTGGAATGCGAGTCGACTGGGACAAGGAACATTTGTCCCTGAAATGGACTTGTGAAGTCAATGAGTAAACGTCTTCAAGGATGAACTGGATCTCGTGGAGAATCAGGTATGGTTAGTTGACTAGAGAGGCAGTTGTTGACGATGGCTTTTGTTACTTTATCCACGGGCAACCATCAAGCGTATGATCTAGGGAGAATTTTAATTTTGACAATACCTAGGTGTGCTGTGTGCATCTCGTTCAATATCTTGGAGGATTGGTGGAATGAATACCCTACATGCCCATAATAAGCATTTCTTGTGAATTCATAATTCGGTGAAACTAAAAGCATAGATTGTAACCCAAATGTGGGAACCTGTAAGCCACAGAGAGAAATGAAAAAACGGTTACTACGTATTTCGGCTACAAGTAGCCATCTTCAGCGGTTATACACCAAAGTAAAAATAATTAAACCCGTGTGGCTAGAAATATACAGAGTGGGCCAGAAAAAAGGATTCATGAAAATTTTTTAAGTTCAATGGGTATGGTCCTATGGGGGTCAGTCATCAGAGAAAGGAAATGTAACATGAGACGTGTCCATTCAAAAATAGGAGATGATGGTTTATTGAAAAATACTCTCTCAACCATAAATTCACGAAAGAAAAAAAATTACATTGTTGCAACAAAGGATTAACAATTACAGGTGATTAAGTACCTCTCACCTCCATTGGACCATACCCATCGAACTTAGAAAATTTTCATGAATCCTTTTTTCTGGCCCACTATGTATAGACAAAGAGAGGGGGGATGCAAATTGCCAAGAATATATCCCATTGGGCATAGTTAAAACAACGGGCCAACAAAATAAGAGGAGATATCTTATCAACAGGAGGAGGGGATGATATCTTGTCAAAAACAAACTAAAACAAAACGATAAAATACAGATTTAGCAAAAAATAAATTACCCACTTCAGAGAGCTGTAAAATGTGTTCTATTGGTGCAAATAAGATAAAATTTGAACAATAGATAACTCAAATGATGGACTTGACATTTATTAAATAAAAAGTTTTAGTACAAATATGTGAAACATCATGTACGTTGTCTTAGAGCGCATGATTTTTAGCATTATTCTTCGGATAGAAAGAGACAGCAGATTCTGCACGAGCATTAGTTTGTGCTCTGCACATCATGCATACGTTGCCTGAAAAAGCGCTACTGGTAAAATTGTTCTTCCAGAACCAGCAGAACGTCTTTGCAGCTGTAAAGGATTTCCCTCGTATGAATCGTATTTTATTATGTTATTTCATATTGATAAAGCCTATAAGATGTGTTTATGTGTATTACATCACCACCTACCGGCAGATTTTTTCACTAAAATTTATTACTTAATAAATGTCGAGGGCATCAATTGAATTATCTGCAGTTTAAATTTTGTCTCACTTGGACCAACAGAACGCATTCTACAGCCATCTGAAGTGGAAAACTTATTTCTTGCTAACCCTGTTTATCAAAGTTCGGTTATAGAGGCTGCTTCAGGAACAGAGGACATGGTTCTTATATCCGAGAGTAAAGGTAAAACCAGAAACGATAATAATCCATAATAATTGACACAAAATAAAAAAAAACAAAAGAAAAGGTACAGAATTTATAAAATCAATTCAATAAATCAAACGGAAAAGAATTTGAGATCGAGCCTTTTTCCAAATCTATTAACTTTTTAGAATCCCTTTTTTAGATTTCTATATTCTGTTTAATTGATTTCTTGAATTGACAGACCTAACTAAACTTAAAATTATCTGAACTAATACCGTGATCAGTTTACAAAATATTTTTTGGCTATGCACAATCTGTCCGACCTTTCCGACTTTTGAAAAAAATTCTGGAGCTCTTTTGCAGTGTGCTATGATCAGGAAATCAAAGATGAAAGATCAATATCTTTAATTGGAAATGGAAGGCAATTAAGGGCGTTGACATGATAAAGCTTTCCTGCAGGACAGTGTTCGAGTTTTAAGGCATACGCAGCCATGTCTAACATATGAAGTGACATTATGTTTGGAGTAGGTTTATCCGTTGTGAAAAGTTCTAATAATGGTGTATAGAAAATTTGGTTCCGTAATGAGGCTAATGACTCTTGGCCAAGCTGTGGATTAAAATACAAGATGAGAAGGCGAGTGTTTTTTTTTCCCTGAAGGATCGGGTTGAGGAGATGCTGTCCCAAATCCATTTGGGGAAGCATTGTATGTTATAAGATATGTTTTGATGCATCGAAAGGGTGACCACCTTTCAGATGTCAATAACTCTTTAAATTTTAACAGGGCATTCTCATGCAGTAAAGTCCATTTTCATTGTTTGTCTTTGTTTAAAAGGCGATAGAAGAGTTCTGCAATAGTCGCTGGATTTGGAATAAAGCTATCGTAAAAATTGACAAGCCCGTGGAAAGCTTGCAGTTCTTTCTTGTTGTTTGGATTTGGTGCAAATTTTGATAGCCCAGAGCGAGGAAGGTGAAGTCCATTTCTCTCTATTTTATGTCCCAGGAATTCTATATCATGGATATTGAATGTGTTATTTTCTCTGCTGAGACGTAGACTTCTTCTGGTAGACATGATAAGACTGTGTAAATGTTCCACTAAATCATTGGCACTGCAGTACTGACGAGAATGTCACCAAAATACCATATGATACCTGGAAGGTCCGTCAGTAGATTGACGATAACGCTTGAAATATGCTATGAATTATGCTAAGGGCCACACAAACACCGAATTGCGAGCGTTTAACTGAACACCCTTCTATGAGTGATGATAATTTGGCCTGCAACGACTCTTCATCTACGAGAAGTTGTAAGTAAGCTTGGGCTAAGTCTATTTTTCAAAGACGGAGCTAGATAGTATGGACGTTAATAACTGTTGAACAAAAGGAATTAGATATGGATGGTTTTTCATTGCTTTATTGCTGGTTATCTTATAGTCACCAATAAAAGATTCGACTTGACTAAAACGCAAACGAATTGGACGCAGAGTTGCTCGTCAAGAGTGCTTCCAAAATTACATAGATCTGCCAGTTGAATAAAATCGGCAATAAAGGAGTTTACATACTCGCCAGCTGTTGAGTCCACTTAGGAAATTGTAACTGTTGATAAATCGTTGATGGTGCTGGAGCGTAGAGAGCCTTCAATAATGATAAACAATAAAGAATATTATTGTTGCTGGCTTGGAATGCAAATGCGAAAACTGGCTCAAATTGCACTGTTGGCATCAACTTAGAACACACTTGCTTTATAACTACTGAAATAGATCTAGGTTGAAGTTCGTCGAGTATCATGGTATCTAACTAAAAGAAAATAAGGACAAAAATGATACGGTAGTGTAAGTTTATTGCGCCTTACGCGTTTCGGATGATGGCGTAATGCCGAAACGCGTAAGGCGCAATAAACTTACACTACCGTATCATTTTTGACCCTATTTTTTTTAGTGAAATAGATGTTCACTTTGTTTCAACAATAAACCAATTCGTCAATATTTCGATAAGAGAATGAACGATGGTAAGGGCCTTTAGACCTATGGCGTCTAAGAGGGTTATTCACTTCCATTCTGGTTAAAAGATATTGTTGGCTGTGCAGAAATATTTTACTTGTTCAGAATAAATATCCTACAGATTTGGATTTTTAATGTCAAATATTTGAAGAATTCCGATTATTGACGTATTAGATTAAGAGTGCTATCACGGTTTCTCCTCCTCGAGAAAGGAACAAAGTCTCTTCACGTAAGGAATGAAGCGCAAGATCTCCTCGAAAAAATTCGATTCCGTTCAAACTTTCATTTTCTTTCTCTCCTTATATGAGGAGTCCTTTAACCTGTCCTCGAGAAAACTGGTGATAGGTTTGAGAGTATTTTTAACGGAAATGACGAAACTTTGGCGGGGGAAGCGTCACGTTGCTAAGCAATCTATGTTCGCGGGATGCTTGAATGTATTTTAAGTTGTAAATCACAACCAGATGCGAGATGTTGGTTAGCAACCCCTTTTGTGAGATGTCCCTTTGTCAGATGAATGTTTTTTCTCCTGACTGATAACTTTTCTTCTAATGGCCAGAAAAAAATAAAATTTTTCACCGGTTGAACATAATTGTTGATGGATTATGTAATAAACAAATTATATTAATAAATTTATTATGATAAAATAACTAACAGTATAGTTTATATTGTCTGTAATAATATACAGAAATCTTTTAATATATTGTGATTCGGCCACGATCTCACGATTTCAATTTTTTATTTAAAATTATCTGAAAAGCATCAAACGTAGGGATTGAATAATATGTGCGATCCAATAAGATTGAAAATAAAATTGATTTTAAGAAAAAAATTGTCTAAAATGCTAGAACTTCGGTTTACGTGCTAAGCACATAAGGTTTGCATGTGGCGTTTATGCACTTGACAAAAAGAACTGGACAAAACGTAAATGTTTTCAACTGGAAAATTATGAAAGTGAGCATTATATTGCAGATGCTTTGCTGTATTAGCCGCTTCTTCCAAAAACACATTTAGTCCTGTCTTATAATAATTTTTTATTATTTCATTCTACGAACATATCTTGAACCTCCCACCCATCATGCCAACCATTACGTCTTGCCGGGGAAACCGTATACGAGCCAGCAGGCCATCGCTTCCCTAACTCGCTTGATAACATTGCTTATCGTCGACTGTGGGAAATCAAGTAGGCTTATATCGCCATTTACGATTTGGAAGCAACCTTAACATAAAATTTGTATTTGAAAGAAAGAAACTTAGTATTTTTCTTGAATCTAATAGAAATTTATTTAATATATTTATTACACAAAAAAAGTTTATTTACTGTTGCGAAGAAACGCAAGGTGATGAGAAGCTGAAAAACGCAGGTAATCCCCCCTCCCCTTTATCCCGCATTCTACTAATGCTATCGCCGATTTCCCTGATTATTGATACAAAAATTTCTTTTGTCAGCCGATATTTCTTCTTGAATTGTTCTTGGTCTAAACGCTCCATAGATTAATGCGATCTCATAATCGCATTTCTATAAGGAGATCTAAACGATGTCGACGATGGCACCATCTTTCAAAGAGAGCGAGGTCGTCCATTTTGAATTTACTCACTCTGAAGAGAAAACGCTGAACAGCTGAGGAGAAATCTGCCTCACACATTGAAATTTTGCCGTAGTGAAGACGGTAAGGAGAATTTGGATCTTGAAACTGGATATTAGAGGAACAAGCCTTCCTTACATCGACCTTAAACCCGAAACATGATACCATCCTAAGTTGAATGAAACTTGCCTTGGCAAGGTTTATGATGAGCAAACAATGATATTTCAATGATGAGCATTGTTTGCGAAATTCTTCATTCCTATCCTTGGCGCCAATATTGTGTAGAGAGATAAAATGATAAACAGTTAGCGTATAATTAAATGTGAAATTTTCTATTTATTGCATTTGTAGATTGGCATTGCAAGTAAGAGTTCTCAGTTTAATGATCACCATGGTTATATATCATATAAATGGCGTGTGTGTGTGTGTGTGTGTGTGTGTGTGTGTGTGTGTGTGTGTGTGTGTGTGTGCGCGCGCGCGTTGTAGAGTGCTAGAAATTGACCCTTCAATTTCCGACCCGCCCAGCCCTTATTTAAAGGAAGAGATTCCTCCTCTAAATAATTAACCCTTCCCCCTAGCAAGTTAGGACCGTACCAAGACAGTTAGCGGGCAACCCTCAAGTTGAGTAACAAATTACTTATTAACAATTAGCCAAGCTAAAATAAGTTTTAATTTAGGTTAGGTAAAATTAATAAAAAATAGATGATAACCCCAGGAGCCTTGGAACAAAAATTATGCGGAAATAAAACTCAGTTGTAAAATATAAAAGGATTAATGAAAAGTGAACTAACAAGTTCCTAACAAATATTTTCCTTTATTACTACAAAAGGGTAATGCCAAGATAAAAGGTTGTCGTAAACTATTTAAATAGAACATCGTTCACCAATCGACAGGGGTAATCGTAATGGCGATGACGGACTAAAGGGAAGACCGACGAAGAGGTGTCCAACACACAGCAAAACGTGTCAACGGAAATAACTTGGCCGTAAAGTAGTTTCTTTCTAGGCGAAGGTGAATCCAAGTAAGTCCGTACACGACGCAGTCCGAAATTCTATTTAACTTCGAGACATCTCGGTAAAATTAATCGATTGGGAAGTGCGGCATTACTAATACAGTTTGGAAGTAAAAAAAATTACTAATTTGGAAAGAGGAGAGAAAAAAAAAATAATAAAAACAATTGAAAAATAATAAGAAAAAACGGAAAATAAGATTAAAAAAGATTAATTAAGTAAAAGGAAATAGATACCAGGAACCTCGGGAATTACAGAGAAATAAGCAGAAAAACGTAAGGATACAATTAAAAAACAAAACAGTGGTACCTTCCGATAATAAGACACACAGACAGCAGCAGACAGGGATAAAATACAAAAAAATGAGACGTGGGTGGGTTTTAAGGCTTGATACGACAGACTAGGTAAAGGTACGCGTTTACAAGGAGAGGGGAAAAAGATAAACGACAAAGATGGTGATAAAAAAATTCAATAACAGTAATTGTTAAAAAAAAAAAAAAAGATTCAATAAATTCACAGCGTAAAACAGTAAAGTAAAATAAGTGAGGGATTTTGAAAGTTAATGTTTAAAAAAAAGTCTTATCGATGTTTAGGTGGATTTCGAATCGGACTTCGTGTGAAAGAGCAGGAAAATTCACACAGAAAGTACTTTGCTTCTCGGGGAAATTAGCCGGAGACTGCTGCGAACAGGTCTTCGAACGCATGTAGAACGGCAGGATTCAAATTTCATTCTGTCAAAAGGAACCAGAGAAATGATTAAAACAGTCAATACGAGCGAAGTGGGGTTTGGTGAAGTCGCCAACCATTAACTCGAATCTTCAAAGAGTCGCACGATGATGGAGCACCCATTAAAATGTCGACAGTCTGTGACAGCTAATGATAACGTGTATCCATGCAACAGCCTATTTACCAAGGCCTTAATCTCATTTCCTTAGAATTGGCAAAAGTGATTGGAAAAACGGGCAACCAACCTGTTATGATCCGAGTGAAGGCCTACCAGAGTAAAGTTTGCTAACGACGTTTCGGCTGTGTGGAGGGTAGAAAACCCGACTCAATCATCGCAACCGTATAACGCCTGTCCCTGATGACCATCTGAAGTTGGAAGCTCGTCAAAACAAAATGGTTCCATCGGACGCAATCTTCGTGGCGTGGTAGCGTTTCTAACTGCCCCATCGAGAAGGAAAAAGTAGACTCGTCGATAATCCAACAACTTAGTTGATTGCTTTGTCCAGGTGATAAGTCTGGTTAGAATTTTTTGATAGTGTATTAATCGACATCACGGAATCCGGCTAAGGATATAGTAATTCGCCTGGTTCTATCCTTAGGACCGGCCTGTTAAGTTGCTGTCCAACCGGAGCTGACGACCGATGTTTTTCAACTGCTGAAAAAAAATTTTTTGTTCACCACCAAAAGCTTGAAAAAAGCGCGAGCCACGCAAGCTCGAGCTCAAAAAAATCAAGCGGCGGGAGATGCTCTAAAAGACAAACCTACCATAACAAAGGGGATTTAACTTAACAATAGCGCGCAAGTTTAGAATAGTAATTTAAACAATTCGTTTTGATAAAAATATCAGCAAGCTTAGTAATTTTTCGGACAAATTTTTAATAAAAAAAATCCAAAAGTAAATGCTACGTATTCTTTAGCTATAATTATAAAATACTAATGTTTTCCCCCGGCCCTTACTCTTCGTAAACGAAGCGAGGTAGAAATGTCAAAACTAAATCTTAAGGGTTTGAGGATTTTCCTTTTAAAACTTTTCCCTATCAGAGAGAAAAAAATTAGGCTTAAGTGATCGGAAAAATATGAACTCTAAAGAGTTTTAACATCCTTTAAAGGCTAAAAGAAGGACTTTTTAAGTCGCAAAACATTCATTTCGTAAGACTTTTAGTTCAAAGAAAAATTCGGGTAATGTATAGTCGATTGCCTTATTCTGAACCTCCCTATTCAATTCTCCTAATGGATGAAAACATGTAATCCAAAGAAAAAAATAGTCATCAGACGACCTGGCCAGGCCAAATGTCGGAAAAGTAGGTACACTTTTCCTTGAAGTAAGGAAATAGAGGGAAAGGGAGACCGACTCCATATACACCCTGGAAAGTGTAATTCCCTAAACAACGCGACAAGAACGCGTCGAGTGAACCATTTAACATTATTTTTAGGAGGGGGAACACATTAACCTCCGGTGAACTAAAAAGTACTAGACGTTTTTTCTTCGACAAAGACCATCATTTTATTTAATAAACGACCGATAGGTCGAATTTAAAGGCATAAGGGGTCCAGGAATGTCGATTCACAACGCCTAGAAGCCCAACTCAAACATTGGAGCGGAAACTGAATGTAACAAAGCGACCAAAGCAGGTAGGATAACGCGGAACATACAACAGCTTAAGCGACTTAATGCCAGTAAAAAAAAATGTTTTGTAGCAAAACTGTTGCAAACAGTTCAAAAAGAAAACGGTACGCTACAGTGTTTGTGCGTGTGTGTGTGTGCGTGCGTGCGCGAGTGTGCGTGTGTGTGTGCATAAATGTGGTTGTTATGGTAACCAAGAGCAAATGACAGAGCAGACGTAAATGTAAATGCAACAAATAAATGGTTTATTTAAAACAAAACCTAAACTAGCTATGCTTAATGCTAGAAATAATTAATAAGAAACTAAAATAAGTAAATCATGAGCCGATATTTTTTCTTGCTCAAAAATAAGCACCAAAGTTCATGGACTTATTAAACACACAATTTGGGGACCACAAATTCGGTGGTAAATGCGATACGTGAAATCGTTGCACTAATTAAGTACGAAGAAAACCAGTAACACAAATTAATAAATCATTATAATAACAAGTAGGTGACTCGTTGCACATCGGCGCACACATAAGCACACAGCGACGAAACTCCGCGACGAATCAAATGAGGCAAGACTGAACTCCCGATGGGTAGAACAATGCTGAGTTGGTGACGTCAATTACGAACAGCAACTTTGGAGTGCAAGCTTATGTCCTACAGAGTAGCAGACAAAGAATTGGGTATAAATTAGAAGGCTGAGTGATCGTATACCCTTAAATGTGTATACCTATACATATGAAATAATTCAGTGCTATCGTTCGCTCGTCCCCACTTGTTCTATTGTTTTTGAAGGAACATGCAAAGTAGAAAAACAATAATGGCGGAATGGAATTAATTTACTCATGTTCCCGTACCAATACGAAGCCGATGCTTTCCATTAGATAGGCTCGTAACCCACTAGGCCAAAGTCCGCTGAAGCATTCCTTCCTATAGGCGTGCAAATTGCCCAGCTCGTAGAAAACGTGGTGATAATAACTCCGCTTGGAAATAACCGCTATACGGGCGGAAACTAAGTTGCTGATTCTGCAGGTCTGCACTTGGGTATGATAAATGAGAGTCCAGGTATGGAGGGAGTTGGACAAGCAAAGTTCACTGACCTTAACGGTAGAAACCAGGGAACAAATCGTTGTTTCCGCTGTCGCACTACGTGTTCGACCGTTTGCCGAGCCAATATTTTCCAAAGAAGCTCCGCTCTCTTTCTCGGCGTCGTTGAAGGCTTTCCTGCCGAGCTCTCTGCTGAATGAGGGAACCGCTCCTTCACTTCTCTTGTTCGCTCCAGCTTTTTCAATGTTCATAACAGTAGCTGACTCTCCCGTCCTCCATTTACACGACTCTCGCCGTCCTCGTCTCCAAGCCTCCTTTTTCCGCTCCTTCCACGTGTCATCTGTCCATTATAATTTTCGCGCATCTTCCAACCTGTCCTTCTGCGCCCTTCTCGTGTTCTCGCCTTTTCCACGTTGCTTGTGACGATCGTCATGACGCCTCATCCACTCGCTAGCTGGATGATGACGTGAATAAATGCAGCAGGTGTTATGACGACATTGATTGTCCACGGAATTAACGATGTCCAAATTCCGTGACACACACGCGGGCCCCAAACACAGCAGAGCCTGTGAATGTATGGCCATAAGATGCTTCTTTCCATGACCCAACGAACTTGAACGACTCCTCTCCTTGTCACCACTCCGGCCTTGCGTAGAGGCTGTGTCTCCTTTTGTTGCCCTGGACCAAACGCCTTTCCTTCTTTCTTCAAAGAACCGCTCTATAAGTTTAGAGCATCGGTGCAAATTTGCTTCGGGCTCCCATGTAGGGGCATCATAGCCCAAAGTCCGCTGACGCATTCCTTCCTATAGGCGTGCAAATGCCCAGTCCGTAGAAAACGTGCTGATAATAACTCCGCTTGGAAATAACTGCTATACGGGCGGATACTAAGTTGCTGATTCTGCAGCTCTGCACTTGGGTATGATAAATGAGAGTCCAGGTATGGAAGGAGTTGGACAAGCAAAGTTCACTGACCTTAGCATTAGAAACCCGGGAACAAATCGTTGTTTCCTCTGTCGCAGTACGTGTTCGACCGTTTGCCGAGCCAATATTTTCCGAAGAAGCGCCACTCTCTTTCTCGTCATCGTCGAAGGCTTTCCTGCCGAGCTCTCTGCTGAATGAGGGAACCGCTCCTTCACTTCTTTTATTCGCTCCAGCTTTTTCAATTTTCATAATAGTAGCTGACTCTCCCGTCCTCGTCTCCAAGCTTCCTTTTTCCGCTCCTTCCACATGTCATCTGTCCTTTTTAATTTTCGCGCATCTTCCAACTTGTGACGATCGTCATGACGCATCATCCACTCGCTAGCTGGATGATGACGTGAATAAATGCAGCAGGTCTTATGACGACATTGAGTGTCCATGGAATTAACGATGTCCAAATTCCGTGACACTGGCATTATACTTTTACCTGGCAATTAATTTAGAAAGCATTCCTGTCTTCCTAGAAAGCATTTCCTTCTCGGAATAACAGTAATAATAACGAAACATATCATTATCGACATTTCGATTGGTTTTATAGAATCTATTAAGTTGATGCAAGCCAACTAGAAAATTGTCCACCATGTTACGTGTCAAGTTTTCAAAATTTTTTTTCCGTAATTTCCTTGGAAATTTCTCGTTTTATTTAGCCTTTTAATATTAATTTATTTATTTTTGTTTTAGGAATGTTATTTCTTTGGTTAGTGATCGTGCTATTAACATTGTTTATCCTTACTCGTAATTGTTGCCTTATTTCCTTCGCCAGGTGTGCCATCTTTTCCTCCTGTCCATAATGCTTAGTTACGCTCGCAACACTGAATTTTGCTGTTCGAAAATTGATTTTTCCTAGCAGTCTAGTCGGCGACCCGACATGAGATTGTTAACAGCATGAAACCACTTACTTAATTGTGATGTTTCCTGTTTTGGAGAAGTTTGGTCCCATCTGTCCGTCTTTCGACGCTGGGATGAATTTTCCTGAGCCTCCAATTTGATTTGGCTGTTGGAGTGATACCTCGCCATTTGCAAGTTTGTCCAATATTTTTTCTCTGATGTTACCCTCTTGTAATTGGTCGTCGCCCCATGTGTTCGGCCTGGCCAGGTGGCCAAGAGGACTAGGGCATAGGCTTTCTCGTTCTCAAGTCCACCTGGTCGTGGGTCCGAAGCAAGCTGTGGGCATGGATGTTTGGTTTGTCCAGGGCTGCATACAGATATAATTTGTGTAAAAGGCGCAAAATGACCTTAGTAGTCGACGCCAAAAATTCTAATAAACCAATCGTGTGTTCGGTGACACGGACAATGCGTTATCTCCATCTATGGCTATTTCTCTCGCCATTTTCCAGCATCCTTTCTATGCCATGTACGTCCCATGTTGAAGTACTTTTCTCCTTAGCTTCTGTGTTCGTTGGGACACTGCGTCATTTGTTCCGGAGTAGCTTTTCAATCTACTACAAATACGTATCTTCCCTTAGCCTGGTATTTAGCCCTGCCCTGTGCAGAACCATTCCGGTTGAATTTTATGCGAGTTTTTTAGCCACCGAACTGGAGTTTTTTTGGTGGCCACATCCATGCCGTATAGTATTGCTCTTTCTGTATTAACATAATTCTTGCCTTCTGCCTTTTAGCCCTAGTATTGTTATAATTAGTTTCCTGTTTATTTTCCTTCATAGGGACTAATACTACACCTAATGCCCTGCCAGTGTGGTTTTGTGTTTATCTTTCCTTTCCAGAACCCATCAGATCATATTTTCTCCGTTCGCTGTCCGAGCTATTCCAGCTCACTCTCCCTGTGTAGTCTTCCCTGAAAGTTCATAAAGTTTGGCGTGCGTCGTAGTGATATCTTGTATCTATCTTCACCTTAGATTTTTTTTGGATATAATTTTTGGAATCATCTTCTGGAGCTTTGCACTATTACCTTTTTTGTGGATAATGGTTTAAAGCTTTTTTGTACCTTTTTTCTCAAAGGATTCTTTCAAACTCTCAATTTTTTATTTTATACATATCTTTGTTTATTTTGTCTAAATAAAAGATTTATTTTATCTTGTGGGCAAACTTTGTATTTACACTCCCACTGCTACCTTCCTTGTTGCCAGCGAATATGGACTTTTGTCAACCTAATGTGTGCAAATAATTAACTATACTAGCTGGTGTGTTGGTTTTATCTTTGGTGGGATGGGTGTTCATTTTGGATTTTCTATTATCTTGCATAGCCCTGTTTTGTGGATAGGAGGTGAGCCTTCTGTAATTACATGGTTGGACAGGGTAATGGAGTTATGAGGTTGCAAATTCGCAAATATGTAGGTAAACTTTGCTTCGGTTTTTCAGTTGTTGATTAAGTTGTTTTTTGCTATTTTCAACAATGGTTATCCTGTAAATTGGTTTAAAAAAACGAATATTACCATGCGAACTTGGAGAATTAGGATCAAAAAAAGGAAAAGAGAGATAGACTTCTTGAAAAGAAATGAAGTAGTGAGTAGTGTTTTGTCTTATATAGACTATGGGTTCCTTATCAGCTTCTGCTGTTATGAAGCAGATGTTTTTAATAAGAGCCCACTCAAGCTCCTGGAAAATTTAAGTAGCTGTTTGAAGTACAGTTGTTCTAGGAGCTAATATTTATTAGTGTAAGAGTTACTGCAAATACATTTATTATTACAATGACATTTTGTTTTATGGCTGATAGAAAGGTCCATGAATTGGAATAATTGGAAGTAATATTCTAAAATCTACCCAATGTGTATGTAATCCGCCAATTGTATTAAATCTCACTACTTTGGCAAACCAAGATGTATGACAAGCCTTAAGGGACAAGTGATTAGCAACTGCATAAAAATTGGTTGCATGTGTGCATTCCAGTCAAGAGAAAGAAAACTTTAACTTCCTGTTGTCCATTTCACTGCAGTCATGGAGGGTGCTGGAGCAGGTAGCTTGAATGAAGACTGGGAGAGGGACAATCATCATCTTGAGTTGAGGAAAGTGCAAAAGGCTATTGAAGAGCTTTCTGGTGAGGCGTGAGACCTGAAGTACCTATACTATCTCATGCCAAGTAAGAAACTACATAAGAAGTGTTTCTGCTGTGGGAAACTACGACATTTTGCTTGGACTTTCTATATACTGGGACGGGACACATTAATATGACCACCTGCTAGTATCAGGAATATCCACATTTGGTGGCAAGCACAACGGCTAGTCGACGTGGCAGAGAGTCAATAAGTCCTCAAAAGGTGGTTGCAGGTATCTGTGACCATTCGCGATCAGTGTATCCCGTAATTCCATCACCGTGCATGGTGGAGGGTCCAGCTTGCGGACATGGCGATCGAGATTGTCCCAAAAATGTTGATTAGGGTTAAGGTCCGGGGAGTTTGGTGGCCATGGGAGTAGCTTGAATTCTTCCTCATGCTCCTCGAACCAGTCGTGGACAATTTTGGCAGTATGGCAGGGAGCATTGTCCTGTTTAAAGGTGCCATCACCCTGAGGAAACACTGTCGACATGAAAGGGTATACCTGGTCTGCGACGATCATCAGGTAACGGACAGCATTCTGTGTACCCTCTAGTGGTATCAGTGGACTCAGACCATACCACGAAAACATCCCCCAAACAGTCTGTCGTCTGCCAACGATGGTGTCGGGGTGCCTGTTCTCAGATGCTTCCCAGCGAATTCTCCATCATCTGTCCACTCTGTTCACCAGAAACCGCGACTCTTCATAGAAAGCAACCCTTTGGCCGAGGACCAAAGGCGACAGTCCATTGCGAATTGGAGGCGTTTTCGATGATGCATAGGCGTCAATATGGGTGCTGTTACCATGTGCCTGCTTCAGAGCCCCAACCTCAAGAGGGATCGTTGCACTGTCTTTGTGCTGGCACGCCTAGTGGCCCCACTGTTCATTTACTGTGTCAGTTGCTCAACAGTGGCACGCCAATTGGTCTTGCCCAGGCATCGAAACTGCCTGGTTCGTCCAGTCGAGGTACACCTTTACAACGCAGCCTTAGAGCAGTTCACAAAGCTGGCCGGTTTTGAAATGCTGTCCCCCCTTGGCCCAATAGCTAATGATTTTCCCCTTTTGGAGGTCCGATAGGTCACTTTCTCTGCCCAAGACGGCAACAGTTGCTGTGTTAACGGATGATACTACACGTCTGCTGTTGTCAGATTTTAATGATATGCAATGATTTTTTTTCATCTGCATAACTTGGGACAGTCCAACATGTTCGAGGAGGGGTGGTCATATTAATGTGCCCCGACCCTGTAAAAGATAATCAAACTGAAGGAAGGTTTGCCACAAACACCATTGAAATTAGATTAACCGTGGACAAATTCTACAAGGTCATTTGGTTAAACTGTTTACATTGCTTCAATTTTTTTTCTTCTAATTATACACTTTCATCATATTTTCCTTGTGCAAATTTAAAATAAGACAGTTATATTTTGCCATAATTATTGTATTAATCTTTTTCCCCGTTTCTGTTATTATTTGAATTTTAGGTTTATCAACATTTTTTTTTATCTGCAGCTAAGCAACAATGCAGATATCACATATAGCTCGTAGATGGTAGTGATTGTCGCGCGTACGTGAGAGAGTTCATTCATGAGTATTATTGATGAATTTTCTTTTTTATTACCAGCGTTTTTGGAAGGCACTTCACGCCGGGCTCTTGAGGTCATAAGTCGTTTGACTTGCATCCTGTGGGACTTGACGCTGGATTCTTCAGGACAAGAGTTACTCGACTTGCCTCCAGTGGTGGAGTGCGTATTTCCACTTAGCGTCAAGAAGCTTTCCGAGTCCTTGGTTGAATGAAAGGTTATGCGTTGTTGTTGTTGTTGTTGTTGTTTTATTATTTATCCACTGTGATTAGAGCGACTGGAAATTGCTTTACTGTAGTTTTCGAACACTTGCCGCCATGTTGGATTAAGACCCACATGTAAGTGAACCAAGTCTTAGAAGCCATATCAAGGTTGGACTGGCTTTGGATTTTGTTATTGAATTGCGTATTGGAAATCATAATTAATTAATTCTTGAATTGCCTATTGGTTTGAATTAATTTAAATATATTGATCGTTATGAGACCGCTTGGAACTTTTCCTGTTGCAATGTCTATGTCGTGCAGTTTCGACAAGATGCTACGTTAATTTGATGAATACTTTATTACTTGAATGATTCACCACTAATTTCTCTGTTGCTCTTTGTTTAGTATGGACCCCATCAACGCCTCTCTTGGCGATATGGAATTCACCTTTAGATCTGTGCTATACGACAACCTGTGCTTGTGTCATCATAGAAAGTGCCCGTTTGTTGCTCTACTAGCTGCCTAATTCAGTATTACTTGTGAATTGAAGATTGATCTCAATTGTTGTAATTCTTTTGTCTTATAATGTATCATCCCTTATAATGTACCATGGAGATTATGGTTTATTATCTGACTGCTAAATAAAGAAGAATAAGCTATTTTCCTGTTATATATATATATATATATTTAAACCTTTTTTTTATTTTGTTCCATATCATACATGGAACGTGAACGCCATTAAAGCATCACACCTTTGGTGCCGAAACCCGGAAAGAATTCTACTTGATTTATGACTTTGGACCTTTGGACTCATTCTGTGGATGGTGGATTGTGTGAAGCCTAGTGTTAAGTATTTCTAATTATTTATGAAGAATATTTGCATTATTTTATTTTTTTTTGAGCAAATTATATATGTTGGCTCGTCCTTCTCAATGTGAGATGGCAACACTGTCAACAGTATTTTATTCCGAACAGAATTTGAAACAGATATTCGTGGGAGCTGGTAATCAAGCCAAAAAGCAAGTAATTCCTGAATCCTCCGTGTGAGTGTAAACAATTTGGTAATAGTTGTTGTTGCTAAGTATCATGACACCACGGTTATTGATAAATGCAAATTGTTTCCAAGAAGGAAAAGAAAATGTCTACAAATTGGAAATTTTGCTTATGTCAACAGGAATTAAACTTGTCACTGTTAGTTAGTTCCCAAATTGATAGATTTAAGTTCTGCTTGTTTGATGAAATTATATTTCATTGTATGTTTTTTCTTATGTAAACAAATGTATGTTTTATTTGAGGAGGGAGGTATGTGGCAGTTATTTTTTTGCCACAAGTTTTGTATTAATTGTTTTCCCCGTTTTTGTTACTATTATTTGAATTTTAGGTTTATCAACATTTTTTTATCTGCAGCTAAGCAACAATGGCAGGTGTCACGTATAGCTCGTAGACGGTAGTGATTGTCATGCGTACGTGAGTTAGTTCGTTCTTGAGTATTGTTGATGAATTTTCTTTTTTAGTACCAGCGTTTTGTTTGGAAGGCACTTTATGCCGGGCTCTTGAGGTCAAGAGTTGTTTGACTTGCCTCCTGGGGGACTTGATGCCGGATTCTTCAGGAAAAGAGTTGTTCGACTTGCCTCCTGTGTTAGAGTGCGGATTTTCACTTAGCGTCAAGAAGCCTTGTAGTCCTTGGTTGAACGCAAGGTAATGCGTTATTTTTTTTATAAGCTTTTTATAACTTTGCTGTGTTAGTTTGTTTAGGTCAAATCTTGTAATCAATATTAAACCAACTTTCCGACAAGCTAGGGAGCTGCAATTTGACACACTTATGCAGAATCGATGACAATTTATGATAAAGAAAAAAAATTTCAAATCGGTTCCATTGGTTCGTGTTCTAATGGTACTAACTCATTACTACGAATTGATTGTTGTAACAATTGGACATTTCGTTATGGCGAGAGTTAAATGTATCTATTGATTATTGTTGCAAAATTAAGCTGTATTGTTGCCACTAAATAAAACATTATAAAAGCTTGGTTTGATAAAACCTTTTTCCTCTTAACTTGTTTTATTTATCCACTGTGATTAGAGCGACTGGAAATAGCCTTACTGTAGTTTTCGAAAACTTGCCGCCATGTTGGATTAAGGCCCACATTTAATTGAACCAAGTCTTAGAAGCCATTTAATGGTAGGACTGTCTTTGGACTTTGTTATTGAATTGCGTATTGGAAATCATAATTAATTCTAGAATTGCGTAGTGGTTAGAATTAATTTAAATATATTGATAATGGTCTACTATTGATAGATGATCGTTCTGAGACCACTTGGAACTTTTCATGTTACAAGGTCTATATCGTGCAATTTCGATATGATGCTACATTAATTTGATGATTACTTTATTGCTTGAATGATTCGCCACTAATTTCTTTTGTTCTTTGTTCAGTATGGACTCCATCAACGCCTCCTACCTCTCTTGGTGATATGGAATTCACCTTTGGATCTGAACTATACGACAACCTGTGCTTGTGTCATCATAGAAAGTGCCCGTTTGTTGCTCTACTAGCTTCCTAATTCAGTATTACTTGTGAATTGAAGATTGATCTCAATTGTTGTAATTCTTTTGTCTTATAATGTATCATCCCTTATAATGTACCATGGAGATTATGGTTTATTATCTGAATGCTAAATAAAGAAGAATAAGCTATTTTCCTGTTATATATATTTTATTCCATATCATACATGGAATGTGAACGCCATTAAAGCATCACACTTTTGGTGCCGAAACCCGGGAAGATTTCTACTTTAGACCTTTGGACTCATTCTGTGGATGGTGGATTGTGTGAAGCCTAGTGTTAAATATTTCTAATTATTTATGAAGAATATTTGCATTATTTTATTTTTTTTTGAGCAAATTATATATGTTGGCTCGTCCTTCTCAACGTGAGATGGCAACACTGTCAACAGTATTTTATTCTGAACAGAATTTGAGACAGATATTCGTGGGAGCTGGTAATCAAGCCAAAAAGCAAGTAACTCCTGAATCCTCCGTGTGAGTGTAAACGGAGAGATTGTGTGTAGAAAAGGGGATCAGACAAGGAGTCCTCCTAGAGGGAGTGTACCTCAAAAGCAAGCCCTTTCTCGTACATTCTCTGAAAGGATGCCCATATGATGGAATCCTAGGTATAGATATTCTACGAAAATAAATTTTCACTGCTCTCCAATGGGTAATTTTTCCCAGTGAAATCTTTCACCAAAATAGGATCGTCTATATATATACAAGAAGGAAAGCCTAGCCTAGACGTAACCCTCTTGGTCCTTTTATAGTGGTTAGTATCTTATCCAACAATTTGGTAGAAGTTGATTTTTCAATTGAAAAATGGAAGGAAACATTCTGCGACCCGGATTCGAGACGTATCTCAATTCATTACCTATGCTTGGAGACGTATCTCCAGTTAATAATTATAATTATTATTCAATGGTAGAAGTTGTTGCTAAGTATCATGATACCATGGTTATTGATAAATGCAAATTGTTTCCAAGAAGGAAAAGAAAATGTCTACAAATTGGAAATTTTGCTTATGTCAACAGGAATTAAACTTGTCACTATTAGTTAGTTCCCAGATTGATAGATTTAAGTTCTGCTTGTTTGATGAAATTATATTTTTGATGATTACTTTATTGCTTGAATGATTCGCCACTAATTTCTCTTTTGTTCTTTGTTCAGTATGGACCCCATCAACGCCTCCTACCTCTCTTGGTGATATGGAATTCACCTTTGGATCTGAACTATACGACAACCTGTGCTTCTGTCATCATGGAATGTGCCCGTTTGTTGCTCTACTAGTTGCCTAATTCAGTAATACTTGTGAATTGAAGATTGATCTCAATTGTTGTAATTCTTTGTTCTTAAAATGTATCATTCCTTATAATGTATCATGGAGATTATGGTTTATTATCTGACTGCTAAATAAAGAAAAATAAGTCATTTTCCTGTTTATCTTGTTATATATATTTAAACCTTTTTTTATATTATTCCATATCATACATGGAACGTGAACGCCATTAAAGGGTCACAAAATATTAATCGTTAAAAACCTTACGAATTACTATTGGTACTGCAATGCTTTCTATTTCCATTTTTATATATTCAAAATAGAACTTAAAGAAACTTATTTATGCTAATTGATTATCTATCAGTCTTTGAAATTTTATTAATCTTTTATGTGCGCATAGAGCAGTCCTTTCTTTTTCCAAAATTCATACACATAATATCAAGTAAGGAACACAGTATTTCAAAATACGTACGACACAAGGCCCTTTCCACTGTTCTCCAGCACAAAATGTTCGATTAGGCAGCAACGCCACACTATTATCCCAGTAAAAAGACGCACAACTGTTCTGTTCGATCACTGGTATCTTTACTACATTGAAAACTGGTTTCTTGGAATCTGCAATGAAATTAAGAAAAAGACATGTTGTTTCTCTTCATTAAATCAAATTATATAAGATAGTTTTCAAAATTGTGTAAATTGGATAATAAGAATTGGCTACAATATTTGCCAATTTTTTATAATTTTGCACAGCTACAGATACTATATATTTTCATTAATATTTTGCTTCTGTGGTGGATAAGTCACGTTAATTCATTTTATTTTGCATTACATACTTATTGTTTGATTAAATATAAGTTTTGTAATCGTTGTAAAGTATTTTAAGGATCTAATGCATTTTGTAAGAATTCCTTTTCTTAGGCTTTAAAGCCCGTGTTTGTGGAATACGACGGCAACGCAACTTGTACTTGTTGTAGAGTCGGAATATAAGTGAAAACAATCCTTCAAAAATTTACTACACAGCCAAACTTTTATCTGCGCAGAATTCTAGCCATTCGCCCTTAAGATGACAGGTTTGTCTCATATCTGGACATTGTTTTTTTTTCCTTCTCTGCGTTCATAATGCGAAGTTAGGTTCTTATTTCAAGGTCTGCATTTCTTTTCATTGAATTATTTTATATTTTATTTATTTATTTATTTATTAGAACCGTTAATCCAATAAGTCCATCGAGGGCCTGTATGACCTGAGGCGGACGAGTTGGTTCCCTGGATTAACGACTGCTGTATGATGTTCACAGCAGCCGCGGGGGGGGGGGGGGGGGAGATCGTGAGCCACGGATGGTCGCCCATCCAGTGACTAGCCGTGCCTGAAGTTGCTTAACTTCACAGAAGTTGTTTCAGTGAAAGTCCACCAGGCCACGGCCTCCCCATGTATGTTACCATGTAAATCATATTATTGTAAATGGTTGTTGATTATTCAATATGATTTCTTATCTATAACTTCAACGAATCGCCAGTGGTGGTGAGCATTTTTCTGAATAATATCAACCTCTATAGAATTTTGTTCAATCGGATTTCAGCTCTGAACCGTGTAATGTTTTACATCATGTAACGCGCTTCACATGTAAAAGTATTGTAACAAACAAATTTTTTTAATCTCTTGTAGTACAGCAATGACTTATTAAAATTAAATATGAGGCCTTGAAAACCAGCTGTTAAATTTTCATTGTTGAATAAAATTTCGTAAGTTTCCCTTATCCTCCATTTAGCATGACGTATTTTTAAATTTATATTCTTATTATGTCCGTAATTCTTAATCATGACAAGCCAACTGAAGGTTGGTTGGTTTATTAGAATTGTTGGCATCGACTACTAAGGTCATTTTGCGCCTTTTACACAAGTTATATCTGTACGCAGCCCGGGACAATCACAAACATCCATGCCCATGGCGGGATTCGAATCCAAGACTAGGTGGACTCGAGAACTAGAAAGCCTACGCCCTAGCCCTCTTGGCTACCTGGAAATGAAATGATTTAAAAAATTAATGTCCAATTAAATAGAAGTTATTCACCATCCCCTATTTTGTAAAAACTCGTCTGTGTAGTCACTAATTTGGAAATGTTGCAACCTCTCAAAATTGTTTTCTTTTAACATGAATAATTATATGTTTTTTATTAAATATTTGCTTGTTTGATTTGAATATGAATAAAGTTTTAAAAATGTTAAGAAGAGAATAGTAAAAAGGACGGAATGGATGTGCGTTACCCGGACGGCAATGGTAGGGTCCATGTAAATTAGGATCTAAACATGTAAATTGCTCGTGTTCTCTCCTTTAAAAGAGAGGAAACGAAACATGTCGTACAATGGATCGCTTGACTAATGCAGAGCTGGCGGACATGCATCTCGTTTACGGCGAGGCACAGGGTAATGCTACTGAAGCGTAAAGGATTTACCAATAGCGTGTGGAGAAATCAGTGATTCTCCGGACATCTTCACCAGAGTTCGCGAGAATCTCGTCCGCAGACTTTACACCTGCATCGAGGCTCAGGGTCGGCATTTTGAGCACCTACTGTTATGTCCTTCCTACTTCGTACAAGTTGCATTATCTCTGTAAGGATGTATTTATTACTGCAATAAAGAAAATTATTGCAATTTGCTTTTGCATGAAAATGAAGAGTCCTCTGCAACTCTAAATGCCATTAAAGTTTATCTTGCCACAAAAAAAAAAAAATCCGGAACCAAGTCTATAGGAAAAATTTTCTTCCCTGCTACAAACTGTACATGGTATTTCGTTCTTGACCTACCTTTTTGAATCAGCCTGTATATTTTATTTTGTAACGTCTTTATGGAGTCCGTGCAGTGGAAATTGCAATTAAATCTTACGAGACACAGAGAGTATACACTTAACGATTAAATTAACAAACATTTATTCAATTATACGTAGAAGCCATATAGAAGAAAGAAAGGAGCATCAGCTCCAGTGATTTCCACTAAAACGCAGAAAGTCACAAGAGAAATCCACAAAGCTTAATTTCAGAAATAAATAGAGATAACTGTCATTCAGCCGTTGTGCCCTTGCAATAGGGTGTAAAAAATTATTAATCAAAATTAATGTGTACACAATTCTAATGAATGGAACGAAACTATGCGATTCAATGTTCTTCAGTGTTGCAAACAAACTTCGCAAAAATGAAAGTGAACCCCTCTTCCTAACGAGCTGGTTCTCTTCGGATTTGTATGAGCCCAATGGATCCTGAAGGGAAACCAAAACACACTGCTGAAACGGGGATGGCGGCGACGCTAGGCATTTACGTCCCGTAGCAATTTCACAGGAAAATTATGGTAGAGAGAAAAAGAGCAATTAACGATTGGCGACCTCGCAATAATTAGCCAACGCTAGATTCTAATTTCTTTAATTTAGGTTAAAGAGAATGATGTTTAATCAAACTAAGGAAAATTCCACTCTTCAGCTTTGTGCGACGCACAATACAATTTACTACGCCAGAAAAACTCAGTGCTGAGCACATAGAACAAGCCAGTGTTTCCGGCAGATTATAGAGGCATTGACACAGACAAAAGACAAATAATATTGGAGGATTGGCTTACCTGTCATATGGAGTGAAGGCGTCTAGTCTTTCCTGTATGTACGCAGATTCATCCAGGGAAAGATGCAACTAATTCCTTCCTCTCCTGGCCGACCAGGTGGCCGAGAGAGCTAGGGCGTAGGCTTTCTAGTTCTCGAATCCGCCTGGCTGTGAGTTCTAATCCCGCCGTGGGCATGGATGTTTGTGTTTGTCCCGGGCTGCGTACAGATATAACTTTTGTAAAAGGCGCAAAATGACCTAAGTAGTCGACGCCTAAATTTCTAGACCCCCCCCCCCATTCCTCTCCTGAGAAACAAGACAAGTGTGGTGCTGCGAAGCCAGTGTGGCGACTCCACAATTTTATGTCGGAAACGACGACCAGCGAGCTAGCTAAGAACGATGAGAAAACTTTACTTCGTAATGCGACCCTGGCATGAAAAATAGGGATGATGTAGCGAGCTGCCTCTTTCCATGCGAAACGAAATGGTACTCACTCTGTAGCTGGTGGGAAGGTTCTTCTTCAACGGAAAGAAAGGAGATATCGTGAGCTAAGCTGGATGCGTGCACACACATTAAAAGCCACTCGTATTTTAATCGAGATAGTAAGATCACTGGATGTAAAAGAGGCAGTCGTACCCAGTTTCAGAATTGCTTTGACATTTTCATCTCCTCTTCCTTGGCTTGTAGATGCGTTCGACGAACGGAGTCTAGCACAGGTTTTCAGTTCCAACAGTCTATTTCTTGGCGACCTTACTATCTCGTCTCAAACTCCACAACTCGTACCACCCGCTCAAGCAAATTCTCCTTGCGCTTCCTTCCACTCCTCTTACGTTTCATCCCCCTACGCCTCTCATTGGAAGAAATCACCTTACTTGTCTCTTCAGATTTAAGACAGTTACTGGCAAAAGATGGCGCCAAACGAACTCCAACATTAATTCCTAGCAGAGATCGTCTGCTAAAAATATTGGAGACCGTTGATGTCGCAATACTTTGTGACATATTTTTACTAAAATATTTTATGGAAGACTAGTTACGATTAAAACTACTCTTTTTATCGTAAAGGACCTGTTTTTTAAGAAACGCGTGTACATCTTCTTTAACTGTAGATGGCAATATACCTTTCGAATTTCAGTAGACTTGTTGAAAATTTTACTTTTACCCTGTAAGGCTGACACTCATTAAAGCCAATTCATAAATTAATTTCAAGCACTTATATAAACTTCATTTATAGATACAGGGTATTGTCAAATAACGTGTACAAATTTCGAGAGGGTGATAGCGGGATCAAATCTAAGCAACATTTATCTCTTTCATTTTTTCTCTGGGGGCAATGTTTTTTTTTTTTATTTCATGTAATAAAAAGAACAGAAACACACTGCAAACAGCATCATAATGTGACTTATTTTTTATGAAACATGCAAATATTTTACAATAAGTGTTCTAATTGACTCCGTCTAGCATGAATGCATGCTTCCTAAAGTCGCCGCATGGACTGACGTACACGTTCAAACGTTCATGGTTCTTCGCGAATGTGGTCCACAGCAACGGCGCTTCTCTCTACCAGCTCTTCATCGGATCCCACTGGTGTCTTGTATACCAATGTCTTTAAGTATCCCCACAGTATCTATCCAAACAACTATTTCCTGCAGGTAGGATTTCAACATTTTTTATCTCAAGAGGGAAATGTTGCTTAGATTTGATCCCTCTATCACCCCCCCCCAAGTTTATACACGTTATTCAAGAACATCCTGTATATGTGTTTATGTTAAAGAAACATGTCAACAAATTATAGTTTTCATCCCATTGAAATCTTACATGCTTCAGCGTTGTGTGTTCTCCACAATAACTCCGTAACAAAAAATTTAAGATTTATTTGCGAAGTTTTTAAGTTTAAAGTTAGATATTATTCTTCATCAAAACTCTTTATTTTAAAGTAATATTGACACAGGACTCAGGATAGGGAAAATTATTCAAGTTTATTTGTATGAAAGACTGTAGAGCGGCCAATAATTGATAATATTTAAGATTAGACTGGGTTTAAGACAGTTACCAAAAGTAAACAAAATATCGACATTTATAATAGTAATTGTAACATCAAAAATGAGCACGTTTATATAAATTGTTATATACACTAGTCGAAAGGACCACTTTCTACGCATGACCCATTTCCCAAAGCTAATCTCCCCCAAGATCTTAGGACAGATAGGCAAAACTGTACGTGTTCATTATCCAATTAACATAGCCAAAGATATTTCGTTTCCAAAACAGATAGGAGGCGGAGACCAGAAAAAACAACAGTACCAACCCTAGCCTCTCGAAAGCCCAGATGGAATGCAGGAATCCCCAATCCCAAAGAGAAGCGGACACGCAAGGTGGAGTGGTGTGTTTAGGAGGAAAGATATGGTCTACAAAGGGTTCCGAATGAGGACGGTGCGATTATATTCATATTGCAGTTCCAGTAAGTGTTGACAAAATATTGGTTAAAGGGCATAGCGGGGACCTCCCCAGGAACGCAGCCCGGACTATGGAACGCTGCTGTGTCAACTGTTTGTGGTTTTATTGCGCACTCCTTGATCAGAGCAAAAAGAAAAGGCACATCCCACTTGAACTGGAATAAGTTATAATAGAAGATAGAGAGAAATTATCGTATAATGTCTCCCGAACTGGGAAGTAAATGGCAATAAAAGATTAATTGGTAAAGTCAATTAGTCCATTCTCAAATTGCTTTATGAAATACTCAGTGAACCGTCCGCAAGATAACTCCACAAACGAAAATTCAGCCCAATCGCAAACGGCACCACCCAAACTTTCAGCTGCAGGAAATGTAGAGGTTTTCACCATCATCGCACCATCAACTCCAGGACCCAAGTACTCTGAGGGTCACTCAGAAATGATCGTACTGAGGGCGGAGCTCATGCCTGAGCTTGACTCAGAAACGTCCTTGTACAATCCCATGAACAAACAGTGGCGCAGACCTAATTAGACCAAACAATAAAAAGGTTAACGATAAAAAACAACAGTGGGCCACAAAACATCACATAATACATTAACAATTAAGGAGGAGGAATGACAGGCAGTCTAACGAGGAGCAGAAACATTTAGCATGCCATCCGAGAAGGGGTGATTCACATCGAGAAGGCCTTCCTCCCGAAATCCAATGAGATCAGTACAGACCTGAATGCGGGCGCGCTGGCGTCAAATAGATCATCAGACGCGATGGCCGCACCCAAAACGAATGCTCTTCTGATATCGGGGCAACGACAAAACTCCCTTGGTGAAACTTTTTGCCGCGGACGCTCGAGGATTTTTCTTGGAGAAACCACAAAAGAAAACCAGCTCATGAGACAAAATCACAGTCATAGCTTGCAAAACTAATAATTGGAATCAACACTAGTGGGGAAGTTCACTTATCTGGTTAATGAACACGGAAATGCATTCGATTGAAAATACCATGGTTTTTCTCGTGACGTCAGGTAATTCGGAACGTGCATCTTCAACTCGTGGCTTGAAGTGGAAAAGACGATTTTATCTTCTTCTCGACATACGAGCATGGGCGCAAAGCCTTCGAGGCCATGTACCAAGTGCATTCCAGGAATGAAACTATCGGAATCTATTCGAGTCTGGTCATGTTTCAGTCGCGACAATCTCCCATGGATAATAATACAAGAAATAAAACACTCTTTAACCACAACGAGTAAAAAGGAAAAATACGACCTGTAAGTACTTTTCGAGAACGAAGCTCTCATCTTCAGCAGGAGAGTAACACACAAGATGCAACTGACTGTGTAAAGAAAACAAACTCTTATTTATAGTGAATTTTAGCCAATATCAGAAAAGGCACACAAATGGAGAAATTTATTGATAGGTGAACCATGACCAATGACAGAAGAGGCCACACGAATAGGTAAATTCAGTGATTGGTCAAAGTTGAACATGTTCTCAATGTATGAAGGTTTATCGAGGACAAACGGCCCGCCAGATTATGACCCGCTTCAAGGAACATTTAGCCCACCGGAAGTTCGGTAGAAGCAACCTCTCCGCCTTGGCGACACTGGATATGATTTCTCTGTACAAAACCTAAAACTTTTAAGATCAATAAAAAACAAACGACACCTGGACGCTTTTGAGAGCATGGAAACCCATTCTACCAACAGCAGTGACCTTCTTAACTCTGACAAGGGACCGATCGGGGACTCCCAACTTATTCAGTGGTTTTCAACTTTGACCAATCACTGAATTTACCCATTCGTGTGGCCTCTTCTGTCATTGGTCATGGTTCACCTATCGATGAATTTGTTCATTTGTGTGTTTTTTCTGTTATTGGCTAAAATTCCCTATAAATAAGCGATTGTTTTCTTTACACACTCACTAAAGCAAAGAGGGCTAAATACAGTCTCATAGTTCTCCTGGGCCGCAACAGCACCCTATTGACTATCTGTAGAAGCAGATGGAGTGAGCTACAGTCATTCCAGAATGTTATCCTGAGGACTATTGCCCAGCTTGACAGAAGGACTGTGAAAAATCAATCCATCCACTCGGATTTAGACATGGTCCACATCGGAAAGTTTATACAGGATCTCCTTTTGATTATGTTGCAGAAGATGAAGATTCATGACAATGACCTAGTGACCGGAATACTGAAGAACTCAATGGATATGAAGTGGCATATGAAGTATCGAAAACCAAGGTACATTCTTGACATCAACTTTGAAGACATCAGCAAAGTCTCTTTCCCGGACTACTGGAAGATGTGATAATCTTCTCTCCTTGTATTTTTATTTCGTTTGCATTTTGTTTCTGACAATCGTCAATCTTATTTGCTTTTTTGTATAATATGGAAGAGCGCTTGAGTTGGTTAGGCTTCTTGACTACCTCAGTGTATTTCGTTTGGAATTTATTCTGGTTCGATGAGCTCTGTGAAAGCGCTGCTTTCGTCCCATCTGTAAAAATGTACAATTCACTATTCGATTGTCGATTTACACACTCACTTGCATCTTCTGTGTTACTCCCTGTCAATCCTGCTGAAGATAAGAGCTTCGTTTTCGAAAAATACTTACAGGTCGTATTTTTTCTTTTTACTCGTTTTGGTTAAAGAGTGTCTTATTAGTACGAGGGTTGTACCAAAAGTAAGGTTCCCATATTTTTTACAAGTAGAAAACATTGTTTATTGTTATTAATTTATACATCGTTGAAAAGCTTACACTGTTGTCTATTTTTCAACATAGTCTCCATTTTTTTCGACACACTTTTGAAGACGGTGCTCCAGCTTTTGTATTCCTAAGTCGAAGAAGTCTCCCGCCAATCCGTTCTTTCAATTGTGCCGTGGGAAGCTTCAGGAATGCGTTCAACAAGTTCACGGACAGTGACCCTCCGATCTTTCAGCAGCTCACTGTTGATCTTCTGGGCAATC
This sequence comes from Rhysida immarginata, assembly GCA_023313115.1. Classification (NCBI taxonomy): domain Eukaryota; kingdom Metazoa; phylum Arthropoda; class Chilopoda; order Scolopendromorpha; family Scolopendridae; genus Rhysida; species Rhysida immarginata. Next base: position 1,196,844 of record JAHWFO010043418.1, read on the forward strand.
GAATTCGAAACCGGCGGTCTTCCACTCCGTTCTTCATCGTGAACTTCTGTGCGACCCTCAGCAAAAGCCCTGCACCATTTTCGGACGTGCTGAACGGACATGCACTTTTCACCATAAACCTTAGTCATTTGCCGATGAATCTCCACGGGCGGTAACTTCCTTGCGTGGAGAAACCGGATTACTGCTCGAACCCCACTTGGCGGGAGCGGCGATCAACACTTCCATCTCTGACGGCTGCCAAGCGAACACTGAGCGCTGTAGGAATCGCTCGAGAGTGGGGCTCGAGAGTGCGGGAACCACTGCGCACGGCACTGTTGTCGGATTTAGCCTAGCACCTTCCCTCGAGGCTGTAGCTCATTGGGAACCTTACTTTTGGTACAACCCTCGTATTAACATATCCACATCCTTTTTCCTTATAAAATTTGTTTTCGGTTCTCTGCATTTTTGCATTATTGCCAGTTCCGGAAATTATATTTTTATTTTGATTTATGGATTCCCATGGATAAGCTGACAAGACGGAAAGCGTTCGATCAGATTTTCTCAACTTTGCATAACCTTAAAAATTGGTGACTCTTCAGAACTCATCAGAGATTCTGCTCATGCACTCCGGGCCAATCCATCTCAAAACTTTATCTAACCGTTCTTGTAGTTCTCGTGGGTAAGAATCACAACATGTCTGCTTGTCATTCACCGACCCACTTGGTACAAAAAAAAACAAAACAACAACAAAAAAAAACAGTTCTTCACTTCTTCGCTCAGCCCAAAACCATAATTCTGAATTCCAAGCGCGCAAAAGTCATAACAATCTCGAAACATCCTCGCACCAGCTGAAAGACAACAATGATCTTCGCTTATAAAGGAGTGAGACTTTTTTTTAAAGCGAGTTTTCGGTAGCAACTTTTCGGTTATAATTATGAGTTTTTCATTTTGTTATATATATCGTTAAAATATAACGGAAAACTACTTTGCGGCGGGCTATCCGTTTCACTTTATAACTTGCAGCTTGACTTACAGCCAGCAGATTCTAGCGCCTAGTGCGCATGAGCGGTCTTACTTACTTACTTACTTTTCAAACCCGCTTATCCGTTAGGGTCGCGGGGGCAGCAGCCCTATGGAGGATCTCCAGCGATCGCGATCTTCCGCCATCAGGTGCATGTCCTCCCTGGTAATATCCAAGCGACTCGAACCCAGATTCTCCATGTAGTCTAGCCACCTGGTTCTAGGCCGACCCCTTGGTCTCTTACCCACCGGCTTGGAAAATAACAACTGCCTAGGAAGACTAGTTTGCGGCATCCGTATCACGTGGCCATACCAGCGCAACTGAGATCTCTCAATGCGGAGAAGTAGCGGCTCAACACCTAAAGATTCCCTTATTGTGCTGCTGTACACTCTATCTAGTAGAGTAACACCTGCCACACCTCTCAGGAATCTCATTTCGGCCGCTTGTACCGCGATCGCACTCTTTCGGTCATTACCCAAGCCTCATGACAATAGGTGAGAATGGGGACAAAGATAGATTTGAAGACGGAGAGCTTGGCTTTGTTACCCACCTCTCGTTTCGTTACCACGGATCGCCACAGTTCACGTCTGACACAGCTTGCTGCACCGATCCGAGCATCCAATTCTTTCTCCTGCCGTCCATCACTCGTGAATGCAATCCCGAGATACTTGAACTTCTCCACCTGTCTCAATGAGGCTCCCCTAACATGGAGAGGGCACTGAGCAGGCTGTCTTGAAAGAACCAGAACTTCGGTTTTAGCCACACTGATCTTCATCCCAGCTTCTTCACATTTGGCTGCAAACCAGTCTAGTGCATGCTGAAGGTTCGTGCGAGAAGACCCAAGCAGGACAAGGTCGTCCGCAAAGAGCAACCTCTCCACCAGGCAGTCGCCCACACAAACACGCTCATCGCCTCGGCTGCCCCTGTCTATCCAGTCCATAAAGATAATGAACAAGATGGGCGACAGTACGCACCCTTGGCGGAGTCCAACACCCACGGTGAACGGTCTTGACTTAATGCCATTTATCCGGACACACATCTCAGAGCTTTCGTACAGAGACATGATAGCAACCAGTAATTGCCCATCCACTCCATACTCTTGCAACACTTGCCAGAGCTTCTCCCGAGGAACCCTGTCATATGCTTTTTCGAGGTCCACAAAGCAAGCTTAGACCTCTTTTGCATACTCCCAGGATTTCTCAAAGATTTGCCTTAGAGCAAAGATGTGATCCGTCGTGCTTCGGCCAGGTCGGAAACCACACTGCTCCCCCGACAGTTTGGAGTCGACTATTTCCCGACTTCTCTTCTCCAGACACTTAGCGTACACTTTCCCAGGAATGCTGAGCAAAGAGATGCCTCGATAGTTGTTGCAATCTCTCTGATCTCCCTTTTTGAAGATAGGGATCACAATTCCTGTCTGCCATTGCTTAGGGGCCTGTCCAGATATCCAAGCAACCTGACACACTCGAGTCAGCCACAGGATACCATCCTGATTTAAGGCCTTTAACATCTCGGACCGGATTTCATCATCACCTGCAGCTTTGCCAGTCTTCAGGGACTTAATTGCCCATCTGACTTCTGTTTCAGTGATACTACCGTGACTATTCTCCGCTCCAAGGTGCACCTCGTATGCCTCAGTTGTTGTTGTCACCGGATTAAGAAGAGATGCAAAGTATTCCTTCCACCTATGCAATACGCTCTCCTCCGTTTTCAGAAGCCTCCCATCTGAACTCTTAATAGTTTGTGATGAAAGAGACTTCTTTCCACGGAGGCGGCGCACAGTCTGCCAGAACACCTTGTTTGCCGAACCATAGTCTGCCTCCAATTTCTCCCCGAACTTCTCCCAGGCCTTGGCTTTAGCTGTTGATACTGTCCTTGCTGCTGCTTTTCGCGCCTCAGTGTACCGCACTCGACTCGAAGTTGACTTATTTGCAAGCCATAGCAAATAAGCTTCCTTCTTTGCCTTGACAGCTTCTTGGACTTCACCGTTCCACCATGCAGTCCTTTTCTCACCGCCCTGCGCCACACTCAGCCGCTTACGACCACAGCACAAAGCAGCCGAAGTAATCACAGCAGTTTTAAACAACTGCGCATGAGCTGTCTCCAATCTAATTTCCAGTTCCGGTAAAAAAAAATGGAGGCATCCACTGCACTTTTGGTATTTGATCCGAAATTCTATGAAGACTTCATTGTTGCTAAAGCACTACAAAGAAATTAAACAAAAGACGATAAGAAAGGAAGCCCCGACAATTCATGTTTTCCCATAAGAGCAAATGATGCCCACAATTCTACCCTCAAAGCAGCCTTTCTTTTTCAATTTTTCAATTAGCCTCAAACAAACCTCTTCATTGTAAGATAGCTTTTCCTCCTTTTTTTAACTCGCGATTATTACGATTAAAAATTATTTTAGTTAATGTACGCATCTTAATTAACACAGAATTTTTAGGACAATTCCTAAATAATTAAAGAAATAATTTACTAACAAGAAAAAAAATTAAAAGATGAAAGTGAATAAATATATATTTATATACAATATCACAAAAATTGTATATTTATATAATTATTAATGTGAGTAATAACTTCAACGTTTAATAAGATATTAGCACAACAATAGTAAAAGTAGCACAGAAATTATTTATTACATCCAGGAATGGATAAAAAAAATTACAAAGAAATAACAAATATAATCATCACGCAACTAATAGACCTCTCACAATGTTTACAAACAAACGTTAACATGACGTCATATTCTCTGTGTGCGCGCACCTTAATAGGTAAAAGGATCGTCGCGATTGCTGTTTTTACGTGGTTTTGGCTGGCTCACTTGGATTGCTCGACAAAAAAAATGAGAACTTTTGTGTAAATTTGGTTTGTTTTAATTTATTTATAATTTTTTCAAGCTGCTTTGCTGTTGGTTGGAAGTGCAACTATAAAAAAATTATACATTGGAGTGGCTTCTTATAATATTCTCAAAAGCCACTCATTTGAAAAGAATCGAAGAATACTATGATTACAAGCTATCGATAAGAAGGACTGAACCCCACAAATGATTGAAAATATAACAAATTAAATTTTCTAATTGAGGCCGGCGATCACAACAGCCAGCTCATCCCGTTTTTTTTTGTTTTTTTCGCCATCTATGGCCATCTAGTATTGATTTGGTTTAGTTGGTATTAACGTTTCAACAAATATGTTCATATCAGAATGACTTTATAGGGGCCATAAATTTGGCCTCGCAAGGGTTCTTTAACGTGCAGCTGGCAAACGACTACTCGGGACCAAGGCTTTACTTCTCTTCCGAAGGAAGTGGCTGATCTCAGGACTTTCCTCCTGAAAAAATGCTCGTCGTCCTCGGCCGGGATCGAACCCGCGTTCTCGGGCATCCAAGGCGATCACGCAACCACTAAGCCACCTAAGCCGATGATACCGAAATAAAAACTGTGCATCAGATCAGCAGTGCATTGATCGTTATGAATGCTCTCAAATTTTCGTGCGTAAACTTACTTGGCGTTTCGATGAGACAGCTGTAGATATCGAGCCATACCAACTCCGGCCAAAACGCAGAATTGTTCTACCAGCAATTTTCAGCAATTATACGGATCAAGCAAACTGTTTCCTTTACTCAGAGTAAGTTTATGAATATAAGCTTGTTTTCTTTCTCCGGCAAACAACTGAAGTTAGCCATGCTTTATTAGAAGCCAGTGAACGAGCGTGGCCTATAATACCTATGAGTGATGGACGATATTTTGCCTCCCAGGATGCGCGCGCATGAGTGCATGACGTCACGCATGACATCTGCCGATATGAGGTCTATTCAAAACAAAAATACAATCTAATCCATATGTTAAACAGAATCAAATCAAAGTCAAAGCAATAGAAAAGCAAAAAATAATTTATTTACAAACTTAAACAAATTTAAAATTTTAAACTGATGGATTTGAAAGATTAAAATTACACAACTTAAACTTAGCATGGCAGCAATGATTTATACAAATATACTTTTTAAAGTGAGTGATTGAGTTCTTTAAATCTATTTTATTGGTTTCCTTGATTCATTTGGTTATTTTACCTGAGCATTTACTTAATAAGTTAATAATAGTATTCTATTAAAAAAATAAGCTTCATTTTTCTGAGAATAGTTTATACGTTTTCGCTTTTTGAAAATTAAAACCTTTCTTCTAATATAGAAAAAAACTTTATTCCAAATATTGTAATGGGAAAAAGGGAATTCTGTTTGAATTATGTAATTCAAATTTATATAATCTCATAGACCTTGCAGATTCCTTGAAAAGAAATTTAATAGTTAAAATTAGAATTTTTGAATTTCTAAAATGTTTTGTAATTTTAAAATAATTTTTGAATATCAAAAATATTGAAAGCAACATCATTTTTACTGGTGTAGAATCCTCTTCATTCAACAATTAATTGAAAAAAATGACAAATTAAACGTTAATAGAAAGATAGAGTATATGGCTATATTATTGCAAAATTAAGAAGGAAAAAATTTGTATATAGGCCAGGTTTTAGACGATTTTGTCCCACAGTGGAATGAGCCGAATAATTCTTTTGCTCTGATGAGCCTATTTTGAGTTACTAGATTGCTTTATGACCCCTCCCCCCCCTCAGGTCCTCCACTCTCCAAATATATCGTATCATCTTTTTTCTTCTTTTCATGACAAAGTGGGACTGTACTATTAAACCATTTCAATTTATGCTTAAATATCAATTAGTATTAATATTTTCTGGAGTGAAACTTGTCGAGTATATTTTAAAAACTAAAAATAAACCAAAACGGCTTAATAACTGGTATTTACCTTTTCGGATCCTATGGAAACTAAAGAATCAACAACTGGATGGATTTCCTCGTCTGCTGAAACAACCTGGAGCTGCACACAAACGTCCCAATGACATTTTATTTGAAGCCGCTGTCACTTTTCGTAATGATTATCAACCGTTATGAGTCAATCGAACAGCTGAGTGAAATTATACACTTTTAGTTTCGATTTATTAAAAGTTACAACGTTTATGGAATGCAACATGAATCTTTTATTTATTTAATAAATACGTAACTTATTTGAATATTTAACATAATTTCTCTTTATTTTATTATACGGTTATTACGCCCTCCAAAGTAAGGAGCAAAACTACATCAAATGACGTGATGCGCGAAGAAAGTTGCGCGGATCACTTAAAACAGAGGATTGTCCGGTCTTCCTTTCTTATCGTCTTTAATTAAACCTTAACGCACACCTTTCTCGGAAATTTTATAAAAAAAAGAATTCTCGGAAGTTGATTTGTCAAATGTGCTCCTGAGCGGGAAGGGAAGAATTCTGATCGCGCAGTGCGCATGCGTCAAGTATAAGACCTAATTTTTGATTGGCTGACTTATGCCAAAAGCATAAGTCTAATTCAGAGTTTTTCCTTAGAGTTAGAGTTTTCCGATATGACTTATAATCATAATTCGAAATGTTATAACGGAAAATTCGCTGCCGCAAACTCTCTAAATGATCCCACTAAAAGCTCATTGGATCATTATCGTAAAGCTCACTAAAATGATAAATTACCACATATTAAAATTATTAAATAAGGTGGCTTCAAAACTACCGATCCCACACCAAGATCCGTAAAGTCGTCCCTTCTTTCCCTCCCTCCGGTCCCACTCCAGCTTGGAAAAATTAATTAAGTATTTTCCTACGAAACGACCTATACCTGAAATCAATCATAGGGTTTGGTTGGGGAGAGAAAGGCCGATTCCTCGTAAGGGCAAAAAGCTTTCCCTAAACGTGTGAGCTTAAAACCTATAAGAACCATGCAAACAACTGATTCGGCGCAGAAAGCGTCAAGTTGAACTTTAATTTTACAAGGGAGGCCACATTAAGTCCCTACTGACTGAGATTTCTATTAGACTTAGGCTTCTAGTCAGGTTGAAAACTTTTTAATAATGTAGATATTTATTTTGAATAAATGGACAAGTGCGAGTTGAACTCATGTGGAGAGGGTTCCATACAATGAATATGTTATGTACTATGTTTCTTCAAATCTGACCCAAAGTTTTTTCTGGTTACTAAAAAAAAGTGTGCATGTTACTGGATTGTAGAGGGAAATTGCTGAATATATTGTCTATTGTTGAATTCTGTCTTGTCGTATATTCTTGAATACGTAGACTAAGACCGAGTGATAGAAGGTATTCTGACATTTCATTTTTTGATTCGTCCTTAAAATTAATACCGAAGTCACCTGCTATAAAAAAATTATGTGTGCTTAATACCACACGACCGAAGGGAAAACTTCTATGGTGATTGTAATCGATTCTAAGTAATGCATATATGAATGATATAAATATTATTATGGACGTTATTACTTGGATGAATCAGGAACAAGCCGTACAAAACCATTTATTTTCATTCATTTTCTCACTAGATCTAACACTTAAACAGGGTGCTTTGGAAAAGGATGTCGTCAGATTCCTAGATTTTCAAAACTTGAGGATTGTGGATGATCCGCTCATTGGATATTGGTGAACATTTTTTTTGTTTTGTTTGGAATTTGCTGTTGAACAAATGTGATATTGAAATTTTTTTGTGTATCTTTTACAGTTTTCGAGATAGAATTTGGATGTGTCCTAATTTGCATATCTGAGATGATGAAAGGTGCTCCAACACATAGAGCACCCTCGAGTCCCTATTTATTCTCTGTATTGAAATTTGCATAACTACATTGGTATCGAATATATGAAGGTATCCAACGACTTTTGACTCTCCCTGTATTACATGCCATATGTTAGCATTGAATTTTTTAAGGATATATCGTAATGGTACCATTAATGTTCCTATTTCGGATATCTCACCTTAGAACTTTGTTCGTGCTCTGTCCCATATTTATCGATTGGCGAAAACTGAATGAGAAAATGTTAATTCTTTTTAAAGTTATCATACAATATACTGAGCTCCCTACTAATAAAGAAATCCGACTTTTCCCGAGCTTAACCTTGACGGATGAGACACATTCACTCCCAGCAAAAATTTTGCATGCGTTGCGCCTATATACTGTGTTCTTCTGTATGAAAAGACATGCAAGGCAGTGAGGGACAGCACATCACTACCTTTTCACCTTCGCCCCGTGGTGTAGTCTCCGACTGTGCACGCGTAGTGCTCAAAAACATGAATCACTGTTTCAGTTTCATTTTAGCCACTATGGTTTCAGTTTCTTTTTTATTGGCTGCGCGTTGATCCGAATGAGATGACAATTGGTAACGTGGCTTTCCCATACTGTCTTGCAGCATTTTTCGTATAGTGAAACAGACTTTAGAAGTTTTCACTTCAATAATGTTTTTGTGTGCACTGATAGCATCCTTAATGCATTCAACGGTAATTTTCGGAAGGCATTTTGGTGATTTATATACGGTTAAGAACTGAACACTAAATGCTTTGAATTGGAGGCATTCACAATGCCACCGCCTGGGCTATCTATAAATAAACCTGAAGAAAATTAGAATTCGGGTCAACAGGCAGAACTCTCTGGCCTAATTTATCTATTAACATCTCATAAACAATTCGGTATTCATACCCATGAACTACTCTAAGTAAGGAATTAAACTCCTCCACGACATCTTCCTCTACATACCTACCACTATGCAATAGATAAATAAAGAGAACAAAAGACATAAACCTTACTAAAACAGAAAAGACTAGAATGATGCCTATATTTCGCGCGGGAAAAGAAAAACTTTAGATGGATTTCTTTTTCCTGCAGTGCCACTGTCTCCATCTAGGGGCGTTTTTGTTTTTGTAGAAAAATATTACGATTTTAAATATATACAAAAAATCTTTATTGAAAAACAACTCATTTATTTTATATTTGTCTTTTATTCCTAATATGTTTATGTTCATTATAATTATAGTTTTTAATTTCTAATTTTTATTTTGAACAAAACAGTTTCAGTTTCAAGAATAGCTGAAGCAAAATCCATTCCACTCAAGTCTAGCCGAAAGCGGCCAGGGGTATGGAGGAGTTTGTCACACTGTGTGTTTTGTCCGCTAGGGCGGCGGTGTTGCTAGTAGGTTGGGGGATTCAATGACTTTAATGGCTGCGACTACTGTGTACAGATAGGCAAGCTTTGATAAACAGCGTGCTTTTTGAAATAATAATGTCCAAGTTTTTAAAAGAAATTTAAGCAAGATCATGGGGAAGTGTTGCTTTGTGCCTGGATGCAAGTCTGGATACCTGCCGGCTCGGTGGCCGAGAGTGTTAAGGCGCAGATCTTTCCGCAGGTCTTTCCGCTCTCGTAATCAGCGAGTCGCGGGTTCGAATCCCGCTGAGGGCATGGATGTGTGTGTTTGTCTATTTTCACCATCATCCTTCCATCCCAAACAGCTAGTCTCCTGGATAAAAAGGGAGATGCAGGCTGAAAATCCATCCATCCATCCATCCATCCAAGTTTGGATACCTGGCAAGTGAGGAAAAGCGCTCTTTCTTCAAGCCAAAGTCCGAAGAAATGCGCATAGCATGGGAAAAAAAATCCCTCGAAAAAATTGCACTTTCGGGATCCAAGCTGTTGTGACCTGCATTTTCAAATAAGAGCATATGTCTTAGGATAAAATAATAATACCAATAAATAAGAGGTTATAATCTTCATCTTCTTAAATTTATAATTTAGCAGTTGTATTGATAAGGTACAAGCACTTTATTGTACTTCATGCTTATACTCAATACAATAATATATCTGCATAATATTAAGAAAATTTCATCGAACGCTATTTTGTTCATACTATTGATTGGAAAGAAGTCAAAATTCCAAGGGAGCGAATAACTCTTAAGAGTGATGCACAATCTTTCTTATTTATTTTATTGAAATAATGTAGCACAATTTAACCAAAGAAAAGCATAGAATTTATTTAATTGACATTATTAAAATTTTTTATTAAAATTCATTTAACATATGTTATTTTACATTAGAAGTACAGTTCTCCCTATTCCACATTGAAAAATTCCCCAACTACTGTGTTCGGCGCCACCTATCGGTATGCACATGAAAGGTGACAAACTTTTAAAGCGTGCTGCTAGACTTGAGTGGAATGGATTTTGGCTGAAGATACTAACCGATCCGGTTTTGTCCATATAAAGCAATCCATTATTGGCCGATCGTAGTTTAGTTAAGTCGAACGAGCAGTACCAATATTTTATCCCAAGAACAAGCTTGATATTGTATTTAAAAAACATTTTCTCCCATACATTCCAACTGCAAATGTAAGTTTGTTCGAACAATATTGAGAGATTGACCATGTTATTTTAAGATCACAGATTTCTTATAGGTTTTCCTCTAATCTATAAGTATAGACCTATTTTCTTTTTTTTTTTTCAAAAATTTTGGCTCAGTAGTTTCGGAGATAAGCGGGGGGGACGGTCAATTTTTATCTTTTTTTACTAAATAACTTTATTTATTTTAAAATTATAAAAAATAAATTTCAGACCCTCACAACAAGCCCTTTCATTTGATATGTAACATGGTACAGGTTTGCATAACTTTTTTTTTTCTAATTTGCCCCCCAAAAGTGACCCCCATATTGTAAAATCATTTATTTACGTTACACATCTAACGTGTTTGGGTCACATCAATTTATATGTATACCAAATTTCAAACTTAATCAGTCCAGTAGATTCGGAGTAAAGTGGCTGTGACAGACGGACAGACAGACAGACAATGGGGGGATCCTATAAGGGTTCCGTTTTTTCATTCGTACGTACGGAACCCTAAAAATGGATGAAAAATTCTGCGATGTGGATTCGAACCAGGAACCTCGACTGTCATGGTCGATGCCTCTACCAATTCGGCCTTCGCAGACACTTGGTAGAGGCGTCGGCCATGTAGTCGAAATTCCTGGATCGAATCCAGGTCGCAGAATTTTTCCATCCATTTTTCAAAAATATATCATGTACCTGATGTTTGGGGTTATCTCCAGTTTAATTTCTCTATTTTGATAATGTAGATACTTTTAAAACATTATTTAATATGATAGTCATTCCTAAGCTGTGCTACGGGTTAAAGATTTGGTTTCTAAAGAAGAACTTCTTAGTTCTACGGCTAGAAGGGAAACTTAACAGGTTTTTAATTCCTAATTTTTGAATTTCTGTTGGGAAAAATACATTAAATTGTGATATATTTTCTACAATAAGTTTCTCGTCTTTTTTATTATTTTTTCCAAGTCACTGATTCGTCATCGCATAAGTTCTTTTTGTCTCTGTAGTATTTTTTCTAAATTCTACGTTATAATAGTTTCTTTTTGTTTTACAAATTTGTGCATTTAGCATCTTATAAAATAGTTTATATTCCACAACCAATTTTTAATCAAACTTTCATCAAACTACACTTTTCCCACATTTTTCTTTTTCCTGGGTAACCTGAACCAATTCTGGTGGCATCTAAGGTTGTTTGTTTGTTTATTTTATTTTTTTGAATGGCCCTTTTTGCTTCATGATTAATCGCATTATATTCTTGTTCTAGGAATGCACACATTTTTTCACTACTGACGTCTGTAAGATTTGGTTACACATACATTTTTTTAATCAATTTATTTACTAATTTTCTATCGAAAAATGGAAGGAAAAATTCTGCGACCTGGGTTCGAACCAGGAACCTCGACTATCATGGCCGATGCATCTACCAGTTGGGCTCTCGCAGACATCCGTACAGCCCTGCTGTCACAAGGTGTCTTAAAGACAACCAATAAATGGAAAATTTGGTCTCGATAGAAAAATTAATACATCATGTTTGGAGGTCATCTCCAGTTTATATATATTTATGTACTTGTGAGTTCATCAAACTTTCTGATGGTTTGGATAGGAGAAATTCCCGATCTGTGAGCCGGGTGCCCGTCTCCCATTGGGCTTTCAACCTTTTACAACTTGGTTGTCTTTAAGACACGTTGTGACAGCAGGGCTGTACGGGTGTCTGCGAGAGCCCAACTGGCACAGGCATCGGCCATGATAGTCGAGGGTCCTGGTCGAACCCAGGCCGCAACAGCTATCTGTATGATAGAACTGCGTGGTTAACTTAACATATCTGTATGGTAAGCGGCTATTAGGATGAAATTGTTATATACTTCTTCTATTCAATAGAAAAGGATCAATTTCTTTGGTATTTAAAATTGACCTAAGAGTACAATTTAAGGTTATCTAAGGTTTACAGAGAATAATCCATCAATACATTATTTTTTGAGTAATCTTGTTGCTTGATGAGCAAAATTTTATGAAGGAATCATGTTTTCTTGAAATTTTTAAGTAATAATAGTTTCAGAAACTAGTGAACCAAATTGGTAAATGAAATAGAAATCTTGGCAACATTACGGCTTGGTCAATTTTAAAAATTCCATAGGAGTTAATGTAATATGAGGGGCGTTGAAATTTGACCTGGACTTTATTTTTAATAAAATCTGGAAACTTCAAAAAATATACACACCCCATACTTCTCAGAGAACTCTCCTTGCTTCTCTACACATTATTCCAGCGTTCTGGGGGCATCTGGATACCGGTTTTGTAAAATGTCAGGAGAACAGTTTTCACTTCCTCATTTTAACCTAACCTCTGCCCTCCCAAGAACTCTTTCAGTGGCTGGTCCAAAAGAGTGATAGTCGCAAGGGTGATTCTGGCTGTATGGAGTATGTGGTAAGATGTCCTATTTCAATTTCGTCAGTGTTTCCATAGTCAGTTTGACTGTGTGTGATCTGGCATTGTCTAGCAGAAAATAAACACCACTGGTAAGGAGTCCTGGTCGCTTTCATTCTGAAAATGTCGCAGTAGTAGGGTACATTTATGAGTCGACATTATTCCAGAAAATCGACATGAATGAAACCCTTAATGTCCCAGAATACAGTCACCATCACTTTCATTGCCGACGGTGTCATCTTGAATTTCTTGGTCGTGGTGAGTCAGTGTGTCGCCACTCCAGGCTTGGCACGCTTGCTTTCAGGAGTATGGTGATGAATCCATTTCTCATCCGTGGTCACAAACACCTTAGGAAGCTGTCACCTTCCCTGTCACTTCGTGAAATAGATTTTCACCCGGGTATTTTGTGATCCTCGGAGAGTTGCTTAGGGACCCACCTGGCAGAGATGTTATTGAATTTCAACTAATTTATTTATTTATTTATTTATTTATTTACAACAATTTGCATCCAGCCAGGGATGAAGTACAAAACAATACAGATATCACAAACTAATTTGATTCGTCATAAGATATTGCTTAATCAATTGTTTAACATGAAGATTATGGTTTACACAAGTTTGATTTTTACAGTCCAACAACTTAATTCTTAATTGATACGGTAAATTATTTCAGGTCTCAATGGTATTAAATGGAAAAAACCTGCTCATTCTACAGGTAACAATAAACGGAGGTAACAATTTGAATTTTTGCGTGGAACGTATCATAGTGTCATCTTTTAACCATTCCACGGTAAAATGGAATGGATGACTACTATCTTTCAAGGCTCTATATAATTATCTTAATCTTGAACTAAATGGTAAAGCACCAAAAGTAGGAATATCCATCTCATAGCAAATATGCGTAATAGAAATAAAGTTAGATAGTGATAATGCTATACGTATAATTTCATTATATTTTATCTTAATTCTAGTAACCAAAAATTTCGAAGCCGATGACCATAATATGATCCCGAATTCCATCTTCGAGATCACTAGAGTTTTAATTAAAGTAATCAATTCTATTTTTGTAAGTAATTTTTTAAATTTCTTAAATAAATAACTTACTTTCGTTAACTTAATACATAACTGTTGAATATGGTACCTAAAAGATAATGTCGTATCAAACCAGACACCCAAAATTCTACTTACTGAATATTCAACATACTTATTAAAAGAAATTCTAAGAATTTGAGTTTTATCTTTATTCAACTTCATGCTATTGCCAAGGTACCATTGTTCCAATATATTGATATCATCATTAATATCTTCTAAGGCTATTTGTTCATCATTATGTTCATAAGCTTGACTAAGAAAGTTATCATCTACATAAGAGTCTATATCCATCTTTAAAGCCAACCTATGGATTGTTGATGTAGCAACAGCATAAAGATTAACACTTAAATAAGAACCTTGCATTATTCCTCGAGAAGAAATCATAGACACTTCCATGTTACCAACATTCATAAAATTCCTACGTTGAATCAAATAATCTTCCAGTAAGCTCATCCACCTTAAAGCAAGACCAGTGGCTCTCAATACTTTAACTAATAAAATGTGTGGAACCGTATCAAAAGCTTTGGAGAGATCTATATTAACGACATAAAATTCTTGGATGATGGTCTCCACACTGCCGTTCTGGTGTTTAGTATTGAAGCCAATTCTCGGTCATGATGCGCCTGTTGTCTGAATCCGCCTGTTGTCCCTTATCAGCTCATTTGTTCATGCGATGATGCCATCATCAACAGCAATTGGTGGCCTTCCCTTAGGAGGTTCATTGCCAGTGGATTCTCGCCCTGTTTCAAACTTTTAGCACCAAGCAAAGACAGATGATCGAGACAAACTTGACTCGAACTGTCTTTGAGGTCTCTGATGAACTTCCGATGCTTTCACACGTTCGTTGTGGATGCTTATTCGTTGTTCCTCTTTCATCGCCATATTACTGTCCGCCATTTTGTTTAAACAAACAATCAGTTGTCATGGCAACAAAATGAGTCGTGTTGCATTTGCATGGCAGGCGGCAGTTGCCATCCCAACAATGAAAGTTTTGATTTTTTCAACAATAGTCGCGTTCACAACCTCTTAACTTTTCTTACTTTTCTCACTTATCTTGCTTAAGTCACTTTCAGTGACGTCATTTTCAGGAAAGCGAAGTCTCAAAAGTCACTTTTCTGAAAGCGAGTCTGTATCCACTTTCCCCTTTGCTTTTCTTACTTTTCTGGCTTTACAGCTACTAACTTCTGGTTTAGTGTTAGCCATATTGAATCGCCACTTCGCTCGTTTCGATGATCGCCCACCGATAAAACTTATAATTTAAAGGCGAAGTAACGTATTTAACGTTGTAAATTTTTTTGGTTATAAATTAAGAAATAATGAAACCATGGAGAACAATAAAAAACATTTTTTACAATCAATAAGTCGCTTACTATTTTTCAAACAATTTCAATATGTTCATCATGCTATTTATGGCTGACGCAGTTTTATGATGCAAAAGTAACATAAACAGCAAAAGTGATCTTTTCACTTCCGGTTTCATTCACAAAGAAAACCTATTTTCTTTGCTTTTCAAAAGCAAAGACAAAGTCACTTTCCCTGAAGTGAAAGGTATTGAATGTGAGTAATGAAATTTACAAAAATAAAGTTCAGGCCAAATTTGAACGCTCCTCGTATAATCTCTTTAAACAAACAATGTTTTTAGTAATTTCCAACAGGAGATGTTCACAATGATGTTTGGGAGAACCATTATAAATGAAGAAACGCCCTAATCTTTTGTATAAGCAACAAATTGTACTAGAAACCCTTCTAAGGTATATCCAAATTTCAGTAAATTAGTCCTTCCAGTGAATCTGATCATTCTAAACTTGTCTGCACTTAAGTGGGGACCATTTTTTCGAGCCACTGATGCACCTTAGTGATTTTCTTCTGAAGATTCAGAGCATGATGTAAACTACAAATTTTGGAGCAAATCTTCAAATCATCAGCCTAGAGCAGATATGAGATAGAATCGTTTGAAAAAAAATAAACCTAAGTCAATCATGTAAAAATTAAACTAAATGAGTCCAAGAGGTGATCCCTGAGTTACTGCACTACTAATTCTGCCGACGACACAATACGACTGCGAGTCAGAAAGATTAAAGTATTCGGTAGAGAGCATTGACCCCATCCAGGAAATTGCCAACCTACAGTCAAGAGACCGGAATTTTGAGACTTTGTTATATGGAGGTTCGCTATGTGGAGATAAAAAATTTTCTTTATTAAACGGCATTTTAATTCAAGACTGTATAGTACATCTATTAACAATTACAGATTAAAATTACATATTACGGTATTACACACATTATTGCGCTTATAAACGAAAAGTGTAATTTCAGCGGATTTAATAATAATTGCAGTTGTTTTTCATACATTGAAATTGTTTTCAACAAAATTTCAAAGTTTCTAATTACCAAAACTCAGTGAAAGTGTTCAGAAATAGTGGTCTGTTTCATTACTGGTTTAGAGCTTCTCATGAGGGAACTTTCCAACTTTCTGAAAAACGCCATCTTTTCTACATATTCAGTTGTAGATAAAATGCAACGTTCAACCTGTAACGTGCTGGGATCAGGGCAATCAACCTAGGCGTCACGTGTAAATTTAATGAATGAATAGCTGAGTAGGTGCAGTCTAAATAGACACACTATGACAGTAGGCGAGAGTAAAATTTGGAAATATTTATTTAAATAATAAATCAAAAACCAAAGTAAAAATAAAAGCCTTAAAATAGGCGTCCTTTTTGGGACGCCCGAGTGCCATATGGCACTTTTACTCGTTTTTATAATATAGTCAGAAATAAAATTTTTTATCTTTTTAATCATTCAGTCTAAGAAAACGAAAATTACTGTATTCTATACAGGAAACCTTTCTCTATAATAATACAGTATAATTAGCTTAGAGAATGAGATATTGTATTTATTATAATTAATTTAAAATGAACAGGCGTGGATGTTACAAACTAAACGTCGATCTTATATACCCATTCATTTTAAAATATATTTACTCTCTACTTAATAAAAACCTGCTTTTATCCTAACTTTACTTCATCCTTGTAATTTGAGTGCCTTCTTTGTTTTCAATTTCGTGAAGTTGAAATTTGGCGCCAAATAGCGAGATAATCTCGCCGAGATTGTTATTGCAATTGGGTATAGGAACTCTTTTTTATTTTAATCCTCAGAGTCTCTTCTTTATTTTAAGTATAATGATAATTCATAAAATGAATTTAGAAAATAGAAATAAAGTAAAATGTTGGCGGATTCACAACAATAAGGTGTGACTGCCGCCATGATGACGTCATTTCAGAATGCATTCCGAAATCCCCCCCCCCCCCACCCCAGGGCCGCTTCAATG